>OY720669.1:1800000-2285164 GCA_963170745.1 Phymatocera aterrima | reverse complement strand
ACAATAACTGTCCAACGTGATGGCGCATTCATCATTCTGCGATGCCACGGGTACGAGGGTCGCGGTTGTCTGCGTAGGGGGGTGGATCACGCGGGTGGCGTATGTCATGCATGGTGCGGTTGTAAAAAGATGAATTGCGTTATTATGTGCTATACGCACACGCACACATATATATATATATATATATATATACACCTACGCTAGTCTACCACGAACGTCCACGAGAGAGCGATCGGGTGCAGGGATTGAGGGGACGAAAGAAAGTTTTAATGAGAAACGTAGAAAATTTTATGGAAATAATAATGATGATGATAATAATAATAATAATAAGAAGAAGAAGAAGAATGGAAAATATGTGAAAAAAGAGGATCAACGAAAAAGTCACGTCAAGTACCTACGTGTAACACGAAGAATTTTTTGTGAGAAACAATCATCAATGTAGAAAGTATAGATAATAAATGAAGAAATTGAACGATATAAACGTATATCTGGAGCGTTCTCAGGCGAATTTGATATCAGAATTTTTCAAATAATTTATTCACAATGTAATTGTCCGTATAATGAATATCTTATAATGATATCGGTGAGTTGACGATGAGGGAGGGGGTGGGAGGGTAGGTGGGCTGTGTATATTTTATTAGTTTGATGGAGCGAAAGGAAAATCTTGTAGCGATTGGAGTTAACGAAATGTGAAAGAATTTCTCAACTTCGTCAATCTGGTAATTTTATGTGAATGATTAAACACCCAGAGGAGCTTTTAAAAAGTTTCGTATTTAATTTCAATTGCGCAGCGCAAGATCTTTTATTTTCATTACACTCGAATTGAATCACCTTTTATTTCTCATCGGAGAAAAAAAGAAAACGCACGGGGGGGGGGGGGGGGGGGGCTAGATTAAAGAAAAACAGAATAACAATCAAATCTTTGTAATTATGTGGGGATATGCCTGTACGGGCATCTTTCCCCTTTTCTTCCTCAATGTCTCATTTATATATATTATTATACCGGGTGTCCACGAACTAAGTACTTCTTTGGGGGACCGATTGTCAGAGTCTAGCTCGTTACCCTCCCGTTGGCAATCGCAGTCTCGGTTGCAGCGGCCATGAGATACAGCTCATTCAAAAAGTCGTGCTAGTGATCAGAAATCGTGGTATTTTTAACCACAAGAAGAAGCTGTTGGACGCAAACAGCGTATCGAAGAACTACAATCTACAAAACAGCTCGTTAGTGATATTCGCGATTCTCGAACTGGGAAAGTGTTCTGATCGCCTCTGTGCGGTTGACTGCAGCTACACGCAGGTGCTACGGCGCAACTGTTCGAATGGCCTGTACCTCACAGACGCCGTAACGGAGAACATTATTTTTGACGGCACGGTACCAAGCTAGACTCCCACGGAGCACTTAGTTCGTGGACACCCTGTATACCTAATCTTTTGAATCCTCGTAATAATTATACCTATAGAACCGTTCCTATATGTATACATAGATAGACCAGATACGGATAGTTGAATGCAAACTTACGACCGAATTACGACTAAAGCTCGTAAGAAAAGAATGCAACTGTAGGTATACTTTAGGAAGAAAAAATGCTCGTCCGTATTATTATATAGCTAGTTCAGAGTTAGATTCGGTACCTACATCATCGAGAAAAGTTCAGACTGAAATCTAGCTTATGAGTAGCATAGTGAAGCGAGGTAGGTATGTACTACTGCGTATCCCAGCTGTGACGACCGTAATAGTACTTTATGTGGCAAGCCCGTAAACCAAGTGTTTTTTGGTGAGAGCAATGTTTTCAGCACGTGCGAGCCGTAGGCCAGAGACAAGCCAAAGACCGCAGACGAGCCCCGTAGGTCGTAGGCGAGTCGATGGCGTGCTGAAATCATTGGTCGAGCCGAAAAACAGTTTACGTCCGTGCCCCATACATTATTTTTTACGGCATAGGCATGAAAAAGTCCACCAATTGTCTTCATCAAATCATTTATTCCAAATAACGGCTGGGTTAGGTTACGTTCGGATAGGTGAACCGTGTAGCCGGACGCTCCAACAGATCGTGGGGGGGTTTGGGAGACGACCCCCCCCCCCCCTCCCCATGGGGTCCAGGGGCGAAGCCTTCCGAGGCGTCATAAAACGGAATTAAAAATTCCTTCAGAAAAACTATGACACAACTCGTGAACGAAAGATCTAAAATCATTTTTTTCGGTGAAAGAAATAGAGAAAACACTAAAAAAAGAAATGGAAAAAGAATCTGATCTAGAATAGAAGAAGAATCTAGGTTATGAGCGAAATAAATACGTAGCTGCGCGCGCCGGCTCACCTTCGACTAGAGCTCGATACATCGATATTTACATACAGCTCGTTCAGAAAACATCGTCTCGGCCTAGGATGCTGCACCTAGTTCGGGTTGCGCAGAATTTTGCGGTACAAAGTCTTTATACCGCGAAATTTGGCCGTATAAAGACTTTATACCACTTATAAAGATATCCGTATATAGTGCCGTTTTACGAAACAAAAATGGCGTCATAAAGCGACTTTTTCATGCCTGTGCCGTGAAAACATATTTTCTTCCCCTCATCTTCGTCCGGGTCTAAGGAAATTCAAGTGGTTTTCCAAATAACGAGATACATACATTATACATATATATGCACACCGGTCGTGCGAGGTTACCGAACGTCGCGCTGCAAAGCCTGCCAAAAATTTGACACACATTTTGCTCAGAGTCTCTGAGATATAGGGCAAGTGCAGACTTTTACTCCTGCACTTGTGTATGTACACATGTATGTACCAAAATTCCGAATTTAAATACGAATTCTAAAGTAGCGAAAGCTTGAGAAAGTGAAATTATGATTTTCGACGTATTACTGAATTAAATGACCGTTTCGTGGAAAAGCTATTCACCCGAATGTGCTTTTTCCGAAAATGTATTTTCAAATAGTTTACATCTTTTGAGAATTAATATTTTTGGAATTGAAAATTCAGAGCGGCTAACGTTTCTGTCAGCCAATGAACCGAAGAAAACAAGATCGAGAATGAAAGTTCTGAAACGGTGAAACTTCGATATGCAAAATGTCTCCTGAGTTTTCGTTTGTTTGGCCCTTCTATTCTTATGGGATTCGGAATTCTGACCATCCGAGTTTTTGGTCTTTTGATTCAATAAATTCGAGTCCGTTAATTTTCGTAATAACCATGATTCTGAATTATCAACACAGGACTTTTCAAACGTTCGATATTTCTACCAATCAGATACTCCACCGCTCGTAGTCTCGCCCATTCTGACGAATAATTTTCGATATACATTTATTTAAACGTTTTCGTGCTCCGAATAGTTTGTTTCTACTTGATATCTTTTCGCAATTATGGCCTTTTTTCATTCTGCACTTTCGTTAATTTGCCTTTCGGAATCTCGGACCGTTAATTCTTTGGTCTTTCGGAATCTCGGTCCCCACGCCGAAAAATTGTAACCTTTTATAGTTCAATCTTGCGAATATAGTAGGTAATAGGTATCTATACCGTAAGAAAAAATAGCTAAAATTTTTTCCCACCATGCACTGCTTCTACATATTCTTTCCATCTTTGCTTCTATAGTAATATGTATACTTACTGCGGTTGATTCGCGGACGGTTTCGTCCCAATTGTTTTCTGGTTGAGCAATATCAGACAATTCATTTTGGCCACCACTGAACGCTGACGGCAGCGCCGGTTAAGTGCCAGCGAACGGAAGTAACTCCACGATCTTCTGCTCTCTGGTGTCCGATGTTCACGAGAAAAATTGCATTTCGTGAATCGGAAGCTCGACAAAAATGAAATTTCCAAAATTTATGATACTTTTACCTGGCAGTACGATTCAAAACTAAGGAAATCATCTACTTGTTTCTGTCGACATCATTTTTTTTTTTTTGTTTGCTGATTGTGAGTCACAGGCATCCGAAGTTCGAAAGGATGAGATTTTCGAAAATTCGGATCTCCCGAAAAAATCGAGATAAAAATTCGGAAAAAGTCATACGAACAAAAAATCAGCCAACTCGAAAATGGCGATGGTCAGAGGCCAGGTGATTTGACGTGGAATTCCCCACGCATACCTACATATCATACCGGTGAATAAATTATTGTCCGCACTTTTCAGCGATCGTGAAATTTGACTACCGCGTCCGAAAAAAATCCTCAATTATGTTTTAACGTAAATAAATTCCACTTCTACTTCGGCATATAGGTATACGTATATTTCTGTGCATGAAGTTATATCTACTATACCTACTGCACTCTGATATTTTCTCACCCACAGATTCCCGAGGGAGCAGCAGACTTTACCGAATCATTTTTATTTCACCGATTTCGAACGACACAATGCCGAAATCGCAGCCTTTCATTTGGACAGGTAAGATAGAATTTTTAATAAAATATAATCTGAGATATATATTTGTTATGTAAGCTTAATTATAGGTACGCGTAGCGATGGAGCAACTTTTTTCTATTAGCAATGAATAGAACAATTCGAGACTTTGCTATTATATAGGTAGAAAAAAGAAAAACTTGATTCAATTTTTATTTTCTCGTCAATTTTCTCTGTTCTCGGAACATTTTTTTCCATCATTTCTGTTCATCCCTATAACGAACGTGAGAGAATAAGAATTATAAGCGACAAAGAATGATATAACTAAACGAAATTACGAGCCATGCTCATAAAAAATTCTCCTTTAATTTTCATCTCAATTGTTTTGTTTCCCCATCTGTCTTCCTCTTTTTTTCACTCGTCCCCACGTTCAAACAGGCTCCTTAATTTCCGGCGAGCGATGCCGGTCATTGGAAGATCCTTGAACGTGACGACAGAAATCTACGAAGTAGCTGACGGGGATCTTCTGAAAACATTCTTTGTCAGCCCCGTTGGTAATCTATGTTTTCACGGAAGATGCAGTTATTATTGCGATACAGCTCACGCAGTTTGTGGTGCTCCCGATTCCCTTGAAGGTAGTTTCGCCGGTTTCTTACCACCCAATACACTCGGGGCGAGAAAAGTGTGGAGACATCCGTGGCGAAGAAGTTATCACAAAAGAAGGAAAGCGCAGTGGGAACAAGGTGATTAAAATTCCTCTATTCCGACGACGATCGCAATGACCAAGCAATCGTTTTGGTGTTTTGGTGTTTTTTTTTTCTTTTTTTTATTCACATTTTGCTCTCGTCGTGATCTCAAATTGGCTCAAATTCGATTATATGCATGGAAAATTGTCTGTTCGAACATTGAAAAACTTTCGCAAATATGTCCCCCCGAACTTTTTTATGTTTTGTAAATTTGTCTATCCGTTATTTGCTCCAGACTCCGACTACTGTTCTCTGGTGAGAGAAATTCCGCCTTACGACGAGGGTCGAAGATTATTGGACCTAATTGACATGAGCGTGTTCGATTTCCTCACGGGAAATATGGACAGGCATCATTACGAAACTTTTAAAATATTTGGTAACAATACTTTCCCACTTCATTTGGATCACGGACGAGGTTTTGGACGGCCCTATCACGACGAGACTACTATCCTTGCGCCGCTTTTGCAGTGCTGCGTGATCCGGCAAACTACGCTATCGACGCTTCTCAAGTGAGTCCCCACCTGTTTCTTGTCTCTTTTTCATCTAATTTTACACGTTGACGAAATCATCACCTACCTATCTACCGCTCGGCGAGACGCTCGAGCGTCGATTTTTTTCAAGATGTATATTATATACGACGATGATTGTATACAAGATAAATGTATGTATATATATACATATAGATATATTCTGTATTCATATAGTAGGAATAATTCGCTGCGCGATGTGTCACGTAGAACTGTATTTTTTTCTTCTCTCGTTCTACAGCGTCATACAGAAATCAGTTACAATCGAATTATTTACGATCGAAGTGGACCGCGCTTTCTGGCCGATCGTCACCGAACACGACGCACGCCCTCCTGGAGTTCAGTTCATTTTCGTCACGACGAAAGCCCCCCGGCAGTTATAGGCCAGAACATTAATCGGTTCAAGTCTCGAGAGTTATCGCCGGTTTGGGTACACGAAATAATTCACAAATTTCATTTTCGACTCCAAGTATCTCGGCGTGACTCTATACCTGTAATGCATTCCACGCGGAGAAGCGAGCTCTTCCATGATATTTGACTCTCGAACTGTTTCGGAAATTTCCAAGCATGCAAAATCAACGGAATGTGTGATTCGATCTGTTTACTACCAGAACGGTTCAACCGATTTGCTTCAAATTTTCACCGAATATACTTCGAAGTAGAACGAAAGTTCTGGTGAAAATTTCAGCGTTTTTCGTTGTTTAGATCGACGATATCTGTTCAGCCGAATCGTATTTTTACCTATATAACTGCCAGGGGCTTTTTCCGTGATGAGAAGAATCCGTGTAGAAATTTGCTTGGGGTTGCCCGATCACCGGCTAACCCCTAAACGGGCGATCCCGTTTTTAGCGGTACTGTAGAGCTCCCGGACGGGATAACCCGTCTTCAACGCAACTTTGCAGCTCCCGCATAGGATTTTCAGAGAGTGATGCGCGGACTGCTCCGCTAGAGGTGATTCGCGCGCTGAACTCTCTCGCGATTAAAAATGCTCAGCTTCGTGATAAGTGTCTGACTGCCGAGTCTATGATTATCGAATATCTCCAAACATGAGTCTGAATCGGAATAACGTCGTGAATTTTACTATGTCTATTTGGAACCAACATGAAAGAGCAGCTTGTCGATGGTGAATTTGTGAATTACATCTACAGTTATAAAATTCGCAATGAACATTCAAGAAGATCTAGAGCTGAATATCAATTTATTCACGAACACGTCTAATTATTGATATGTGTCCCGGTTGATGTACAATATGAGACGGGAAAACTAAACAGTATCCGGATGGTTCGACTGGCATAGTTGAACAGTCTAGTGCAGCGTTACATTCCCGGCTAGGGGTTGTCTAGTTCGACTGTTCAGCGCCCGGATTGAATTCAGATAAACTGGACGGGCTACTGGCCAGTTCCCGTTTGCAATTTCTACACGGGAAACTAAATTCCAGAAGGGCGTCGAATGCGGTGAACATCGGCCAGAAATCGGTCCACTTCACGTGGAATACCCCATGTGTACAACAATCGATCGATTTCTATTCCACAAAATTCGAAACGCGAAAAAGAAAACTGAAATTTTCGAATACGGACCACCGATGATTATATCGTAGTTCCGAAAATGATAACTGTCTAGGTATGATATTCCACGATCCATTGTCAGAAATCGAAGATCTCTAGAATGACATTTGCCAATTAGATTCAAAACTACCGGGCCATCTTGGAAGGGCGGCTTCCTCGTGAAAATCCGAGAGCGCGAGTCCCTCACCAAAATAGGGCTGATAGTTTCCAAGCTATACAGAGGATCCAAGTCATAACGAGGAACAGGCCTGGACGGTGGAAACTATAATATAGAGAGAACGGTGATAAAAATCATGGTGGGAGGAGCTAAGACTCAAATATCCAGCAAAATACTCAATCAATCACGGGTGCATCATAATTTAGGCTTGCGAGGCGGCCCTGACCTCCCAATGTAAACGCTCTGTGACAGGTCGACTTGGATCCTCTCTAGCTTGAAAACTGGCAGCCCTATAAATTTTTGGTAATGGACTTACGGTCTCAGATCTTCAGGGGGAAGTCACACCAACAAAATGGCCCGACACGTCCGTCTCACACAAAAAATCTAAATAAGAATGGAAAAAAAACTGTACCAAAAAACGGAAACAGGTATATGAGAATGCCAAGAAGACACGAAATCCGTGTGACTTTGCACCATACATGAATATATATATATATACATTATATACATGCAGGTATGCCTTATATTCACAGCTCCATATCTTACGGAGAGACTCGGATATTATACAATATTCCACGATAGCCGCGGTAGATTGCTCTCCTTGTGGGAGGGGGGGGGGGGGGGGGGGGGGGGCAGGCAACAGGACACGTAGATAACAGGTATATACTACGAGGTATATAGGTGTAGGAGGTGGTGTTTCTACACAACACTGCGCACTACATGGTTCTGTCATATTGCTGGAAATTGAACCCCCGCCACAGCGTGTATCCAAACGCCAAGCTTAACTCAGGATGCCAAGCCAGGTCCGCAAACTGGGTCTGAACACGTTGGCCGTAGACTGGAGAACTGAACATCGCAACATCTACGTCTCAGATTAGGCTGGATCTCTAACTTCATCTCCGTTATGCAATCCTGATCTCAATCTAATCAGTTCAGGACAACGATTAAGTTTGTTTTTCTCTATATCTTTTCGTTTCTGTTTTACTTCAGTTCGATTTCTCTTCAAGTTTATTCGTATACAGGGTGAGGCTTCTCCGGGCTCCGGAGAGGGTGTGGCCTGAATCGGCGGAGGCTCCGCCTCTCCCATTCGTACTCGTTATTGTTAGGAAAGTAATCTCTATCCGGGTGCAGATACTTTTGTTCCTAAATCTACCTGTTATTCCGTGCGATCTAGATCGAATCGCAAACAAACAGTCTAATCGCATATTGTAGTACGACGATAGTGTAACGGAAGCAACGACGCTAACAATAAGCCGTAATAAATTGAAACCTTGATTCATCGGATGAGTGTCACATTAGGTGATGGTCCTATAATGGTCGGCTTCGGTATTACGAATACATAAGACTAATAATATTCTGATAATAACAAGTACGAATGGGACGAGGAGGCGGAGCCTCAGCCAATTTAGGCCGAACCCTCTACGGACCCCGGAGAAGATTCACTCTGTATATATGCATATATATTCATTACTTTCTACTCCCACGGTGCTTCCTTAGCATACGAGTGTATACGTGTAGATCGTTGTACTATACATGAATATAGGTATAATATAGAATTGAAGGGACATCGATCTCATTAGTATTTTTCGGTTAGTCCCGTTGATTTTCGTTCATCGCATGCTTATGTTCAATTAGATTGCGTATGGTATAATATTGTAGTTGGGTGTGTCATAGTAGGTATATACATTTAGCGACTACTTATACAGGGTGTTTCGCTTCGAGTGTCGAGAACGGGAGCAGCTCGATCGGCCCGTGGCCCCCGCCCCTCCGGCCAATCAGCAACCAGAAGAGTTTGCTCGACCGAAGTTCTTGCGAGAACATAAGATACAGTTTCTTGGCGCAGGAGAGTAATATCAACAAGGACTCAACCAGGCCTCCAGCTATTTATTTATTTCGACGCTCACAGAGAAACCCTGAGGCAGCGGCTCGATGTTTGTATTGACACAGGAGGCCTACAATATGAATCCGCTTCTCTGGCTGAGTCGTTGTTGATACTTCTTTCCTGCGCCAAGAAATCGCGCCTTGTGTTCTCGTCAGAATTTCGCTCGACAAAATTTTTCTAGTTGTTGATTGGCCGAAGGGGCGGGGCTGCGCGCCGATCGAGTCCCTCCCATCCTCGACGCTTGACGTGAAACGCCCTGTATAAATTCAGAAACAATCATGCCAGAGCTGACAGACTCCGGGAACACAAACGCTGCGGGACATTGTATCTTCAGTTACAGGTAACCACACTATTACAGGTACAAGCGTACATACATCGTGTATCGACACATCGCGTCGTTTACTAATCCATCGTTTTACCGACGTTCGCGTTAATCCCGACGAGCCGGTGATAATCGGTAAAAATATACAAAAAATACAATTATTTCGCGTACGGTGCGCTTATAGATTGACATTGGCACGCGCGCTGTCAATATCTATTCAGAAATTGCACTCACGCATGATTATGTTCTCGAAAATTGTATCAAATCATATTCCAGATCATCCCTGCAGCCTGCTTTATCTATCAGATGTAGATAGTTGGTAATCGCAACGCTCTCGAGGTTTCCTATACCTGTAATACTCCATTTTTCAAAGCTGATATTCCTCTGTTTGATCATTCGCAGCCACCGATTAACGATTTCTCTAATTTCCTACCGAAAAATCGTTCGCTTTGTAACGATCGCGGACTGTATGCAGTACACTGTATGCCTGTATAGATATATCTAATGCATCTTCTCACAGTTATACGGAAATGCAGCGAAGGTATTCTTTGCATGTGATTTTTTTTCACCACGTATATTACGTGCGCATACCTATGTACGTATTCACGTACGTATCTAGGTACGTAGCATCCCACGGAGAACGAAATATTTGACCATCTTAATAACCTCACCGTTACCCCTACTGCCGCAACATATAGGTGTCTATATCCTACACGCTACCCTACACACTATTCTATCCTATCCCAGCTCCCCAGCCTCGACGCGCGCGTATGTTATATTGTCGCGGGATATGAAGCTCTTGGGGATCGCGTTACGCCGCGCAACGAGAGTTCCATAAGATACGGAATGAGAAGTAAAAGGAATAGAAAAGAAACAAGAAGAAAAGAAAGTAAGACGAAAGAATGATGTTGGGAAAGAAATCAGCAGATTCGTAAAAACGTAAACGAAAGAAAAACGGAATACATATATACAAGGTCTCGAGAGAAATTAGAAATACCCGAAAAACGAAATTACAAAAGTTATGTAGGCGATAATAACTTGGACGGTCGGTAAGATGATTCGATTTATTAGTTTTGTTTGGTATTCTATTTTAGTTTATCAGTTCTTTCGTTTTTTCCAACATTTTCAAACCCTTCCTACTTCCTCATCGCAACAACATCCGATCCGCGATGTATTGTGCATAAACGGTACACAGGCGCTGCAGCGTTCGTAAACGTGACGTCCCAACGTTTCAGCGTTAAGCTCGTGATTGGTATGTATATAAACAGTAGCTATTGTACACTGCCATCAGGGATAATATTTCCTCCTCCCGCACTTTCCAACTGCTATGGTATCCTATGACACAGCTAGTCACTGGGATCGGACGATTCGGGTGAAAATTATTCACGCGAATAGTCACGGATAAACGGACGACGGTATGCGCGATGATGGGCAGGCATATAAATATCGCGGGATGGAGAGTTCGAATATAGCAATCGAAGTTCACCATTGGAAAGGATCTTTTACCGAGGCTACGCAGCCAACGATAATATCGGATATAATTTATCGTATACTTTTGTCCGATAAACTTAGGTACGGAATCAAACAAGAGAAATATGAAAAGAAATACAAACACCTACACTTTTGTCGTCGTTTTTTAACGCTCAGTTTTCGCGACCGTGCTCGCATACGCCGCGCGCCTCTCAAATTCGGAAGAGTGATCATAACACGCGAATTTCATCCCGTCATCGGGAATAATCGTAAAATTCAGGGTGACCCCTGAATACTCGTATTTTTACCGAGATCCCGGTCATTAGGTGTTCGGACATCCAAATTATTCTGATTCCAAGTTATCAAAGACTCCAGAAAAACAGGATATGAGTAGACAGCAGGCGGGCTCGTCGATCTTCGTTTGACAAATTGTGAACGCGGTGATCGAATTACGTATACTTGCCAGAGAAGGGAAAAGTATTTCGCACAACCTGCACCGGCGAGACAAAAATTGTTGCAGAAATCTGCGCTGAACGAGATCCACGATTTTCCGTTACGATTGCCTTTAAAGTAGATACATGCAAGCCGATACATATAGCCACTGCGAATGAGTCTGAAATTTGAAAATATTTCTGCACCGACGGTTAAATACAGGTAGAAGTGGTGGAGACCAAAATCAACTGTATCATCCTAATTCGAATTTATTTTGCGAAATATATTTGTATAAGAAAACGAAAAGAGAGAGAATTTTCCCAAGACTGTGACATAGCCGCGGGTTAGGTATTGGAAGTATGTATGTATGTATGTATATATACATACCGGAGACCTAAGTTTGAGGGGGTTAAGTAAGTGAGCGAGTGGTTCTATCTACCAAGGGTGAAACGCGTCTTGATCGTTTTAACCGGAGGACGAGAAAACCTGAGACCACACTTACGGCGTTCAATATGGTATACATATATGCATAATATATACATATATATATATATTTGGTGAGAAACTGAACAGAGCAAGATTTACTTGAATATATACCCATATATATATATATATATATATATATTTTATCGCATCGCATCGTCAAACGGAATATCGTCTGGCGCGGGTGTGCAAGGAAATAGATTCTCTGAAGGGGTTTTAATAATGAATAATGCACAGTGGACGGAACTACTCATCGGTCTCTAGAACTAGAATAGAGACGAAGGCTTTTTAGGACCGACCGATTCGAATCCTCCTCTTTCCCCACGCTCTTAACTTGTCCAAGACTATAATAGCAGTTGCCCGCCCCACGCCACCGCGCGGTAGCTTCGGCTTCAACGGCGTATGCCGCCTCACTCCCGACCAGCTGGATGAAATAGAAGACGTGTTCATCGCTCCTAATCGCTCAAGTCCCCGCAAAGGACCAAACAAATTCCATTCCATTCCAGCCCCATCTCGTCTCTCCTCTTCTTTCTCCTTCTCTTCTCTTTTCTTCTCGTCTCTTCTCTCACCAGTTCGGAATGAAATCCTGCAGGAACGATCGATGCCTGCCACCGTATTATGAGTAGGTATACCTATCTATGTAGCTTCATCTCCCGCGCCGTCTCCTCGCGTTATACTTGGTGCCTATACCTATACATCTAAGCATATAATATACATCTATCACGTAGGCACGTACTACCTGAACCGTTTATAAAATATACGAAATTGGAGAAAACAGATAGAGAATATCGTTCGTTGTTATACGTGTACGTACACATACCCGCGCCTAACCAACCTGCTGGATTATTATTCGCGTATAAAAAACGATGGGTGTAGTGTATATAGGATGCGGAGTACGACGCGATGAGACGAGGAGAAACGGGACGAGACGGGACAAGACGAGACGAGACGAGACGAGACGAGACAAGACGCGTAGGACCAATTTTATGAATCTTTCGTGCGGAAATATCTCACGGCAATTTGCTACAGTAAATTAGCTTCTTGTCGAGAACCTATTTCACATTGCCGTTGAATGATATACATACGTATAACGCAAGTAAACCTGAATCTTTGCCGCTGCATAGATTACAAATTTGTCATTCTTATCTTTATATAAGATAAATAGATCGTAGATCATCGGATAATACCAAAGTCAAATTTACGATCTTGTGTATAAAATTTATTAATTCATTTATTCTATGTGAATCTAGTTGATCTTTTTCCCCGTACTCTCCTTATGCAGGCTCTTGCACAGTGCAGATTAACATTTTCGTTCGTGTTTACACATCCGTGACATTTGTATCCTAGTTTCGAGCCGCTAATGCGAGTAGCTATGTAGCTACGTGCATACCAGCAAGCCGCGGAATTGATGAACGAAACGAAAAAATTATAGTCGGGTCGTAACTGTATATTGTATACTGTATTATAATTCAAAAATACGTCTGATGGGAGGATAAAATAATATCGGGTAAAATTACTACGTCTTTTCAGATGGTTAGAAGATTATAGCATAAGCGAGCCAGCTTCTTTCTTAATATGATATTCAGATCGCATGATCCCATTCATATCGCATGCCCGGAGGATATTTCGTTCAGTTTTTTGGCGTCTGAATGAAGATTTTTCATTTCTCCCCCCTTTTCCCTTTCCCTTTTCTTCTTTTCCTTCTCCTTTATATTTTTTTCATTTATTTTTTGTACCTGTATCCTTCTCTGTTTTCAACTCGTCATTAAGGAGCTATAGGAATCGCTATCTTGAATGTACAGAAACCGCTTCGAAAACGAGAATCGTAAATTTGGGCAAACGACTCGATCGATTTTTATAAAACTTCGAGAATTCATTGAATACGATGGCAGAAAGTGACTAAGTATTTCACTTCATGAAGACATCGCTTGGATTCCATGGAAAATAAATGTTCCCTGTGTTAGCTAGGTTAGATTGCCAGCGGCAATTACAATGGCCTCTTAAGGGGGAGATAATTTCGAATTAGGTTCATATTGTTATGTACAAGTTATAGGCGCTTTAGCGTTGCAGCGGACAGATACCCGTGTAGAAATTGCAAACGGGAACTGGCCAGTAACCGTCCAGTTGATCCGAATTCAATCCGGGCGCTGAACAGTCGAACTAGACAACCCGTAGCCGGGAATGTAACGCTGCAATAGACAGTGAAACTATGCCAGTCCAACCATCCGGATACTGTTCAGTTTTCCCGTCTCGTATTGTACACATCAACCGGGACATAGGTATATCAATAATTGGACGTGTTCATGAATAAATTGATATTCAGCTCTAGATCTTCTTGAATGTTCATTGTGAATTTTATAACTATAGATGTAATTCACAAATTCACCATCGACAAGCTGCTCTTTTATGTTAGTTCCAAATAGACACAGTAAAATTCACGACGTTATTCCGATTCAGACTCATGTTTGGAGCTATTCGATAATCACAGACTCGGCAGTCAGACACTTATCACGAAGCTGAGCATTTTTAATCGCGAGAGAGTTCAGCGCCCGAATCACCTCTAGCGGAGCAGTCCGCGCATCACTCTCTGAAAATCCGATGCGGGAGTTGTACAATTGCGCTAAAGACGGGATCGCCCGTTCACGGGCTAGCCGGTAATCGGACAACCCCAAGCAAATTTCCACACGGGATAGATCAGCGAGGGCTCGTTCATTATCATATTATGAAATTCGAATATACATAACACGTACGATAATTTTGATGAGGCAGAAGCAAATTCATCAGGTACGCCGTTACCACCGTATACATACCTATATACCCGTAAAAGTAAGTTTTACGTATTTTCGTTTGAGATTCTTTCTTTGCTTTCTGTCCTTGCGCAAGTTTTGTTGGCGTTACACGAACGACGGTACAGAGTCTTTTGTTGGTATATTATACACATATTTGCGTGGTTAATTACAAAATTGTTGAAACAAAGTTTCGACGCGTTTGGAAACATTTTCAACAAGTTTGTTTCATTTTCGTAAGCGAACAAACACATCTACAAAGTTAAGCAACTAAACGCGATCATTATGCTCTTCGAGTACAACTTTACATATGTATAATATATATATATATATATATATATATATATATATATATATATGCGTGCGTGTAGGTACGTATGTATTTGGGTATATAACGCGATATAAAATACTAGACTTTCAACGCGCTTGCATCTATCCATGTTCTACGTATGTACATCTGTTTATACTGTTATGTATAATATCGAGCTAATGTAAGCTCAACGAAGTAAGCGCACATACATACACACATACACTCCATACACATTCAGCTACGTATGTACACACATACTCAGTACCTACGCAGGTAATATATATTTCATCTTGTTCCCGATTACGAAGTCCAATTATACTGCAATTTTCTCAGTTCTCATCATCTACGAAGAAAAACTAAAATTAGAAATCAATGAACGGTGACTCCTGCTCTAAACTTCGAACGTTTTGTCAGTTGATTCGGATTCGTGAATTTTTCCAATTCGCACAGTGTATACCTATACTTCAATACCTGCTTAGGCATCCTAAAATGACGTCTAAAATTTTTACACCAACACTGAAACTCGTCTTCACATTTATCTGATTCAATCTCCGCAATGAAATTTCGCGTGTTTTGCGGGGGGGAGTCTGTAACTCGATCACAAGCATACCATGATCGAAACCCGTGTATATATTCAAGTATTCAAGTTATTTATAAAGTTTGTATAATTTTCACAGATTAGCCTAAGGTAGGTGTTCGAATTACCGAGTCGCCGGATTATACAATTTTTTGTGTATCTTATGTCTGACAAAGAGACCGGAAGTTGCAGCACTTTCATATCCAGCGTTACCCTACTTACCTGAAAACAGTCTTTCAGTTTGTTCATAATTGTAGATGGACAGAAGTTGAATAAAAATAGATAAATTTTCATTTCTCCCAACTACGGAGCTTTGTGAAACTTGCTTGACCAAAATTCTCTCCATTCAACGAAGAGTGAATATGGTAAACATCCATGGCAGAAAATTTTGCCAAATGCGGTACCCGTTCATAATGGTAAACAAGAGAAAATATTATCTTAGCTGGGCTAGCTTCTACGTAGGTATGTATGAAATTTGGTAGGTGCAGAGGTTTCCGATCTGTTTAACAAGTGCATGGCAGCTATAAAAATCCGTGCGGATCGCTGAGGCTCGTATTCTTGGGACGAAAAAATAGTGCTCGATCTCGTGTCGATTAGTTCCTGTACAAATTGTTTTTTAACCCGATGACCAAGGCATCGACGATTTCGATGGCATGAAGCTGCCTCACGTTATTGAACTCGTTTTTTCGGAATAAAATTCACTACCGAAAGAGTCGCAGTTTGCCACAACGGATGACGCTAATGTTAGGATGTATTTATAATATTGTTTCTCGACGACTGCCAGAGTTTTTATTCGTAATTTATGCAAAATAGGTCGAAAGGCTCAGTTATCGGGGGGAGACCCTCAGTATAGCTGGAACAAGTTCGTACAATCGAGTAAAACTTGAACCGCTAATCTTCCATTCGATAGTTTCAAACGACACGATCCACGCGGAAAGACAATAATAAAAAGTGAGAAAAATCAAAAGGAGCGTGAAACTGTTTTCTACTATCCAACTGCAGCGGAAATAAATCGTTCCTATAACGCTGTAATGACTCTTGAAACCTTATTATTACACTCAGGTGTTGGTGTGTATATATATATATATATATATACATCCGTTTTGCGGAGGAATATTTCATTGCTTTATTTCCAGATGGTATAACAGCCAAATTGCAGTCATGCGAAACGAAACGGAACGACTACGAAAGATTTCATTTTGCCATAAATTATGAGGAACAGAATACATTAGAATTTCTAATTATATGAACGAATGATTAAAGAGGCAAAATCATAGCTATTAAAATGATCTCAATTTTTAAACCAGAAAGATATCGTCCTCCGTCTGTCTGCGGTATGTGTATATTCGTCAGTCTGACTAGCTCCATTCACTTAAAATAGACACTCGAGACTCTCATTTCTGTAATTTATCGATAAAGTGAAGATTCTTAATTATTGAAAGTGAGAGGAGAAGAGAGAGAGAGAGAGAGAGATGTCTGAAACGTACAGAAATGGGATATCAAAAAAAGTTACTTCAAACTGAGTTATACCTATTTATATGTACGTACACATAGATCTTCTTATCTTCTTAATTAATTGATAAACTGCAACCGATGTAAGATATCTGGAGAATTTCAAACTTATCCGTGCATCAAATTAAATCCTGGTACCTCATAGACTTTATACTATACCAACGGAGTACGTGCAGCGCTAATATATGATACAATTCGGCAAGAGATATAACCTACCTATACCATTTATTACCTCCTTTCAAGATGATTAGCGATAATAATAAAATACAACCCGATGAAATAGGTGAAACCATGTATGATCGAAGAGGTAACGATTGGAAATATATAATCTTTTATACAACATTGATAATTTGATATTGTGAAGTTATATTTCCATGAGAACCGAAATAATGAATAGTGCAGACGCAACGGAGTGACGATATTTTATTTGGTGATATATGGATTTCTAGATTCGATTTCTAGATTTGATTATATCGATAATTGAATTATTTGGGTGAATAATTTTACCGGCGCAGGACTTAGAAAGACCATGGAACTAAAATTCTTCGGATTCTTGTTGAACAAATTGAAAATATTGTTTCAGATATCACAACGGAGCTGAGCGTTTGGGTGCAGCATTGCGGAAGAGTTTAACGAACGATCCATTGGATCCAGTATTGTGGGAGCCTCATTACGCAGCGATAGACAGACGCGTATCAATAATTCTTCAAGGTGTGAGAGATTGTATCGACAAAAGTACAGTACCCGATCAAGTTGTTCAGAAAATTTGACGGCAATCCAGTACTATGCTTACTAGGTGATAATAATTTTCAAAAAAATTACACTTACGAGTATGTGTGTACATACATAAATACATAGATATGTATAGTATAGTGAAAACGCGTTTTATATGAATGAAAATATTATTATTTTTATAGGGTTGAGATAGATGATTGCGCATAGGTATATAGGGCCCCCCCCCCCCCCCCCCCCCTATATGTAACTGGCGCGGAGATACGAATCATTAGCGTTCTCTCCGATGATAAAAATATAATTCAAAGTTTTCCAAAGAAAATTTATTATTAATTACATAATATACCTACCTATATTGTATATTATATATATTTGTACTATATAATAACTATAACAAAACCAGGGGTGAATATTAGTACATCGTAGTTACAGTTTGTATATACATTGGCCTGCTGGTATTATAGAACGACATGAAATTATTAGAAAAATGAACGAAGAAAAGAAAAAGAAAACCCAATTGACGTATCGAAACAGTTGCTTGAAGCGATACGATAACTTTGTAATGCGACGAAAATGTATGGACCGAACGATCCCACGACGGACTATTGAATAGTCGTGATCATTGAACTTATTTTAAAAACGACGATACAATGTTCGAAGAATTGTTATATTAATAATAACGATAATAATAATTAGTGTATGTTCGAAAGATGCAAAAGTCTAGATATAATTTGAATCATAGTTCATATACATATATATATATATATATATATATATATATACCTATATATATATATATATATATATATATATATATATATTCGCTTTAATGGTGTATAAAATAAAAATTGGCTATTTATAATGTAAATTGAACTGTACAATACAATGTGTATATATACATACATGTACTGAACATATTGAATTTCCAAACTGGTCATAATTGTGAAATTGGAAGTGAAGGAAACCACTGTTTGCTCTTTGTTTCTCCCTTATTATCTTTTTATGGTAAACGTAATAGATTGGTATAATTATGCATGTACGTATAATGTAGGTATATGAAAAACGAAATATGTCGAGAGGGGAAAACGTGCAATCTATGTAGATCGAGAAAATTTTGTAAATATAACAATATACTTATATAACGAAAAATATTGTACTCGTACCATTTTTTTGTAAACATGTGTAACTAGTCGAAATGGTAGTTGTGAGGACTGGGACACTCTCGGGAGACGCGATCCGCGATTCTCCCGAATGAACAGCACGGAGCATCGTTGCCCGATCACGGAAAACATATCTCCACATAGTTCGCTCCTCTTTTGTTCGTGAATTATGGACTGATCCAGACGTTTGACGATGATTCCCTGATTGAGGAATCATTTTTCCAAAATATCCCAAGTCATATTTTCATTTGGACGCTCGACGGTGTACCATTGTGCTCGATGAATTTCAAAATTAATCAATCGAGAATCGTTCGTTGGTGATTGCGATCCCAGTCTGGGACCAGAAGACAATCTGAGCCCAGGAGGTCGCACAGTTTCGGTATTTTCTTCAAATGCATGGAGCTAGAAGAAAGTGCACAGGAGGAGGTGAGAGAGCACGGGCAGACAGACCCGTGCAGAAATTGCAAACGGGAACTGGCCAGTAACCGTCCAGTTTATTCGAATTCAATCCGGGCGCCGAACAGTCGAACTAGACAACCCCTAGCCGGGAATGTAGCGCTGCACTAGACAGTTGAACTATGCCAGTCGAACCATCCGGATACTGTTCAGTTTTCCCGTCTCATATTGTACATCAACCGGGACATATATCAATAATTAGACGTGTTCGTGGATAAATTGATATTCAGCTCTAGATCTTCTTGAACGTTCATTGCGAATTTTATAACTGTAGATGTAATTCACAAATTCACCATCGACAAGCTGCTCTTTTATGTTAGTTCCAAATAGACACAGTAAAATTCACGACGTTATTCCGATTCAGACTCATGTTTGAAGCTATTCGATAATCATAGACTCGGCAGTCAGACACTGATCACGAAACTGAGCATTTTTAATCGCGAGAGAGTTCAGCGCCCGAATCACCTCTAGCGGAGAAGTCGCGCATCACTCTCTGAAAATCCTATGCGGGAGCTGCACAGTTGCGTTGAAGACGGGGGTTATCCCGTCCGGGAGCTGTACAGTCGCGCTAAAGATGGGATCGCCCGTTTACGGGCTAGCCGGTAATCGGGTAACCCCAAGCGAATTTCCACACAGGGAGTTACGAGCAGCTTCCGCTGAGATTCTAGGCTCTGACACTTTTAGCTGAAAATTCGAACTCGTGTCTAGAAAACATCTGAGCTCAAGAGGTGGCGCAGTTTCAGTCCTTTTTTCAAATCTATGGGAACGGGAAAGAGGGCACACAGTCGCTGGCGAAGGCGAATGGAGGACAGGCAGACGAAAGAGTTTGTATCAGGATAGCATCTGAGTCGGAGAGGTTGCTCGATTTTTCTGGTTTTCAATTGTATGTACTACCTACGCGTTCAGGGGGAGGGCAGTGTTCGTGATAATGGTGGATGGCTGAACGAAAACTGGCTATCTTTTACGTTTCAACGTGAAGTTTGACCGAAACATGAATGTCCAACTCCTCACTCGAGCCGTAAATTAAATTCAGTAGAAATGTCAGAGAGGGACCGGAAGAGAGACTATGTCGAGCTTCCGTAATACAGGCTTATTTAACACAATTGAAAATCTACCCGAACAATCCGACGTGATATGGAATCGGTGGTTGGAGCTAACTAGCACGGTCAACTGTGGACGTTGTCGTCGACGACGTGTCGCCTACGCATCGCATGTTGAATATTTCGGTTCACCAGTTTCTACTTGCTTATTTAGTGTGCGCTGAGTGCAGCAAGCGAAAATCGCCAACTGTGTATTAATATTGATATGGCTGTGTGAGAGGTCATCGTCAATGTCGACGTCAATTATATTATAATTCCATCTAGAGTTCTGAGCGAGCACACCATGCAACATTCCATCCACAACATTGATTTGATTCTTTAGCTATTGCGGATAAGCATGTTGAACGTTATTTATTCGGTCAACCTGCGCGGTTGTCTTCTCGTTGATTTCGTTCGCATATAGGACAGAGTTCGAATGGAGCTGGCCAATCGAAAATGAGATTCGGGAAGAAAATAGGGAGTTTCTGTTTAAATCTCATACGCGATTGGCTCACTTCGTATGGACGCCGCTCGGTGGGAACTCAGTAATTGTTTCAATTTATACTTACCTAGAGAATAGACTCTGAATTTGAATGGAACGATAGTTTCATTATCGTAATCCGAACTAGGCGTTGCAGATTATCAATTTTTAGGTTCTATTTTCATGGGGTTCAGTTATGGATCGGTTGAAATATTCGTTCCCGCACGTACGGTTATACATTTTGAAATTACGAAGCCGCGTATATTGTATGGCTACCTCAACAAGCTACCAGACATCAGGAAGATGGGAATTAGAAAGAAAACTATAAGAAATGGTCGTCTGTGTACGTATGGAAAATGTGATTTCAATTAACATTATTTATAATCATGTACAGCGAAGCGATTCGCTTAAATCGAAGCCGACGAATTCTTGGAGACAAGGGTTCGGCGCCAGTGAATTATCAAGAGTGCCAAGCACCACGATGAAAACTCAATAGACTCGGGGAGTGGAGAATTTCTCTGGGCTGGTCGGAAGATCGAAGCGGAATAATCCAATTCAGAATTGATGAAACCAAGACAGTTGATTAAATATAATATAATGAAATAATAAATTGGAAAAGGTTTTTAGAACACCAGAAAACAATTAGTTTCATTCGCGAAAAACACAAGTAGTGGTGTGTTTGAAAATTACCTAAGTGTGTGTAGAAGTGCGTCCAAAAATGACGGATTAAATTATAGAAAACAGTTCTCCTAAATTATTATAATCAAATTATACTGAGCATTGAGAATCGCGTTTGTATTGTGTGCTTATCATATTCGCACAATCGCACAGAGCTAAACGGCGACTGTACCCCAAAAATATGTTTACATAGTTGCGGCAAATAAAGATCAGATGGGCCGGATAGGCAAACCGAAGGGCGATCCGCGATGCCGGAAACAAATCATCACAGACAAGTTTGGCGGCTAACAATATCAGTTTTCTGAATATTACAATCTGTTTCAGCACACATCTTCACGTTAAATTATATCTCAAATCTATAGTCTGGTGATCAAGAATTCGTCGAGAAAATATAATACAGTACTTTCTCGCCCAATGGATAAAGACAAAAAAATCAATACAAAATTGTAAATGTTTATTCGAATTTTTTCGTGACGCTCAAAAACTGTGCATATACATAATCATAACTCAGTTATTGCACACGAATAAAACGATTGAAAATAGTATAAATATTCGTTTTCGTTTACACTTCACTCTTTTCTCATACTTATTATCAAACTTCATCCCTCTTCTTCGGAATGAAAAAAACATCCTCCTCGGTAAGAGAGTGACGCGCAGAATAACCAATTTTCTTTCTTTTCTTATCTCTTTTTTTTTTTTAAATCTGATTTCACTTATCCAAATAGGAGGAGTCTTTAATAAACTTGTTTTCGGTACTCAGTCATCGATTGAATCGGCCAAAGTTACGTGTATGCGCGGTATAAATGCCACTAATTTCGTCTGTCACATAATTCAAACTTGAATCCAATTCTGGAATATAACATCATTCGCCATAATTTATCGAAGAACTGATTCGGAGAAGAAGACTTAAACAACGAAGAATCAAGCTGGTGATTCGGCTGACCACAATGGGCAAGCCCGAAAACTTGCCGCTTCTTTGATCCCAATTATTACTGTTTTTTTTTTTTTTCAATTCTCCGCTTCTTTGACTCCAAACTTCGCAAATTGACTGATGCCGAAATTCACCGAGTCTTCAGTTGGTTCGAATTGCATTTATCATACAAAGAAGGGAAGAAAAACGAAAATTCGAAACGAGAACTTAAAAAGAAAAGTCAACATTTGCTTTTCGTGATAACTCGGGAACTAATTAACCGATCGAATTAAAATTTAATCAGTTTCAAGTCACAAAAATCCGCATCGAATGGTCCATTGTGAGATGAAATCCATTCATTCGTTATCAAGAGATCTTCGGACACAAATTTGATCACACACGCAAACTCACACGCCCGCGTACCGATTTAAAAATAGTCAGAAATGATTCTCCAGATCTCGAAACGTAGACATCCGGTGAAAACTCAATTTTTCATTCTCGCGGTGATTATAGTAACTAATTGCCTTGTCAAGTTGGGAAGTTAAAAAGGCACGAGATTGCTGAAATTTTCAATAACTAAACAAAAATATTGGAATATAATTTTTGCATTTGATCTAGGTAATTAAATACTAACAAGTAAGAATTTTAAGAAAACAGAAAGAGAAACCTTGAACCCTGAAAGATAACAAAGTTTTGTTGTCAGTCCAACAAGGTGATTCGACCGTGTAGATGAAGAAGACACTGAAAACTGGCGTTCGGATGGAAAGGGGGGTCTCTGGAATTAAGTCACAACTTTCAAGTTCACCGAGGGTTACCTTCCCACAATTCCTTGGCTCCTCCGATAAGGAGAAAATTTACGTAACCCCAGATAGAACCGCGCACCACCTGCGCGTGACCCTTATGCCTCTCGTGCTGAGTTGTTGCTCCGAAGTTCAGGACGGCGAAGATATCTAATAATAGAATGACTGGAGTCTTGAGAAATAATTTTGCGATTTGTGATATTTAATCCCGTGTATCTACGTATAACACACAATACGGACATCTGCTCTGAAATATCTCCGCAGTAAAATCCCGTTCCGCGTGATCGCATCTCCTATTTAAATGAAATGCACGGTACGGAATACTCATACGTCAGCGGAAGGTCTCTCCGAAGGCTGACCAGCGTCGGGGTTGTTCTACTAGGCGCTCGTCTATCGCACAGACCTAAAAGTCTTTTACTACTAACCTTACGACTGACCGTATTTCACGGCTACTACTTAAATTAGCCATAAAAAAGGGGAGATCTACTTTTCTCTGTACTCTACCTGTACACGGCATTGTGTTCAGAAGAACGCTCAAGGAAGACATGGAAGCTCGGGCCCTCGTCGAGAACACAAGTTCGCTTTACGCCCGCGGAAATTAGTTCGCATGCGATGATATAATTGCAAAGTGCAGTACACGCAATTTCCCCCCGAGTTTAATAATAAGTTATACCGCACAATTTATTACCAATGTAAATCGGTGTGAATAAAAACCTAGACCTAGGCTTGACATATATAAAGTAAGAAGTGCTCAGTGAGATAAATTATACTCAAAAAGAGGACTAGGGAGCAAGAGGGAGAAGAAACGATCGACTGACTCTAAGCTAGACAAAGGGATCAATGACTTATGAAACACGGAGCCACGTGTTGCGCGAGAGAGGACATCGGAAAATAACAACAAGGAGGATACATGACGCGAACTTTTATTTTTACTATGTTCCAGCTCGTGAGATCAGCGGCAGAGATTGAAATCAGTCTGTCTGTAATTCTGCATGTCGGATGCACAATTCTCCAAATGGAAGATTTGCGAGTACCTAATTACTCTCACGCCTAACTTTGCGGTTCACAATAATAATAACGCCGCTATGATCCAACCCGAGCGCCCGTTCTACTACCTACAACGTAGAAACAAGCTAATACTATGACTTTGAGTGGTCGGGTTGATTACAGGACTAAGTTAGGCCATGACGTCAAATGTCAGAAACAGTTCTCCCATTTCCTGACGGATCTTCGATCGAACCAGCAACCCCGTACAATATCTCCGAAACTATGTCCAGGGTGTCCCTGTTCATTTCATCAGCTACCAAAAATCATCCACATTATATTCCGATCAACGATATGTACGATCAGATATCCCGAACCAAATGCAAGTTCTTTCAAAGAAGCACGATTTTTTCTATCAACTCCAGGTGCGACATAATAGCCGATATTACGCGTATTTCAAATAAAATACGACCCATACTTCGATGCGACTTCAGATTTTCTCAATCAAGAACGTTTTGTTATAATATGAACGAAACTTCAGAATTGCTCTCTTGCTCTCTCTCTCTCTCTTTCTCTCTTTAATCCTGTCGCCGCGAACACGGAGTCTTGGTTCTCCGCTTGTATCTTTTTCCCAATTCGATGGCCACCCTGTATTCGTTTATCCTCGCAGAGCAGTGATCGAGTAACCATCAAAGCTATACATGTTGCAAAGGTGATATAGAGACGAATGAGGCACAATGCATCTCCTACATCTATATACGTGTATACAGTCGTTTTGTTCTTGCTGTTTTCTTTATTATTTGTATCCCTGGCCCGCGTGACAGCCTCGTCAATCCGGTGGAAAAAGCACGCTGCAGGAAACAGTGTGAGGGGGACGAGAATTTTATGATAATTTTTTATTGTAGAGAAACCTCTGGCCGGGGGTTGTAAAATCGAGAGAACATGGTACGCCGCGGAGGGACGTGATACCCGTGAAAGGATTCTTGCGTCAAATATCGAGGACCACGTAATCCCGGTTTTACGTCGGTCTCTTGCTGATCTCATCTTCGGCCAACCGCTTCGCCTCTATTCAAAACGCGCTCTGTAGAACTATTTTCCCGCTTCTGGTGACAAAGAATGTCACTAGATAGTGTGTAGAAAATTTAGAACTCATCATTTGAAACGGAGTTCATGGAGTTTAAAAATGCTCTACAGGAATAGTACCTGATCGATAATTCCCATGAAACGAACAATTGAATTGGACACGTAAATCCTGCAATAAGCCATTTCCAATATCGTATAGTATAAATATATATATATCCATAATATGTATTTATATATTGTAGAGGAGGCTCATTATTTCTGCAGCTCTTGATCATAATTTTACAGCTATAGATATATAATTTCTATAAATCCGTCAGAATTTTTTGTTCCCAATCAATTATTACTGTTTCGTACTGTCGGATTTTATTACGGTGTAAGTATCGGTATTGCGGATCCCGATGTCGGTTAATATCAAATAATCGCAGGCTGATAATGAATCCTGAATTTAGACATCTATAATTTAGAAAAGTTGTAATAGGTGTACAGTAGCAGGAAAATGTGAACATCTAGTCGGAGCTAATTCTGAAATCGGGGCGTTTTCGAAAGAGCTTCTTGTGTCTAAAGTGTCTGCTGAAATTGTGTATAGATAGGTAGGTAATCGTAAAGCATAGCTATTCCCGTTACAGAATCGGACGAATGTCAAATACAGAAAGGTTGCAAAGCTCTCCGAGCTTGTCGGAAAATGGACATTGATAAGCTTTAATTTTTGGTGAATATATCGATATATATCTGGTTTCCGTTTTTCAGCCTTTTTTGTTTCATTCATTTTTTTTTTCAAATTTTGTCGCGTTTCGAAATATAATACACCCGCGAACTTGATAGTACCGGCAAATCCGTCTACTGCACGAAATTAATTTCATCTAAATTTCCATATTCATAGGACAAGTACCTTATGGTAGGTATGAGAGAGAGTGCAAAAGTTGACCTCTTTACTGGAAAAGCGCAAAGAAAATTTCTGGCAAAGTACCTGTACGTATGCATATATATATATATATACTATATACTATATAAATATATATACACGTTGTACAGGAGAGGTAGGGATAAAGAAGAGGGTAGAGGTTCAGTCGTCTGGAGTTCGAGTTGGGGGTGGATTGGGAGGCGAAAGAAAGTTTCGCGCCCCCTATTGTTGACTGTAGAATCCCAAGCAGAATTATTGTTATTTTTACGAGGGTAAGTTTTCCACCACTAAGCAGAAATCTATACTAGTCAAGTCAAAAGTTAGCATTGGTCGTTACTCGTTCGTTCTTTTCTGCTGCAAGTCTTTATCCCTCGTCCCTCCTCGCATTCAACAGAACATTCGCATGGTAGTCGTATCCCCTCTTAGTTGTTGTCCATCCAACCCTCCGATCCTTAAAAACTATCGGCAAAGATCGCATAAGCAAGCTATAGCCATTAAAACTTTTATTTTCAGACAGTTCTATGATTTTACTACAATTCCACCCTGGGCAGGACTTTATAAATGTATGTACCTATACCGCGTGTAGGTACTGTATAAAAGTAGAGATGGAATTGATCAATAAACGATAAGTTGAATCGGCTAGTTTCACGAATCAGATAAACCTATTCAACATTAGATGCGATAGTGCGCTACGCTCCATCGTAGTGCGGTAGATACTTTTCCTCGTCTATCCACCTTCTGATTCTTAGTCTTGTTTTTTACTTCCTCTCCTCTCTTCATTCAACTCGAAGTGAGAAGAGAGAATTGAAAGCGATGAAAAAGGCGCCTCGGGAAAATTTCGAGGGTCACGTACAGCAAAGAACAAACAAGCCCGTTGGACCGACTTCGTGAAACTGTTCGCATTCGGTACTAAAGTATTTACTGTTTCAATCAAGGACAAGTTATAACGGAAATGTGTTTTTCATAAAAATACATCTCAGATACTCGACCGTCGAGAAATGGCTACGTCTCTCCCAGAACCTGCCCGTTCTATCGTCTCAAGTGCAGAAATGGGTACCAACCCATATACCCTCGTCCTAGGTATAGGTAGATGTACGTGACGACCAGGAATATTTGTTATCTTATTTTTTACAGCTCGCCTTCGAGATCCCAATGATCTTTTCGAGGCCGACTCAACAGAATCTAACAACTCGATTCCTGGACATACCTAATATGAAATATGTGTAAAGGAAAATTCCTTTCAATCAAAATTTCTCAATTATGTATTTCACTCTAAAACTCGAATTACCGAAATAACACCCAACGTCTGATGTCCTTAGCGAAAACTGTGGAGAAGCGGATAGCATTTAGAGTTTCCCCCGGCCAGTTTAGTTCACGTTCACAATCACGAACCATAATACTATGTATAATATACAATGAGAATTGATATCAAAAGTTAGTTGGGTTGTTGAAAATAAATTCCTACGAGTCGGTTTGTGCAAAATTCGATATTTCAATTGCGTATTAATTGTATGACGATATTTTCGATCTGCCTGCGATTTCCAAGCGAGTGAATATTTCTTTGAACAATATGAGCCCAAAAGGCTTTGAATGGTGCTACGAAAAATCAAAACGTTACTGGAAATGATAGTTCAGCAGTAACCGTACGCAAACTGGCAATGAGTGATAAATCCGTACCGTAAAGAGGTGAGCATTCCAAATTATTTATCTCAATAGCCATCAACGTCACAATTATGACCAAACGTGTGAAAAATAGAATGTTTAACGTGGCAGGATTTGTCCATAAAAAAACAAGACGGAAAAGGATGCAAATTTTTACGCGAATCCTGAATCACTGGTGAGTAGTCTACCACTGAAGAGCCGTTTACTCGTCCCCGGTAGCTGTATATCCATGGGAAGTTCGCTACGCACAAGTTTTTCACTGGTTGGCAGTCGTTTTCGTAGGTACTGCCTCGAAAACTGGTAAGTGGTTAAATTTGCTGTCGGCAAGTAGAAGTACAAGAGTATCATTTTGTTCAAGACTCATCGAAGAACAAGGCAATGGACTAATGACGACAATAACGCGGAATGTGTTCACATCTTGGTGGAAGCTTTCATCAGTCCTATCGGAGGCCTGTTCACGTCGCGCTCACGCTGACAATATTGAGCGTGACTGCGTGTGTCACGCTTGTGGAAAAAATGTATTAGACCTCGGTCGGTCTGCGGTTTCCGAAGTTAACATGCATGCTCGTCAATACGAGTGACGAAGTGTCTAAATTCATTGTACATATACATATATATAACTCTGATTAGCATATTAAATTTCTATAGGAACGAGCGTGTGGGCGTAAACCTAACTCCCAAGTATTTATTAGGTCTCGTTTCACTTTCCGGATAGAGCATCAGCGGTAAACAGATTCGTCGAATTCATTACAGAGCCGATAGGGGAATGCCAAGGATCAGCTTTCGTATATACTATGTATATTGCATAAAGCGAAATTAAATTCTGCGCAAGCTGGAGCCGCAATCTATCTTTTCGTACAAAGGATAATCCTGTGAGGAGGAGTAAGACTCAGGGAGGTCGAAAGTCGGGGTAGGTGAATGGAACCATCAGAGGTCGAAGGATAGACTTCGATTTCATGAATCTGAAGATCGCGAGTTCGAAACTTCGTGAGAAGCATAAAATAAGTAGACGAGAAAGTTGGGCAGACGACTACTGTTTCGACAGAGAAAAAAAAAAAACACAAAAAAAAGAGACACATCAAATCGCTGGACTTCAAATCCGCTGCGGATATAATTTAGGCGCTGCAGGAACAGCAAGATTGCGCATGTGGGCTGCGCTAAGCTATCTATTTTGGCGTGCGAATCCGCTACCCCACGGATCATGGAATCATGCAATCCAGTTCTATTATACTTTAGTGTTCGATCATAGTATGGAGACAAGAGACACGAGTATGAAACGCGGCTCAAGAAGGGCCTGGAAATACAGTTTCTTTACCAGGACCGGTAACTTCCTGGCGAGGAAATTTTAGGAAAATTTACGAATTTTTAGAAGAATAGGAACTTCGTAAAATTTTGTTATAGGAAATTGTGGCTTTGCCTAGTTCGATCGATCAAACCACAAACTTTTCTGTATAACCAGATAATTTTACGATTCTCTGCGAAAAACTACGAGAATTTCAAATTTATACGTGATAAGTCACGTAAATCTACAATTTTTTATGGAAAAACCAACAAAATTTTACAATTAGTTTATGGTAAACCATGAAATGCACCAGGTTTCCCAGAAATTCGCAGGAATTCGTATAAGTCGAAATTTTGACCAGGGATAACCGACAAATTGTCTAAGTTAGCACGAGTATTATACTGCATGACGACACAATTAAACGCGAACGACAGCAACAGTGGTAATGACGAACATCTAAATGTACAAATTATTCGCGTCAACATTTGAAGATTAATAGGTTTGATAAGCGAGTGTTGTAGTCTGATGATGAGGAGACGTAATTTAGTTTCGATCCGATCCAAAAATAACTATCTATATAGGTATGCCTCACACTTGTGGTGACTTGGCTGACCAATAATACGATATTGTGTCACGAGTGCGGAAAGTGGGCAATTTCACACGAGCGAGAAATCGCCTATTCACACTCGCCACAGACCATATTTTTTGTCATTCCTGCGAAGGGAAGATTGACTTGAGATGCGAAACGAGCCAAATAAGAAAAAAAAATCATGTTACTTTGGTTGATGAGAGTCAGTTTCCGCATTTTCCGCACGAATCCGCTAGCCTTCGGCTCACGCGCAATCCACACTCGTCTTCGTGTGAATGCGGCACCCGCCTTCCGCTCGTCGTGCTAGCCTTACACTCGTGGGAAATCACCTACTGTTCGCACTCGTTACACAATATACTATTTCCTCACGTCTGGTTGCAAAAGTAGACATTTTGTCTCTGCAGAGCGGGCGCAAAGTAACTTTTTTCTGCCCGGGGGAAGCAAGGAGTGTAGGATACATGTGCTACCACTCTTTTCTGCCCAGACGATAGGCAAAGTTTCTTTCAAGTCCCCAGCAGTACTTACTGCGTTTTCTTGTCCTCGTATATGTGAAAAAAAATATCGTGTGAGCCACGGCCGGATAGGTGTTTCCTCACGCGTTTGAAAACTTTTCTCACACTGCTGTCGATGCGAGAAAAAGGTGCGCATGCGCAGTTTTTGGTCAAGGTTTCGCGTGGGCAGAATACTCTTTTCGTGCCCGTATAGACGGCGCCTAAGAAGACTCCGATGCAAATGTTGCGAACAAGTAGTGGTCGATACACGTGCGAAACGCGGCAATGCCTAACTAGTCTGAAGGTGCGCAGCACTCGTCTCTCGGCTCGACGTCTACTCGCCTTCGCCCTCGTTGTGCGGTAATGCCGACTTTACGCACTGGTATCGAAAAAAGCGAATGCAGCCGATTGGCGCATGCGCGGTATATTTTCCTCATGGCTTACCAAAAAGCGCCACTTTAAACACACTTCACAGCCACAAAAACAACCACTTTTTGCGCATGTATCACAAAAATAATTCAATTTGTATGGAAATGATTCGATTTTCTTGCCGCCAGTTGCAACAGGCAACGCGACACCACTCGATTCTAAATGCTTGCTAATACATAAGATCGTTCGCCCATCCCAATCAGAGTGACTATCATTGATGGCTGCGATCGGAAGATTGTTAGGACAATGGTATGCCCTAATGGTATAATGTACAGCGACTTTTTTCTAACGAGCAGTGCGACTCGAGAAAAGGTCTTCGCTATAGAACAACTTCACATTAATCGAATGAGAACCCTTCATGAATAGTAATTTTCGATACCAGTGCGTAAAACAGGATTTCACACCCGCGAATGCGTGCGTAAAATCGCATTTTGCGCACATGATGGCGAAAAATGTATTTCTCATTTTTGCAGTAAATGTTACCCCCAGTTACCTCTACCACGACTCAATCAACACATTCTCAACCTGGTGGAGTGATCACTTCCAGAATTGGCTATTTATAGATACGTTTTTTACAATATAAAAGTGAATAGGTTTTTTAGGGAAGCTACACTGTAAAAAATGCGGTGTTGAATTTAACACCGATTCAACACCACTCACGAATTCTATAGTGGTCCACCCCGTCTTGTGTGACTTAGCAGTGTCAATTGTCTGGTGTTAAAACTGTGTAAAAATAAGAACATCGAATGTACTCCGTTTAGTGCATTGATAAATAACACCAAAATATCGTTAGTTTCACTCAACACCGGCAAGAATTCTATAGTAGTCCAAAAGTCCAATTCCGTGTTAGTAAGTCGGTGTCAAAAGATTCGTTCTCAATACATTATTTTCGTTCTGAAGACACCAAAGTGTGATGCTTTCTCACCCGATTTGTGGTTTAATTATTTTGGATTGACACCAAAGATGGATCATGCTTACCTCAGCTTGGTGTTAGATGTAACACACATTACGATTCCGCGTGAATACTTTCTGTGTAACAAATTACACTGAAGTCAGTCACTTTGACGACAGAGATGACACTTTTTGGTGTGATCAGTTTCACACTGTTTGGTTTCATATTCAATAGGAAAATAGTGTCATTAGAAAACTCCTACCGGTGTATTCGATAACGCAGAAATGTGCTACTTTTTTACTCTATTTATGGTTGAATTATTTCGGATTAACACCCAGCATGGATCATGCTTGCCTCAGATTGGTGTTAGATATAACACACATTACGATGCCGCGTAAATACTTTTGGTGTAGCACATTACACTGAAGTAAGTCACTTTGACGACAGAGATGACACTTTTTGGTGTGATCAGTTTCACACTGTTTGGTTTCATATTCAATAGGAAAATAGTGTCATTAGAAAACTCCTACCGGTGTATTCGATAACGCAGAAATGTGCTACTTTTTTACTCTATTTATGGTTGAATTATTTCGGATTAACACCCAGCATGGATCATGCTTGCCTCAGATTGGTGTTAGATATAACACACATTACGATGCCGCGTAAATACTTTTGGTGTAGCACATTACACTGAAGTAAGTCACTTTGACGACCGAGATAGCACTTTTTGGTGTTATCACTTTCACACTGTTTGGTTTCATATTCGATAGGAGGATGGTGTCATTTCCAAAAAATAGGTGCTCTATATAATCTACTTTAAGAAAAACGAAGTTGTATCCATTAAAAACATGACATTTATTTTCATAAACAATGGTTTTGTTCTGTCGGTGCAAACAATTAAAAACAGTAGTTAAAATACATAGATATATCTTATTCTATTCGAGAAATTGAAAAAATCTTTTAAAATACAGCTAACCTAAACATTGCACTGACATAATATTATCGGAGTTAACCGCGTAAGAATATATTATGTATTACGTTGTTTTATTAAGGGGGGACAGTACTGAAAATTTGTAAAAAACCATTTTTTTTTTCCACTACTCAAAATGGTTCAATCAAAAATCGCCTCCAGCATTTTTTAGATATTAGTTAGTATGTGTATTGGAAAAAAAAATAAACCTTCTGCGATGAAAGTGTATGCGCAAGGAACTTTTCGCATAAGATTTCCTTCGAACCACTGCGAAAGGTTACACTTTCATCGCAGAAGGTTAATTTTTTTTTCCAATACACATACTACTAATATCTAAAAAATGCTGGAGGCGATTTTTGACTGAAGCATTTTGAGAAGTGGTGGAAACAAAAAAAAAATGGTTTTTTACAAATTTTCAGTACTGACCCCCCTCAAGAATATATGAAGGAAATTACGGATTCATAAAAAAAAGTATACATACTATATTACTATATGTATACGTACGGATATGAAAGATAAAATCATGTGAGGGAATTATTATCCAAGTTAAATGTAAAATAGCATGCGTTTAGCTTTAGTATTATGGATATTAAGTATATGACTAAGAATATTGCACGTACAGGTACACGAACACGATATAGAATACATACAAATGATGAAGTTGAGTGCATGATCAACTTACATAATAATACGATATCTCGGCACAATATAGTAATCAACGGCATTAAAACTTTGGTGACGTTCGTAAGCAGTTTGGTGTTCTAACAAACTCAAATTAATGAGAAAAAAACGGGTTTCAGTTCCGGCACTAATGGCAAATGCGTGGCAATGCTCATTGAAACCTGTTGTTTTCCACGTTGTACACACAGCAAATGCTACATTCTCATGAATGAATATTTTTTCAATCATATTAAAAATAGGCAAGCTAGAGAGTTTATCTAAACAAGAGGCAACAAAAAATCCTGTTCTATAAGTATGATGGAATTTCACTTGATTTGTCACAAGCACCTGAGCAGATAGTGGTAGTTTTATACCACTGTTCTGTAAAGAAAATTCGGTCTCTAGATTTTGGTACATACTAAATTTTCCTGGCCCGGGATGTAGCACAGTTTTCAATTCTTTGGTGCAAACGTTCCAGTGAAAATACATATATCGTTGATGCTGATTAGCAAGAGTCTTGGCAACGTTTTTAAAGTTACAATACTTGCGAGCTAAATCTTTGAAGTAATTATGCTTTCCTTCGAATCGCATGGACCATAAGAAAATCAGAGGTCCCATACACTCGATAACAGTAGGATAGTGCAGCATGAAATGATGTTTTGGTATTAAATGTCTTTCAAATTCTATTTGGAATAAATTATGATGTTCTTCTATTAATAATCTGAGCTCTGCTGTCATCGCAATGGTCACTACTGGGGAAAATATAATGTCCATACACTCTAAAAGTAGCGTAATCACGCGCCATTTTTGCTTTAAAAGATCGTATTTAGAAGACGTCGGTTGAACTAGGTCTCCAATTATCAGCGGAAGATACCTTGCAAGACACCACGTCTGTGCAGCGCGTTGCCCGATTAGAACACCAGGTTTTTCCAAAACTATTGGACTAGGCTTATCTTTCACGTCAATGTTACCGTAATTGAAAGCTCGTATCCTTTCGTTCAACTCGTGTAATTTTATCAGTTTCAAAACATCAACAATAAATATCAAAAATAGTTTAATTTCAAACTGTGCTACACCCTCTAAGACGTCATGCATTATATCGACGGACATGCTATCAATTGTATTGAAATGTTGCAAATCATTTAAAATACTCCTTGATTTTAAACCGAGTACATGTAATGATTTCCCACCCAGATTCTTACAATTTTGTTCGTATGAAACTTTCGTTCGTAATAAGTTTATTTTCTCTTTGCTCATGGTTCGTGTTTCCTCTTTGCTTGCTGTACAGATTCGACAAAAATGACTAGCTGAAAATGATTCCACCATACCAAGGATGATGTTGCCCCCTAAATTGTCGAAGCTCAATGCAATAAGTGTGCCGCGTATAATGGCGTTCCCGATTTTGATACCTTCGGTTTCTAATAATCTTATATCTCTAATAATAGGTTTCAAAACTTCATCAAAGCCGCATGTTTTCAAGTCGGGTACGTAAAATAATGCCAACAAATGGATATTTTGTAATTTCGAATTAAATTCAGGAGAAAGATTACGTATAATAAAGTATATGGCGCCTAACTTATGCGCATTCGTTTTACTACCAAGTGGATTGGTAACCTCAAATTCATCGTAAAATATCTGTAATTCTAGAGTGTGCATAATTTGATTGAAAAAAGGATGTGACTTATAATACGAGCCATCGTGAATATCTTTTAGAATGCCTTCGACTTCTTGACGCTCAAATAATAGCATATTCATCACATCATCATTTTGCAATATAAACCTGAGTGTTTGTAAAACAGGGATATACATGAACGTACATGGAAGTGGTACGGTTTTGTGGATATTCGCAGTTTTATCAAATATTTGGTCATAGCGTGTACCGATACTTAGCTCAACGGGTTTAACGTAATCACTCAAACCTGAATAAAATTTCTCTCTTTTATATCTAGATCTAAATTGATCAAACTGTTGTCTTTGTTCGTTCAGATAAACTCTCAATTCTGCATCATCTCCAATATTATTTTCATCAAGGAATCCTAATACTTTGTCAACAACACCATTAACTACCTCAGCAGTAGATTCTACTACAGTTTGTACTAACGATTTTGCCATTCCAGTTGATTCCAATTTCAGAATATATTGAACCGGTGTTACGAACGGAGCAGCGTCTAACGTATTATCAATGTCCCCATCTATACTTAAGGTCGGTTCATCTGAATCATCTGATCCTACATAGCTATTTTCATCATTGGTATGCGAACTGCGACTAGAAGTATCAAATTCGAGTTCACGATTTCTTTCGGATAATAGAATTTCGGGATCCAATAATAGTTCAACTGGAGTTTGTTCTAATTCACTACTATTTTCGCTGATTTTCATCTGTTTCAATGGCGGGCTCTGAGTTCTGTCCTCGACTTGCACGTGTTTCACTAAATGTTTCCGCAGACCGCTATACGTCTTAAATGCCAGCAAACACATGGGAACACAACATTTAAGGGTCAAATTCGAACTAGGAAACAGGGCATGGTCACTACGGAGATGCCTAGTTACTAAGTTGATTGTTGGTAAACCGGTCTGGCATATATAGCAAACAAACTGCATAATGGATTCTAATATATTTCAACAAATTGTAATTTTTATCAGATTGATTCTATCAACTTGCTTACGAACGTCACTAGTTTTAACAAAATAACTTATACTTGACTAGATATAGATCTATATCTAACTTATAATAATGTTTTTCAGCAATTACTATATATACTACATTCCTACAAACTGGATATACCTATATACTATACATATCACATAACAGGTGTGCACTTCTTTGGTATATTATTGTAATAGGAACTATAGCTTTATCCAATAGAAGATGGTGCAAGAAAGGACTAGGAACTTTATCCTAGATTAAAATAAAGAGAAGATTACGAGAATATATCACTCACACGATTGAGTAGTGTTTGTGAGCCACGTGCGTACTTCCCGCATCCTAGGGGTGAAGTGTACAGTCTCCGGTGCCATATCATAAAAGTAGACCTGTATAAATTCGTAATACGAATTCAGGTTATTGTCAAAATTAGTGTTTAGCACAAAATGCGACTTAAATAATAAGTCAAACGCCGCATCTGAGGCTAATGCGTCGGTTGGAAGCAGTTTTCCATCGACAGCAATGTAAAAATTGACTATAGTTCTCTTGTCAGCGCCTACAGCAATAAGGCAGGGCTGCTTCGTTTTCGGAGCCACGTCTGTCAACGGAATTCCACTCTGAAAAAGATTGTTCTTGAATTAATATCATAATACTTAAAACACAACAATCATGATGTAACTCTGCTAAAAAAAAAGAATCACTTTTTTAATGTTTCCTGGACACATGGGAACTATCCATTTTTTATTGAACACAACCTCTGCCAGTATCATTAGGAAGTATTCGAGAAAAATGTTGATTATAGATAGATGAAGTAAATATACATACGTGATGAAATATAACAAGCCTGTCTAAAGCTGACAGTATCCCCTCGCGTGCTGCCTTTTTACGGCCCCTTGCGGTAGGGGGTAGCAGTTTCAAAAGGCTTATGTGTGCTCGGGTTACTTCATCCCAATCTGTAAATTATTCATACAACAGCTGGTGACGATTTATATTGACTAATCAAAATTGAAATGATGAGTGGATAGATCTACAGTAATAGAATTTTTCTATATAATTTGCAGCCCTAATTCAGCCAGTGTCCATACTATTGAGACATCAATTTTATTCCAGAAAATATAACAGTTAGTCTAATTCTGCAAGGGTCTCACAGTGGATGCTATACGCTATATGGCCTAACCAATATACTTGCGATATTACAGAAAATCATAATAAAAACTGAAAGTTGAGACTTCGCAATACATGCTGAAAGCTAATCCTTCAGTATAGTATATAGTGTTTGAATTGATAGTTTGAAATCATTATTTATGAAACCAACCTGCTTCGGCTGTAGGGACACGTCCATTAGAGTTTGCACTTAAATGTGTGTCAGCGGTCTTTAAAATAGCAGCCGTATCAAAATTAATGAGCTTCACGTTGGGGTACATCAACGCGAAGTCAATATTTATCTGTAAAACGGAAATTTTGTCTATTATTCTACTATTTACGATCGTTATTATTATACTAATGATAGCCATATATTATATATTATAATGCCATAAGGTCGTAAGCGCCAAAAACTCGATTTAAGTGCCAGAAGGTCGTATAATTTTTTTTTTTCTGGATTCGCTTCGGAATCACCAATAACGTGTAGATCAATTGAAATTGGGAACATCGAAAATTAAAAGCAGAAGGTCGTATGTCCGAGTACATACGACCCTGTGGCTTTATTTTCAGTAAAAAATCAGGAAAATTAAAGCCAGAAGGTCGTATCCACTTTTTTTTTTCCTCGGATTCGCCATAAAATCGATGGAAACACGTAGATCCATCGAGATTCCCGCAAAAAAACCATTTTTGGCGGATACGACCTTCTGACTAAAATTTTCTCGATTTTTCCCTGAAAATAAAGCCAGAGGGTCGTATCCGACAAAAAAAAAATTCTCGCGAATTTCGATAGATCTATGTGTTTTTCATTGGTTTCATCGCGATTCCGAAGAAAAAAAAATATACGACCTTTTGGTTCTAATAGAACCAGAAGGTCGTATAGTGTCGCTTACGACCTTATGGCATTAGTAACGCGGTATATATACCAACCAAATATGGTGTATCCAAAAATCTAGGCCATAACAGTAATATTTTCTCGGGATCTGCTCTTCTCGAGTTAAATGTATTTTTCATAGCTGACTCAATTTGTGTCCTTTGTGTTTTTGGGCACGCATTATGTAAGAATTGTAACTGTTCGATTATTTCCGCCTCATCCACGGGAGACACCGCATCGATACAAGGTGCACCCTTGGCGTGAGTATCCTTGGATAATTTTTTTTTTGCATCTGCCCTATCGACTAGTCTTCGGTTCAAGGTCCGGAGCCTCCATGCAATGTACCCTGTTCTGGTTACTGGATCGAAAAATGCTTCCTGTCGAATTAAACAAATATTTTTCAATATAACTATAACATAAAAAAAATTGTTATATATGAATCACACCGGCAAAGCGAGTGAAAAATGTATCTCTTACGTAGCCTCCCGCAGATCCCGGATCTTTCAATTTTGGGAACAAATCGACGATTGCCTTTGCATAGGCAGTCTTTTGTTCTGTCGAAGGGTGATATCCGAATTTGTCCACCATCAAATTTACGACGATATTAACTAGCTTTCGTCTAGTATTTGAACTCAAGCTTTGACTTGTCTTGTACTCTGCTATGATGTCTATTCCTCCAGAGGTAGACTGTATACCTTCCAGAATATTCTAAAATAAAATTTCACATTTCAAGTCTAAGGCTGACCACACAATTGCATATAATTTTACATCTTCCCCGTGACATGGTTGATGACTAAAGATTCAAATTTTCTCACATCATAAATGACACAATAATATACGTTAAAAACAGGAACTACAGCTTCAGAAGGTTCAAATATAATGTCATATTCGTCCGATTCCGTGACCAATAACGAGATTGTCTAACATTTACCTAGCTTCCCGTCCAATTCTAAGAATTTTCAACTTCATACTGAATAGTTTATAATATTTTCTCATATTCGGAAATATTAAATAAATTACCAGGTCGGTGAACTTTCGTTTTCTCGAGGAATTCGAAAAATCTGACCCATTGGTGATGTCAGTCAGTGAGCTAACGTTCGATATTGACCCCGTTTCTGCGAAATCTGTTTGAAAGAACGCACGTGATTCGTATTTGGCTATACAGCGATTAGCGATATGAAATTAATTGACATTCAACAAAAAAATATAATACCTGAAGCTGGTTGTTCGTATGGCACAGCTACGTGGAAAACTATAGTATTAGGAAAGCAATTGAATAGCTCAGGTTCTATCAAAGCACCGTCGTCATCTTTAATGATGATTTCCTCGGAGCCTTCAATCTTGCAATTCAATTTTACTGAAACGAATGTGTGTATAATGTATATCACGTGTTTATTGGCAGAAGGTCGTAAGCGCCAAAAAAAAAAATCGTTTTTTTGGTGCCAAAACTTTTTTCATGCGATATCAGATCTCTTGCACAGAGAAAAGAGTTTCTTTATAGTTAAAGAATATATATTTGTATATAAGCAAATAAATATTTATTCATAGTTGACAAATATCAGTTGATCCAAATGATATTGGGTTGAGTGAACTCATCTATGTTTAGTCATCGTTTGACTCAACCGAATATCATTTGGATCAACTGATATTTGTTAACTATGAATGAATATTTATTTGCTCATATACAAATATATATTCTTTAACTATAAAGAAACTCTTTTCTCTGTGTGGGCATATCCGCAAAGAAATTTTTTTTTTGGCGCTTACGATCTTATGGTATTAGTCACACGATATGGCATAAGCACTGATGTGAGTTATGCCGTGCCAATGTACTAAAAAGTTCTAGGAAATTGGATGTCTGGTCAAGTATACCTATGTATGGGGCTTTCCACGCCAACCCAACCTACCATCGAAATTGACGTTTTTGATTTGGCCTTAATTTTTTTATCTTTCTGTACTCTGTGAAAAAGAGCTACATGATTTATTCAGAATTTTTTCAATAAGCCGTTCACGAGATGAGATTTTTCAAAATCTTAGGTGTTTTTTTTTTAGATGCTCATTACTTTTCAAAAAATCCATCAATTTGAATTACGATGGTAGGTTGGGTTGGCGTGGAAGGCCCCATATGTAGTAGCCTTGTGAATTCACAGGGCACTTTGTTGATTTTCAAACGGAAATTATTGAAATATAAATTAGCAGAATGAATTTGATTCAATGTAAGTGAATATTCACTGAAGAATTCCGCTATATTTTTAAAATCTAGAAGGTGACACTATAATTATTTCTTCCTATATGCTGAAAGGGGCTTGCTTGAATTTACTATCAACATCTATCTGTGTTAATATAAAGGTGTCGAGTGTGGAATTTCGTCGGAATGGTGTTGTCCATTGGCACATGAATTACACCCGACGTAGTGTAGATCTCTATATCTTTTCTTCTCTACTGGAGTACTTTGATCTACTTTGATCGACTTTAATCTAACTTAAGGGGTTAGCCTACTGTGATTTAAAAAAAAAAAATCGCTTCTTCCTTTAAAAAATAGTTTTAACGAACTTGAAACGCGTTTTTCTCGAAACTATGTTTTTAAAAACGGTGTACACGATATCTCGAGCTGTAATCAATGAATCGACTTGAAATTTGGTACACATATTCAAAGGAATAGTATTTTTCGGCGGACGGAAGATTTTATTGTTTTCATCTTCTGTTTAATATTATTGATAAAAACAACACGTTTTTTCGAGCCGAAAATGTCTAAAAAAAATTCAGGCATTTTTTTTCGTCACCAAAGAGGAAAAAAAACTCCGTCCGCCGATAGCCAATACAATGTAGTTAATGAGCATTTTTTTTTTTTTCAAATCACTGGTAGAGTAATGTTCATTAATGGGTTCCCAGTGGCTAACTGTTTTTTTCGGACTTTTTCGTATACCATCAATAAAATAATATTATATTACTTTTATAAGGGGTCATAATTATTATTATTATAATTTCGGCTATCGGCACATCAAATACGACTAGAATGGAGTCTCGTTTCCGAAAAAGTCCGAAAAAAACAGTTAGCCACTGGGAACCCATTAATGAACATTACTGTACACCGATCGACCGCGGACGAAAATCACCGGAACGCGCGAGGAGATATAACCCATCCAATTGTAAATTTTTTTCAATAAAATTTTTTGAACGCACTCTTTAACGTGTACATGACATCGTATGAAAAAATTGTCAACATTGCGTTGGCAGTTCTTCCGTCATTAATTATTGAAAATTAGTGTGTTTCGACGCTCGTCACAGTAGGCTAACCCCTTAATGTTAACCTGCCTCAACCAATTATTTGTGTGCTCTTCGTGGGCCCCAGGGGACTTGTCCTATGGGCAATAAAACTCGTTATTTATTTATCTATGTATCTATCTATCTATCTATCCATTGACTATTTATTTATTTCTATATCTCATTAATCTTTGAGGTCACTAATCTCGAGGAGCAAGAGGGAGAAAGGCAGCCAATACCACACCAGTCTGGGCTGGTTCGATCCAATGGAAAACACCGTACACAGTAAAAATTTTTGCGTAACTTTTAACACAAAGTCTTGTGTTAAAATTTTTGTGTTAAATATTTAACACTTTTTAGTGTCAATTCAACACAATTGTGTGAAATTCAACACAATTGTGTGAAATTCAACACAATTGTGTGAAATTCAACACAATTGTGTGAAATTCAACACAATTGTGTGAAATTGACACTAAAAAGTGTTAAATATTTAACACAAACATTTTAACACAAGACTTTGTGTTAAAAATTACGCAAGAATTTTTACTGTGTAATTGACCATATAGATTACACGCAGACATTGTATCAGAAGTAATTCAACACATTTCCGTGTCGGTTCAAACAAAGGATAGTTCTCAAATCGGAATTAAGCAATATCGTGATTCTTACTACAAGATGATTACTGATTTATTGAAACTTACCTGCTTTTATAAAATCTGAGTATTCAATTTGTTTTTTATTGGTGTGTACTTTTATCCACTTTGTGATGCCATCGTGCTTGATCTTTCGAAGTTCAAAACGTGTCACTTCGAGGTCTTGCAGTGGGCCCAATTCAAATAACTCTTTAGCCGCATCCAATAATAAAAAATTTTCATCGTCACCTGGAGTTACTTGTGGTGGATTCATAATTGCACTCTTACCTCGAAAATTATTTTCAAACAGAAGCGTTATTCTTTCACGCACAACTAACGCGGTCCAACGCGAAGACTGAACTGACGATACGCGTCAGCTCTGGTGTATCTCGAGCACGCTTGAGCCTGCACTTGGTTAACACCATACAAAGTTACTCCTCCACTAATGACACCGTATGGAAATAAATTCAAAATTACCGGTTTCTGCACGTCAAAGCGGTGTTGGCCCAAAAGCGCTATTCGAACAATGTGCAGAAACCAGTTGGTAACGTAGAGTCGGTTACACCGCCGTGCGTGTTTAGTGACACTGCACGGAGTACCAACAGCTAACGTACACTCAATGCAACGCGATCTCCAATCCGGGTGGTGTTTGATGAGAGTTCTTGAATCTTTTTCAATTTCTCTTAAAAACTCACTAACACGCAAAATTATTGCTAGCCTTCGGAAATTCGTAATACATAAGAAAAAAATTCATTAATCTCGAATAAGATTTCCCGGGAATTTTTTTTTTTGTTGTATCACAAAGTACTAATATAAAACTGTATATAGTAAATTTATATATCGCGTCACTAATGCCATAAGGGCGTACCGCCAAAAAAATTTTTTTTTTGCGGATATGCTCAAACTATAATACTAAACTAAAAAGCTAATTTTTTTTTTTTTTCCCCGGGCCGATACAAGTATATAAAACTATATAAAACTATAGGAAACTATATACCGCCAAGACTCATATCTAATTTTATATAGTCATTTATATATAATTTTATATAATTATGTAAAAAAAAAAATTTATAAAAAATTATATAAAAAAAAAAACGCAAAGCCATTGAAGGGTGAAATAATTTGGATGAGTTTTATTTTCGAAATGTAATTTCCCTTCGCAATTAATTAAATGAATCTCCGCATGTCTCTGTGTTTTTATGTGAAGTTCGTTATAGCATTTTGTAAACTCTTATTTTTTATATTGGCCGAGCTAGAAGCTGAGCTCTTAACACTGTCCATGAGAAAAAGCGGACGAGAACGGCGTAGAGTCGAAGTCCTTTATTTGATTGACAACATAAATAGCATTGGAACGGTGTTTCTCTGATCTAATATGAAAATTATAATTCAGTACAACACCAAACTGATCTTACACCAAAATTACTACACGATTCGTGTGATGTTAACCCAGAATTGTTTGACATACGCATAGGAACTAGGTCTCGGTGTTAAATAGTATTAAATTTTGATAGAATAGCATTGGACACTGAGTTATGGTGTACAAGGTAAACTTGAGGATGTGAACTGTGTCGATGATAACACCACATCCCCTAACCATTCACACCGTAGCAAATCAACACGGTTTATTTTTTACAGTGTATCGGGATCCAAAGACCTCCTATACATCTGCCCGGGAAACACATTACAATTCTCAAATGTGCGGAGTTTTGTCTAAACAGTCTGTTGCCTTGAACCGTTCACAATAAAATACTTCAATTATACGTAGGCACGTGGCGGCTATTCTGGCAACATTTACCCAGCGAATGTTTACCCAGTGATCAGCGGTATACATATGGCACTCCACCATAAAAGAGAACACGGTTCATTATTCCCTATTATCGTTAACAATCTCCTAGATTTTAGAGCCTAGGTGTTCGGTGTCCGGTGAAAAATACGGTACTCGATCGTGGATAATTGAGTAAAATCGTCACCCTTGGTCATGTTAGATAGATCGATTCCATCATAAAACTATACGAATCAAAATCTACATTGTACATATTTGAGCATCACCACGCTGCGTGTATACTCGAGGAACTTTCATATCGGAGAAATTTTAAATCAGAATTCATTCTTGACGTGATAAACTTTAAAGAAACGAAAAATGATCAAGGAAGCCCACGTGGACGGCACTACTCTGAACGAGACAGCAAAAATGTTAAAAGTTCCGCGTTGTGATAGCCCTGAATTGACGTTGAAAAATAATTCGCAAGACGATTTCACAAATATCGGGAATATCGACGAACCAGAAACATCTGGAATAGAGATAAAACTGTACAAGCGTCGTTGGCTCCAGCTCGGCCTCTTCGTCGTTTACGCTGCATTAAATAGCATGCAATGGGTACAGTTCACGATTGTTGGGAACATCATATCTCGGTGAATGTGATACTTGCACAATAATTGGTTCGACTATAATCTCAGATGCTAAATATGGGGGAGACCGGGGCAAGATGGGGCACATAAAATATCTGAGCCAATATGACATTCCCCCGCTTTCCCTTAGTCTGCGTCGGTATAATAAAATAGAGCACGGATTTGTTAGGACAAATGTCGAAGCTTTTATTTCAAAATTTTGTTTCAACTATTATCACATCACAACTCTCTTACTACAGATATTTTCTATTTTGTGCAGGTACTACGGCGTCTCCAAATTGGCAGTCGATTGGACTGGCCTCGTATATCACGTAATGTATATAATTATGGTGTTGCCAGCCTCTTATGTGATGCCACGAATCGGCCTACGGTGGACATGTCTCGTCGGTGCGATCGGAACCGCAATCGGTTCCTGGATAAAGTTCTTTTCAATATCTCCAGATCGTTTTGTATCTGCGTTTGTTGGTCAAACTATAGTCGGCGCGGGTCAAATTTTTGTCCTCACTGGCCCATCACGGCTAGCAGCCGAATGGTTCGGTCATGATGAAGTGGCAACTGCAACAGCGATCGGTTTTTTCGGAGTCTACGGTGGCATCAGTTTGTTCTTTGCTATCACACCGTTAATCATCCACAACCATGAAAACATGGAGGATGTGAAAAAGGAGTTATCAGCTTTCTTCTTGGCAGTTGCTGTTATCTGTACAGCTCTAATTGTTGCCCTATTCTTTTGTGAGTATATACCGAGGCTGAAGATAGTTTGTGACATAATGAAAATGATTGCCTTCATCCAAGGTATTAGTATTTGATTTAGGTTTCTACGGATGATATCATCTCCGTTTGTAGTTTTCCAGGAGAAACCGGCTCTACCACCAACTACGGCGAGCGCTCTTCAAAACCTAAGCCGGAAGGCTAGGAATGAAGCACTTTGGCCAAAAATCAAAAGAATTTTAACCAACCGAACATTCCTCATGCTCTTTACCGCGTATGGTATCAATTCAGGGTTTTTAAATGTAATTTCTACCCTGCTGAATCCAATGTTTCTCTCTCACTTTCAGGTAACAGTGCAGCATACTATTATTACAATGTTTTTGTCGTGTTTGGAGCTGAAATTAATTCGCAATGCTTTGCTCCTGCTTTACCTATCGAACTGTTTAATACATTTTTATCTCTGGTGTTCAGAACGGCGAAGCGGATGCCGGAACTCTAGGCTTTCTGATGAATTTTCCAGGGAACTTTGGTGCAATAGCCTTATGTATTATTCTGGATAGAATGAAGAATTTCAAGTAGGTGCCATGGGAAGTTGTTGGTGGAATTCCGAATCGGATTAGATGGTTCATGATAGCATTACGGAAATATGTATATCAATTACAGAGCGATCAGCATCTTGATCCACGTTTTTACATTCGTTGGACAAATCTTATTCGCCGTTAGCCTTATCATGGAAACCAAGTGGCTGACATTCGTGGCTGTTCTAATGATCGGGTATTTCATTCATATATTCTTTGCACCTGCAACCTTATAATGGGATTGCAGCACAATCTACCGTTATTAATTCGATACTTTCAGGATATTTACAACAAGCTGCGGAACTGCAAGCTTCGATGTATTGTCCGAGATTACGTATCCAGAACCTGAAGAATTATCATCAGGAGTTTTGAATTTAGCACAGCAAGTCTATGGGACAACCTTGGTACTGATTGTTGGTAGCTTGCTACGAACTTACGGAGACGTGGTCGCACATGGGTTCTTAATCGGTATTCTCATGTTGAGCGTAATTTTGGCTTGTCTCACTAAAGACGAACGCAGGCGGCAAAATGCTACAGAAGAGATTGTAGCACATAAATTGGGATAAACGTTGAGGATTATGAAAAAAAAAAAAACTTTGCCAGACAGAAGTATCAGCACTGAAACCTCGGTTACACCTCTTGACAAGGTATTCAAAATCTGGAAATGTATAATTTAGGATCCAACACGAGTATGTGAAAATACCACTTTAAACTTAAAAAATGGAATAAATATACATTCTCAAAAAGTTGAATTCACGGTGTACTCCTACCGATTTCTTAATTTTCGTTATTTCTCCCACAATGTGAACTAATGGGTATCACTTTTTTACGCCTCACTTACAAGATTCGCATTAAATATATAATCTATATTTAAACGAGGAACGAGGGAAACCGAAAGAGGGTCGACTGAGAATGGCTCGCGCGGATCTATATGTCTAGATATTGGAAGAAGGTAGATTTCCGGTCTATTAACAAATAGAATGGAATATTCTGTCATTCAAAAAACAATCCGCGTCGTAGGAGGCGTTCTATCATAGAAGAGGATTCAATATTACGCATGAATTACGACGTATTTCAGAAATTCGACGATAACTCATTCCTAGAAAAATTCTTTCTTCGATTCCATCGCTTTATATGCCAGAGCTTGGCTATGACCGAGTCGTTTTCTACTTTACATAGAACCGTTCGCTCTCCTCCGATCCACATAATATCCTAGCGAACACTTCCACATAATTACATTGCGCCACCAACTAATTTGCATTGATACAATTATGATAAATATTATTTTTTCATGCTGTCGGTAACTTTCTGCACAAAATTCAACGCAAGATTCCGGAAAAAGTGAGCACCATTTTCGGACGGCTTGTCACTTTTTTCATATTATAGAAACTATGTAGAAAGGACGCAGGATATCTCGTGAAATTCATGCAAGGAACATCATTCGGTTTCCTGCTTCATGAATAAATCGAACTACATGCAGTCATTGACACAAAATAGACTCAAGATACATTTATGCCGATTTCTAATCTCCTAAAACGATGTACCTAGTAAGCGGATGTGAATCAGAATTGTAGTTTTCCGAGTTACCTCAATTACCTCACGTTTTTCACATTAATTTGTAAAAGTGGAGGACAAATACCTGACATGACAATACATCATCCTCTATACCTTTATAAACGTGAAAATCGTGGGATCATTCTGATAATTCGGAAAACTGCAATTTCAATTCACACCCCCGTACTACATCGCCTTTAGTCTAGATTGATAGGCTATAACAATATTTCGATACATCTCGATCTCGCAACAATAAGTCTTATATAAACTATAATGAAAAAACATATGCCATTTTCGTCCTCATTGTTCAATCAAGCTTTATCTTAAGCCTTATCTTTTCTATAAGATACACATATACTCGCCAAAAACCGCGTTTGCAGACAACTTCGTACCCTTATTGAAAGATGCCTAGCCGCCACTGATCTCTACTAGATCAGTGCCACAGAGGTCCCTATCCTCTTTGATCAGTGCTAGCCGCGCGTATCCAGTAACGCCATCTCTGAGAAAGTGGCTGGGATAATGGTTCTGTTTTCAGCTGTTTTATCACATGAAAACTTATTTTCCCGTTTTAAAGCGCCATCTTTAACTTTTCATCAAGTGAAAAACATACACTCGGATTTGATTATTCGACGTGGAGACAGACGAGAGATAAATTTACAGGTTAAATTGAAATGGCGCCGCCGGAGCCTAGTGTTTACGATTTAGCTTACCGGGGTAAAACCGCAGCGGTAAAAATATTGATCAATGAAAATCCTCAGCTCAAAACAGACGTAGATGGCGTGAGTAAATCCGGAAAAATTTCTATCATCTAAAATACCCCTTGTCAATGACAAGTTCGCCGTCTATCACACTAAAATATGATCGTGATTTGCAGAATAACAGAATGCTCATTCACTGGGCTGCATTGGGAGGTCATGAAGAATTGGTTACTTATCTACTGTCGCTAGGTTTTCCGACCGATCCAATCGACGACGTAAGTATCCACATTTCCATAAAGTCATAAAAAGATTACAGTCACGTCGTAGGAGATTCGCGTGAAAACAATATTCCGGCAACGTCGCAGCATGATAGTTTGCTGATCAATGGGCGCCGCCATCTTGTTGCGTCACGAAACCCACGTGATTGAATGGTAAACCGCGGTGAAAATTCAAACCACAATTCGTTCTTCAGAACTGAAAATGCTATCGATCTTTAATGAATTGAAATTGAATGGAAAATTAGATAGATCATTCAGCTTACTCGGTACTTCTGTACACGACAAGAAAGAACAAAAAATACAAACTACTTGCAGGATAAACAACACCTAATTAATACCGTTTATGAATCATTCATTACAATTCTATCGTACTAGATGAAAATGACGCCGTTCATTCTCGCAGCTTCGGGTGGTCGTGAAAAAGTCGTCAATTTATTACTTAATCAAGGAGCTAATATAAATGCTAAGACGATCGACGGACACTCGGCGCTTCAGTACGCAGCTTCGAAAAACTGGAAAACAATATGCGCCGCATTGTTAGAAAAAGAAGCAGATATAAATATCACAGATAATCGTGGCTCAACACCTCTGCACAGAGGCGCTTCGAAGGGAAATCTTGCAATTGTTAAACTGCTTTTGGAATATGGGAAACGTCTGAAGATAGGTTAGCCGATCGCTTATAACTTTGCTTTCAAAGCGAAAATATTGAATACATTTATTGTAGATAGTTTTCCTTCCCTTTCTACTTCGCTAATGAATATTCTTTTCCTTTTTTCTCTCCACAATTCGTTTTTCCCACAGACCACAGAGACGCATACGGAAACACAGCTCTTCATTTAGCTTGCGAAGAAGACCGTCAGGAAGAAGCTAAACTATTGGTTTCCAATGGTGCATCGATCGAGATAACAAATCACGATCGTAAAACACCGTTGGAACTGTGTAACTTGATTTTAGCTAGACAGCTGAAAGAAATAAGCGATAAAAGTTCACCGATATAAAAGAAGAAAAATCAAAAATAATAAACCTACAATATTATCAATATTCACGTCTTAAAAAATTGTATTTTATGATATAATTTTCGATTGCTGGGAACTGATTATTTTCAAATATTATTATTAGTATATTTAAATAAGCTAATACTATACTTTATTTTGTACCCTAAACATGCCGCTGTTTATTGTATACTTTTTCTATTTTATCCGCCCAGAATAAAATGTCTCCCGTTTCGTTCATTTATTTTTTCACCCCTTTCTTTTTTTTCTTTACAAATTCTAACCAGTTTTCTTTTTCCTTTGCTTCTTCGTCTTGAGACTACTGTAGCCAAAATTAAAAAATTAAAATGGCAATGACGCCACCAAAAATAAAAAAGAGTGAATTTTACAAATGTAGAATTTAAATTCTGTTCTTGTTTAGTTTCATTTTTTTTTCTTTTTTTATGTTCTTTCCTTTATTTCAAGTATAATCACCATATCTCTTTTTGGACTGACTACATACCCTCAAACATTTATCTCGGCTTTGTCAATAATTTTTTGGAAAATATTAGACCGAGAGTTTTACTAGTATAGAGGCCCTGTTGAAAATAATTCATGTAGGTTTGTTTTATATCTACTTATTATGTTATTGCCAAAGTTGAACTAGGTAATCAGAAAGTAAGTAAACTGTAACTCTCTATCATATATATTCAATACCAATACCTCAGCGATTTTTATTTCCAATCAATTTTAACAAACATAAAAGCATTTTTTAATATTACTTTTCGAGTCTAAGTTCTCGTACTGTAGAAAGCCATCGTTTGATTATCTCAATTTTATCTTCTGCCACTTCTTCTCATTCATATCACTTTTCTAAATGCGGTTCATAATTCTTTCATTTTGTCTTTCAATTATCATAATTATTTATGTATTACTCAACCGTCTAGATATTAATGAATTAATTATAATCCGTACTGTCAACCTTCGTTTTATTTTCATCTTATTATTCTTTTTTCTTCTTCCATTTCATTCTATTCCTTGTAATTTCATTTTCGTTAAAAAATATTCTAGCCCTTTAATTACAAGGCGATAAATGTTTACCATATATTCATTTTCAATATTAATATTAACATTATATCTAGGGATAGGTATGTAAATGCTTTTTTTGTTTCTTTTTATAAATGACTTGTTTGTAAAATGCTTATACTTACGTATGTACTACTATATCATATAAGTATATGTATATAAAAATGCAATTCAATCAATTGGATCGTACACGCGGGGCTATTTTTCTTACAAAATCATTCTTTCCGCTTTTCCTTTTCGCCGTTTTCAGCTTGTTTCTTATTTTCTTATCATCCGATAGTAATGCCTGCAGTAACGTTTGTTCAATTTATTTACTATAATAATACGATAATATACTATAGTATAATGATCAATCAATTTTTACTCCTTCGTCTTCATCATCTTCGTTTTTTTCTTCTTCTTTTCATTGTTAAGTGTTAATTTTCTCTTTCCATCCTTCCAATCTTCAATACATTTCAATACACACGTCTCTCATTTTCCCAGAGTCTCCTCGATTATTGTTGTTCAATAAAACATTTTTATCAGACATGATGAAATTTCATTTCAATTCAATTCAAAGGGCAAGGAGTTTTGCTCCAGAGACACGATTACCAAAATCTGGAAGACCGATTAATTAATTAATATTATACTAATTAATTAATTAATAATAGAAACTCAATAATACGTATAATTAAATCATTAAATAAGTACTGTTGTAAGCATTAATTAATTAAATCGAATAATGATAATAATAATAATGATAACCTTTAAGTATTTTATTAGCTGTTTTCTTTCTTTTTTTTTTTTCACTTTTCATAACTGAATGATCGATCATACCTATGTATTGTATATAAAATAACTATCGACTTATTCTATCGGTTTCTTTCTGATTTACCAGTCATTAATTTTTGTTTTGTTGTTGTCTTTTTTTTTCACGTTCCGTAAAATATATTATATCTATAATCATGCCAAAAAATATACGTATAAAATATACTATAATCATGTATACTACATTATTATAAATGCAAAGCGGTGGTCGTATTCCGAATGAAAGGTTTTGGAAAAAAAATTGCAAAATCATAATAATAATAATAATAAAAGAAACAAATAAGTAACTAAAAATCATAGTCATAATGACAATTAGCGGGACTGGAGGAGAAAAAAAAACGAACGTTATTTTACCTAAAACCTTTTAAAATGAAACTATATCGCAAAGTAAACGATACGTTTGTATATGTATGTATGTATGTATGTAGTATATTCTTATCATATAGGTATGTATATATTATTAGTCAATTATTAAAATATTCAATAATTATAATAATATATAAATATACATGTATATATATATATATGTATATATATGTATGCATAAATGTGAATTATTAATTCATTTATTTATGTTCATCGATAACGTCTTAATCTCTAGCAAGTGTTGTTGCGGTTGTTATTGTTGTTCTCTTCCTTTTCCTTTGTGTTAGCCTTCTATAATTATGCAGCAGTATAGGTTCATAATTTCGTTAAATCTTTTATAAATTTCGACTATGAATTGAACTAAATTTAACGTACCTAATTTGAAAAAAGGAAAAATATTTCTTCGCTATTTAGATAGCTATCTTTAACTCCAGTGTTACTCAACCCTCCGTATGAACATTGTGCCTCCTTTGAGGGAACAGTTGAAATTACCAAACTTACTGATTTTTCCTTCATTTTTGTACAAATTTCAATTTTTATTGAAAAATCTGTTTGACATTTCACTTGACTGACTTTAGCTCAATGTTTTCGACACTCTGAGAAGTGACCGTGATTTTATCCCGATTTTTTTCAAGCCCGAAACTATTTGAGAAATTGGAATGTCCCCCAACGCTCCGGTGTTCACACGGAAGGTCTGAACAACAAGTGTTTACACGGAGGATTAACCTTATTCTTCTTTATGAAGTTTCTATTATAGTTAGGTAATTAGTGTGCCGATCATATTTTTTATCCTACTGTCTTTATTTACTTTTTCTCAATTTGCCTTCACGTTTTTTTTTCAAATTTAATTCATTGTTTCTGCATGTTTTACAATTTATTGTTCGTGATATCTTTCTGTAGTATTAGTATTGTATATAAAGTTATAGTATACCTATAAAGAGGTGTATTAAAGTTATTTACATATTGTAGATTGTTTATTATTTTATTTTATTATTCTTATTTTTCTTTCGTTTTCTTTTTAATGGCAACTCAGACTCGAGTGAAACTCTTTATTCAACTCCATCTTGTTTTCATATACCTCAATAATTATCTCTTCACCATTTCCTCCCCATTCCCCTATCAAATCGTTCCACTAGTAAAAGAATTAGAAAATTACTACTACAAAGTTTGTATGAATGTATTATTGTATGTATACCTATATAAGAAGAAACTGCAACCGCGATTCGCTTGCAGTTTTGTATTCATTTATCTCATCATTCTATTGTATTCTATTACTACTTTATGTTTTCTTTTCAACCATTTATTTATTCATTTAAAACAAATTTTTTCTTCATATTTATTTCTATATTCATTGAAAAATGGCTATACTCTCAAACGAATCATTAAATGGTCCGTTTTATATTGAATACTTTTTATTTTTTTATATCTTTTTCTTTCAAGACCAAATTTTTTGCGCTTTTTAACTCTCTTCAGTTGGTCGATTAGTGTTATTACTCGTTATAAAACATTGTTAGACGCAAAGTAGTGAATATTGCCGCTGCTGCTGCTGCTGCTGGTGTTGGTACTGCTCCTCGGTTTCATTTAATTCGCAGCCTCTTCTCCATCCATACTTTCATCCTGGGTTGTCGAGTCGTCACCAGAACCTCCGGTCTGCGATGAACCTCGTTTTGTTAAACGAGTAGTAGAGCTCAGACTTATACCCGGTGTTCGCCTTTAATTTAAGAATAAAAATCATTATTGATATAAAAAAGTAACAGAAAATATAGACAAACGGATTTACATATTTTCTAATAATAAGCTGATAGCTTCATAGAAAAAAGGCAAACCATATGTGTCTTCAACAATTGTAATTAGTATCTATAAACAAGTGCGGCGTGGTAAACGTATTTCACTGAATTGCCAGACCTACTCGGTACATAAACGTGCGCTCTAAAAATAGCCTACTTTTTGCAACCGTAGCATCACGTGCGTGATGTCTGCGAAAAGTTTTTCTTGTTTTCAATTCCATTTATTTATTTTATTTTTTTAATTCACAAATGTGAAGGGTTACGGGTTGGGCAGAAAGCTCTATATCGTTTGTATAGATCGATAAGTGATATTCAAAGAGAAAATTGTTAATATCTCGGATCTGATGAATCGCTATAATTTGAGACAGTTTTAGCTTCGTTTTCTATCGTTAATTCTGTTTTCATCATTAACAGTGTGCAAATTTTCTATTTCCTCTTCAGATATTATTTGTTCTGTGATAGTAACAATTTCCTTATACAACATACCAAAGTAAAAAGCGAAAAGAACTATGCTTCAACATTCGATATATTTGATTTGATACAATTTGGTAATTCAATTTACACAACGCTATGTAGTATACTAATTCATATAAAATGGGGAGTGATAATATTGCGTAATTGTGATTTCAGGTATTTTGGGGGTGGAAATAGATATATAGCAATTATAAAAACACAAGCCTATGATCAAGTATATCATTAATGCAGGTATATTCAAAGTAGAAGACAGAGTTGCGCCGTTCTTCAATTAAAAGTAAACGAAAGAGAATAATAAAAAAATCGCCAATCAAACTACTTCTCTGAGAAGTTAATCGACGATAATAAAAACGATCATTAGAGTACGAAATTAATAATTCATATATAATTTACCACATTCAATTAACATAGTAGCATATTGTAGACAAAAACTCAAATTGATTATTCCTGATTTTTTATCAATATTGTAAAAATGCCGGAGAATGAGTATTTGAGAATAGTTTGATAGCTCTGGATCAGATAGTCGGAGAAATCTACAATCAATTTTCGTCAGTAATATGTAAATGATGATCATCACTCTACGTAGATTATATATATCACAAATTAATAACTTATGTTTGATAAATAATAATGTGAGGAAATGCACGTTGTCAGGTTTTTCTTATTTTTCTTTTTTTTTTTTTTTTTTTTATCATGTTTTTGGTGTGTTTTAGTTCCTTCTTTCTTTCAATTGTATTATCTGAAGTAACGACTGCATATTAGTCTAGCTTGTCCCAACATCAGTAGGAACTAAAATGAATCGATTCAACGATATGAATGGGTAATTAAATAGTAAAATAAAGAAAAAGAACTCACACCACGCTTGTATTTGATGTAATAAAGTATTTTGAAAATCATAAATAATAGATAGAAATATATGATTACCTCCATTTGCTCCTCAAGTTAGCAACTTCACGAGTGAGCGATTCATGGGACTCCAACATGTCTTCCGTTTCCCTCTGAGCTTTACGTTTCAGAGCTTTTTCTCTGGTAACTTCTTCCTCAGCTTCGTCGAGCTGTCTTTTAAGAGCCTTCATTCTAGCGTTAACTTTTTCAACTTGTTCTTTATACTGATCAGCATTTCTCCTCTCATCCTCAAGCTGTATGAGTACTTCCTTGTACTTCTTATCCAATTTTCTGTTTATCTTTTGTTGCGCGAACCTCTCCTTACCCTCAGCTTCCAACTGTTCGTCAAGATTATTGATCTTAGATTCAAGAGCCTGGATTGTCGCCTTAGTTTTCGTGCGCTGCGATGTTTCTAGCTCAGCCAACTTTGCTTTCAATTCTTTGTTCTGTCTTTCCAACAACATTCTGTGTGTTTCAAGCTTCTGTGTCGTCGATCTTTCCGTTGCTAAATCTGTTGTAAGCTGTTCAATATTTATCTGACCCTTCCTCGCTCGGTCCATCAAAATCTCGCTGTTGGATTGCTCCTCCTCAAGCTCTTCTTCCAATGTCGCAATTCTCGCTTCTAATCGACGCTTCTCATCCAACAGCAAAGTTCCTTGAAAATACAAAAATTGTGATCAATTCAATTGTGAAATTAGGAATATTAATTTGTAAACAAAAAATGGAACATCAATCAGATTTCACATTCTCATACCTTTGTTAGCGTTGTTGTTAATTTCTTCTTGAAGTTCATCCCTCTCGCTTTCGGCGGTTCTCCTATTTCTCTCGCTGCTAGCCAGATCTTCGGTGAGCTGCATGAGTTCAGCTTCAAGGCCTTTAACTTTTCTTTCAGTTTCTTTAACGCTCGCAGCCAGATCGTCACGGGCCGCTCTCGCCTCTTCTGTTTCTCTTGTACAATCCTTAATTTGCGCTTGTAATTTTTTGAGCTGTTTAAGAGCGTCTTCTTTAACTTTGTTATGCATCTCCAACTGCTGTTCGATATCCTTATAATCAGCTTCCATCTTTTTACGCTGTACAATTGCAGCGGCGCGTTGTTTCCTCTCGTCCTCAAGCTCAGCCTCGAGATCTCTTAACTGCTTGACAAGTCCTCTACGTTTTTCTTCGGCCTGTTCTTCCTTGGCTTGCAGATCACGTTCGAACTGCGCTCTCAAAGCTTGCATGTTAACTTCTAATCTCAACTTCGCATCTTCGGTAAACTGTAATTCATCCTCAAGCTCCTCCACCTGAGACCTCTGCTCCGCTAACTGTGACTCAAGTGCTCTTTTAGCTTTTTCAAGTTCGTGAACATTCTTATCTGCAGTACCTTGGTTGTTGACAAGCTCATCTAATTCAGACTGGAGTCCACGCCGCCCGCGTTCAAGTTCTTCAACTTTATCGTTCAATTCATCTAATTCTCGAGTCAGAGAAAGTACTCTGGTCTCTTTTTCACGTGCCTCACGTTCCGCAGCATCGCGTTGTTCTGCATACTGTTCAGAAATTGCTTTTTCCTCCGCAAGGACTTTGTCAAAGTTTTTCTGTTTCTTTTCAAGCTCGATTACCTTAGCTCTCTGAACTTCCAGCTCAATATTACTGTCTTCTAATTCAGCTTGAATCTTCTTCTTAGATTTATCCAACTTGTCATTAGCAGCTTGGAGTTCCTCGACTTGTCTTTGCAGAGCTTCGATATCTTTCAAGCATCGTTTTCTCGCCTCTTCAAGAGCAACAGCAGCTTCAGCTTCTTCATCTCCGCGTTTTTTAGCCTCCGCTAACAAAATGGTCAAACTTTGTACCTGTTTGTCCAAAGCTCGTTTGGCTTCTTCTTCCTCGTCCAATTGTTCCTGAAGACTTTCTTTCTCACCTTCTATAGCTCTCAGTTTAGAGCTCAAAGCAAGTTTTTGTCTGGTTTCCTCTTCCAATTGCTGTTGAATTTCAGAAAACTGTGATTCACAGGTAGTCGCAGCTTTTAATGCTGCAGAAGCCTTCAATTCTGCGGCTTCCAGCTGCTGCGAAATGCTTTCAGCCTCTTGCTGTAACTTCGCAGCTCTTTCAGCCAATTCCTGTTTAGCTCTTTCAACTTCAACAACCTTCGCATTCAACTCAGCTAATTGTTGTTCAGCTTGTTTACGCCTGCGATCAGATTCCTGTCTGCTTGCGCCGACGGACCTTAACTCTGTTGTAAGATCTGCATTCTCAGCTTCCAGAGTACCTTTAGCTTTTTCTAATGCAGCCTTAGCCTTTTTCAATGCGTCCATTTGCTCGTTGATAACAGTTAATTCATGAGAATGTTTATGGCGCATATCAGCTAACGTACCTTCGTGAACGGAGGTCTCATCTTCCAGGTTTTTCTTCAGAGTAGCAAGTTCCTGTTCCCTTTTACTTCTAAGCTCCTGTTGTGCTGCAGTGACATCCAACGAATCCAGTAGCTCGTTCTTCAGAGCTTCTAATTCCTCGTTGAGATCACGTTTCAATTTCTCCGCCTTACTTCTGGCAACTTTCTCTGCCTCTAAATCTTCCTGAAGTTCGGCTAACTGTGATTCAAGTTCTCTCAGAGCTTTTTGAGCCTGAGCTTTTGCGGCTCCTTCCTCGTCGATTCTCATCATAGCTTGAGTCAATTCTTCTTCGCGTTTGCCGAGCTGCAATTGCAGTTCTTCAAACTGAGTCCTGCGCTCAGCCAACTGTTCTTTGAGATCAGAAACCTCGGTTTCAACTTTACGTTTAGATCTATCAACTTCTTGTCTTTGTTGATGATCTTTCAAAAGTCTTTCTTCGAGGTCAGCGATCGTCGCTTCATGTTTGGCTTTTAGTTTGGCAAGATGCTTAGCCTTCTCTTCTTCCTCTGCTAAAGTTTGCGATAAATCGTTAGACCGTTCTTCAAGAATCTTCTTCTCCTTGAGTAATTTTTGATTCGTATCGTCGGACAAGGCGAGATCTTCCTCAAGCTTTTTTATCTTTCCATCGCACTGTACTTTCTCAAGTTGTAATTTTTGCCTAGCAGCTTCCTCCTCCTCCAACTGTTCCTCAAGATCACTTATATTTAACTGCAATTTTTTCTTCTCTTGAGTTAAAGCAGTGCTGCGTTCTTCTTCTTCTTCAATTCTGGCTTCTAGATCATGTAATATTTCTTCTAATTCCTGTTTCCTAGCAGCAAGTCTGGCACGCATTTCCTCTGCTTCAGCGCAGAGTTCGACTTCGGCTTGTAGTTGTTCAGCAAGAACAGTTTTCTCCTCGATAGCCTGTTGATACTTCTTTTCATATTCTTGAGCAGAGTGTAACTGCATCTCGAGTTTATCACGAACTTGTTTCAGCTCGTCTTCTTTCTGCGTTAATTTTTCCTCTTGCTTAGTAACCTCAAGTAGGGGCTTGACCTTAGTGTATAATCTCCACCATTGCCAATTACGCAGTTTCAAGTACGCAGCGCAGTTTCGTTGAATAATTCTAATCGCATTCAGCTGCTGCAAACGTTTTTGGTAGTTTCTACGCGCCAAGAAGCCACGACAGAATGCTTGGAAGTTAACGATTAAATCAGTAATCTTATAATCTCTTTCTTCTTCAAGTTGCGCCAACACTCCAGCACGGAAGAATATCTTCGATTGACCAACGCGATAAAGATTTGGATCTAACTCGAGGGCTTGAATCTGTAAAAGAATAAAGAATATAGTATCATTACAAAATTACCATGAAAAAAAAGTGAATACTAATATTTCACTGGAAAAACTAACGCACCATTTTTTCACAAGCCTTTTTGCCATCCATAAAACCTTTTGGAATAACGTTAGGAGTGAGAAGTTCGTATCGTTGTCTAAATTCTTGGAATGGTATTCTGTTGGGGAAACCTTGTCTACAAATACGGATGCCTTCTAAAACACCGTTGCATCTTAGCTGGTCAAGAACTAACGGAGCGTCAATTTTTCCCGCTCGTTTTTCATGATTTGGAATAATACATCTGACGAAATTTGGATTAGTATTACGAAGAGTGACCATGAGCTTGGCAAGTTGTTCTTTATAGAGCTGAGAAACAGTTCTGAACATTCCTTTGCGAGTCCGAGCTCCAAATTGTGTATCGGTCAACGCTTGTTGAGCCATACCAACGATTTCAGCGTCTTTCCAAATGTGGCAGACAAAGGGATCTTGCGAGGCTTGCAAAAGACTGACAACGTTTTCGTTCAGAGGATCCATGTTCTTCATGAGCCATTTGGCAGCAGAATAATCAACTTTTCCAGCATAATGAATGATGGCAAAGTCTGCGACGCCGCGGAAATCCGTCTTCATGAATTTAGGATGAACGCTATGAGCTCCGACGAGTTTTTCTACAAATGTTTTATCCGTGGCTTTAGGAAACCAGCATTCTTCGTCTAGCAGAGCCATTATACCCATTGGTTTATCAATTAAATCAATTGTTGGCTGAAGATCGAGACCAAAATCGATAAACTTCCACTCGATGCCTTCACGCTGATATTCTTCTTGCTCAAGAATGAACATGGTGTGATTAAACAACTGCTGTAATTTTTCGTTAGTATAATTAATACACAATTGTTCAAAAGAGTTTAGTTCAAATATTTCAAAACCAGCCATATCCAGTATTCCGATGAAACTGGCGCCCTGTCTCTTGGTTCTGTCTAAAGATCTGTTGATTCTGTTAACCAGCCATCTGAACATTCTTTCGTAACAAGCCTTTGATATCGCTTCTACAGCGAACTCGACCTGTTCCTTGGTCTGCGCTTTAGTGACGAAATCTCTACCGACTTTGATTCTTGGTTTAAGGAAAGCTTTGGTCATTTCTGTAACGCTGAGCCCTAAAAGATGAGAAACTTTTTGGGCGACGGTGTTATCCGGAAGCGTAGCTTGATCGGAATTTCTTTCCTGTCTGAACTGCATAGATCCGAACAGCATAACCGCGGATACAATGCGGAATATTGATGAAAAATCTTCGTGGGTCATTCCCATTATATTCATTGATTTGACTGTAGCCTGATATTCGGCGGCGTCGTCCACTCCGGGTACTGGTAAAAATCCGTTAGATAAAAACAAGTAGTTTTTCGGATCCTCTAGGATGAATTCCTCTGTAAATCACGTTAATTGATTATTGATTGGTGTTAAATATACCGTGAATCTATGATTTCTATTTCATTTAGGATGAAAAATTACTTTTCTGTTCGGGAGAGGCACCGGCTAGAAGTTGGTAAAAGATATGGAATGTCCTCTCATCCTTTGCCTGGCGAATGGCACGTGATTTTTCGAGTAAATATGTCTCGATATTAGCACCAGCGATATACCCAGACGCGTCGAAATTAATTCTGATGAATTTGCCCTGTGATTAATAGAATAAGTAGAAAATTAATAAATTGACATATAGAATTTGATTTGAAATGTCTTTAATCTAAGAAGAAATAATTCATTAATCTTACGAAACGTGACGAATTGTCATTCTTGACTGTTTTGGCGTTTCCAAAAGCTTCTAAAATCGGATTCGCCTGAAGTAATTGCTGTTCTAGTTCACCCTGTAAGAAAAAGTTGAAATTTCAACGATTAAAAAATAATGAAAATTCATAACGCCAAGAAATTGATAGTTGTCTGAAGCTAAAGACACGAGGAAGTAAATTTCTCGCCTAAAAATTCAGATTAGCATCAAAATCGAATAATATCAAAATTTATTTTACTGAAATGAGAAATACCTCAGAGAAAAAAAAAAACATATATTGAAATTCAAATTTAATTTACTACTTTCAAATTCATTCATACTCGTGATATTATAGTAACAAATATCTACATTCAAATAATGTCAATCGAAACAGAAAACGCTGGACACAATTACGAAAGAAAAATACATGTTCAACTTATGAAGCAATTTTTACATTCTGCAAGCACAGCGCTATTACTATATAATACATATGATGGAATGCGAAAAATAACAAAAATCATACTGAATGTCAACTGATACAGATGATTGTGTTAACAATGGATAAATATTGCAATGAACACAGCAGGCATCAAACATTGTACGGAAAAAAAACAAACAAACAAACGAACAAAAAGGATATACCATATCAATCACATAAAAATGGAAATTACCGAAAATTTCTCCGTGACCATCCCTGTGGGTGACTTCATTTACGAGCAGCAGCAAAGCAAAAAAAAAAAAAAAAAAAGAAAAAAAAACAAACCCTTATTAAGAGTTGTTATTATTACAATTGTTAATATAACTTCGAGAAGTGAAAAGTGGAAGGACAAAGAGAAACAAAAAGAAAAACTGGATTCAACATGAACAAACGAAACGATGAGATGAAAACGACACAAATTGTTATAATTACATTTGATTAGATTTTTATTCTCTTTCATTTTTATTACCCGATCGGGACAACATTTAATTTTTGTTAGTAAAAATTGGATTGTAGTAAAGCAATATAAGCGGTGTAGAACACAAATGAATAAATTCAATATACTTAGATATACTATGTATAGGTATATAATATATATTATGCGTATAAACTTACAATGATCAATGCTGGGCTCGGAGTCTTGGGTAGAAGAGATATCAGCAAATATCGGCACCGAGAATAAAAGGAAATTTTACCAACAGATTAGATTCAACATTCACATTACTTATAAAAATTTATGTAATTTTTACGAATTTGTTTTTTTTCTTCTCTCGTGAATTTCTTCCGACTATTTTTCTACGAAAATATTACCAAATGTAATTTTTTCAGGTTCACGAGATTTAGAATTTTCTTCTCTTCTAAATTTTCATCTGGTTCAAAATCTACTTATTATCTCCTCCCGTCGTTTTTTTCTCTTTTGATGGCCGATCTTTTCTTTTCGTACAAGTAAAACAACAACTCTGCACGATCTACCTACTCACCTACCTACATACGTCTACTGATATATGATATAACTTTTTCGATTCTTATGACTCGAATTGCATGATAATATTCATATACCCATATAATATTCATTATGATAATAACGAATCGAGAACAAGACGAGACAACAAGTCGAGTTCAATGGATCCATGTAGCTCCATGGATTGAATATTATCTAATTAATATTCATTTTCCAAAGCCGTGGGGGGCAAAGGTTCGGCGTTTATGCTATGAGATAATTGTTTATTACATAACGTGATTATTGTATTGATAAAAAAAAGAATATGTATATATATACATATATGAATAGATCGATTATCGGAAAATATTTTCACCCTTGTTATAATACTTGTTGATGCGAGTAACTTTCGAACAAATTGATATAACACAGTATAATAAATAATAAACTTCTGCACGGTTCCCCACACAGAGGTACTTACAACAGTATGTATACCTATGTCGTATACATAATAACATATAATAATCTACATATACACGACATAATGAAAGAGAAGTTAATTGATAATTTGTCACTTTCTCTAAATGAGAGTAAGTATATCGTTATAATTATGTATAGTTTACTCCGGCGTGACTTCCTGTGTACATATGTAATGCAGGAGATAAGAATGCGAGAGATGAAGAAGAAAAAAAAAAACCAACAGAAAGATAAAATTAAATATGACGAAAGAATTACACCGCGTCGTCGGGGCGTGTCAAAGTTCCTCCTAATCAGTAAGAAGTATTCGCATAATATAAATTTGTCTCACACAAAACACACATAGGTATAATAAACATATACCCTGCCGCTGTACTGTATAATATCAACGATGATCGATATCATTCTCGTTAATAATATATATGCGATTTAAAAACAAGTTAAATATAGCGTGATAGATTATACGCCAATTACGATTAATAAATTGTACAAATTTGTGATTTGAGATTAATTGTATGGATCCGTACGCCTGTTCCTGCGATAGGTGAACTAGTTTCATATTTTTCGTCATTTTGTTATTGAAATTGTTGTTGTTGATGTTGTTTTTTTTTTTTTTTTTATTTATTTTATTTCATTTTTTTGCATTTCGTTCGATTCCCGCCATTAATTCCTCGATCTGCGAACGAAAGGAAACGAGGCGGCAGCGGAAAGCTCTGCAGAACTGAGAATACCGCGTTAAAATAAATTCGCGAGTATGGTAATTCAATGTATGTCGAGGTTGTAAGATTATAAAAATATCTTTACCATGTACTACTACGTATGTCTCTACGTACGTACGTATAGGTATATTGTACGTAACTACGCGTAACCGATGCATAATATACACCGAACGAAAGCATCGATGTGAACAAAAATTACGAAAAATTTACACTCTCGTAAGGGGATTCGCTTGAAGGGGGGAGGGGGGAGAAAAAATCGTCGAAACACCACATTCGCCGTGTAATTCGTTCTCGTTATCACACGTTTCTTCCCTAATACGATCGCAATTTAATGCTTTACAAATCCTTAGCGCGAAACTAACAACAATTATATTCCTCGGGCAATAAAATGCGAATATTACTTTACCATTGAACCGCATAATACTACACACCCGTAGATACACAATATACGTACACAAATAATGCAATACTCTCGTGTATACCTATTATATCTGTATCAAAGAATAATCCAATGATGTCCTCGCATAATTAAGGTCAGCGGACAGGGAGAGAACAGACATTCTCGTTTCTATAATAACATCTAAAGAACTAACCGCAGTTTTTCTAATTTTATATTCAATAATATCAGGTATACACCTATATATATATGTGTGTATATATATATACATGTATACATACACGGAGTTCATTTCTCCTGCCAGCAATTTTCCATTCGTCATTATCATAACGAACTACAGTGAAAGATATTTCCATTTCTTCGTCGTTTTTTTCCCTCTCTTTTTTCTACCGTACCAGATAAAAATAAAGTGAAATTCGGCAGAGCGATTATTTCGCGAAAGATTCGACGATGCGTGAAAAAAAGAGAAGAAAAAAAAAAAAAAACCAGTAAATGGAAAAAGTGACACATAATTTTCGCTTGCCGCGAAAATTATACCCGCTGACACGCGCCCAGATACATAAAATCGTACGCAATTGGCGCAGGTATGCAGAGATGCCTGTGCGCGAGCGGCATATGTGCAAACATATGCTTTCACAAAAACATATATATAAATAAATGTATATACACACGTATATGGGATATATCTATGTATAGTATTATACAATTTATTTAGGTATATATGCATACATACATATTGATGGGAAACAATGCAAGATCGTCATAAATATGTATTCACGTGTAATGGTATATAATGAGCAAACAATTTTATGTATCGATATTTATTTATTTTTTTCTCTCTCCTCCTCTTTTCGAATAAATATTTCGAGAAACGTTACGATTATCGTTAACATCATTCTCACCGGCGCGCCGTATCATTCCCCCCCCCCCCCCCCCCCCCCCACGTTTTGTTCCATCTATTTCCGTGCATACGAATTTGTATTTTTTCCCTCGGTTTTCTTTTTCGCGTCTGATTTTTGTCTTTTTTTCTCTGTTTCCTTTGTTTTCGTTCGCTCCTGTTTTTTCTTCTATTCCCGTTCGTCGAGACGAATATCCGAACCGTGACAGTTGAACCGTAGAGTAAATTACGGGATAAATGAAATCGACGCTTAATTCTGTATTCGTCCGTATATAGGTATAGGTGCTGTTCTCAAGTTTATTTGATATTGTATATATGTAATACATGTATACCGAGTCCGTATTAGAATTAGCCAATTTTTAACTTTGAGCAATCGTAAACACACATGTACGCAATGCGCATGCAGACGCACGACGAGATGTACGGCAGACCCGTACCTCCTCGCGGTACATCCTGGATAATGCCGAACCAGTCTGCACCTCTATACTTATCGTTCCTGCCCTCAATGACAAGGCTTGTCTAAAAGTCGAATAACTCGGTGTAAAAAAAATCGCGCGACAAACTACTTCGAATCGCGTCGAAGAGGAGTTTTCAGGCTAAAAGATGGCTACGTCAAAAACACTCTGTGATTTGTTTCCAAGCGCCGTATAGAACTTTGAAAACCTTGTTTTTCTCGGTGTTTCGCAACTCGCCACTCAAACCGAGGCAACGGTGTCAAAAATGACTTTAGGACGAATTTTCAGAAACCATCTCCAGAGTGAAGTTACAACCGTTGAAATTCTCCCCGGAATGATTTTTTTTTTACATTTTTTTGTCACCGAGTTGTAACGGCATTTTGAAAATCGGTATCACTTCGCCGAGTGGCCGGTTGCGCCGTTAATTTTGTTGCTAAGTGTATTTTGGAAATTCTCAGAACCCGTCAAAATTCCCTGACCGATAAAAAAATTCCCTGACATTTCCCTGACTATTCCCTGACAGGCCGAATTCCCAGACTTTTCCCGGTTTTCCAGTCGAGTGGCCGCCATGATATGTGTATTCGCGTGCCTATAATATCACGCTGCGAATGTAACAAAATAACGGAAAATGATAAATAATATAATAAATACCGGCTAAAATTCTTTCGACGGTGAAAAATCTTCATATACGTTCGATAATTCATTTACTGTCATTCTTTATTTCGTTAATTTCGTAAATTCACGTTAAAGATCTAGAACGATGTATTTATTATACGCGGAAAAATGTGAGACGCAAGACGTACGGACCCTGCCCCCCACGTTGGTCGGCGAAATTTTATCGTTGCCTCCCCTCGTTCGGCGCCCAACGTGCAGGGGCTGAAAAATTTTGTATCTCGCACATAGGTAACAGTAGTACCTATACATTCGATTTGCCGGTAATTCGCGAAGCCGTCCCGAATCACGAATTAGTAATTTAATTCCGATAATTCTTCTTCTCTTCACGGAGACACAAAATTTTCATCGACAGTGTTAGGTACGTACTACGCCTTCATATAATTCTATAACACGTAGATCGATGGGACATCATCGATGATACAATACACATGTATACTGTATAAATATTTTGCCAAATTTAGTCAAATTTATTTGATTATAAACGAACGCGTTATAAACTTTGCCCTGATGATCATTGCGGCTCACGACAGATTACGAGAAACGGACGGACGGATAGACGATTATTTCTCTCATTTACTACCATATAAGGTAAAGAGATTTATGAGAACTCTCTGCCTCTTCGCAGCGTTTCACGGCTTTCCGGACAGTGGTTACCGCGGTTTGTAAGCGGTTTAGCAAACGTCCGACTATCGTATATGCACATAGGTATATACGTACATCCATGTATGTATAGTATACGTTATACATAAAATACTATACGACTCGCTGTCTTAGCTCTGTGTACACGTATGTATGGTATATACATGCTATGTAGGTATGTAGAAGATACGTGAAATATAATATATATATATGTAATATTTTCTCGGCATTTTTCGGATGTATTTCTTGGGCGCGCAAATAAATTACAATTTGCACGGGTAGATATGAATAAAGGTATGTGCAAAGATTCGCATTCGTGTATTACATATACGGTATTGATAACATACACGCAGGTATAATATTCGAATTAACCCCGAGAGAGGAAAACTCGATGAATTCAAACTGTAACCCTACAGCTACATCATAGATATGTAGGTATATATACCTAGTAGATACATATACAGTGAACAATATTGTATAAACTCAAAACTTACCACATTCGATTTCGGCTTGGAGGCAGCCACGTAGGCCAAATATTGGATCACCTTTTTCGTATTCTCTGTTTTTCCCGCACCAGATTCACCGGTGCATAAAATAGATTGATCTTCGCGATCTGGAGAGACAAGTGCGTGAAAAACAAAATTATACAAATTTTCAACGGGTAACGAAGACGATAGAACAGAAAAAAAAAAAAAAAAAAAAAAAAGGAAAAAAGGAAAAGAATAATTAACAATGACATAACAATCGCATAACTTCGTGAAATGAAAATTGAGGAAGACGGAGAATCATCTCTCTCTGTACATATAAATACGTGGGCTAATTTTTAACAACAATTTCTACGCGCGTACTATACTACGGAACAATTCCACCCCGTTGTTTTAAAACGTTTGATTTACCTTGTAACATCGAGCGATAAGCAGTATCGGTGATTGCAAAGACATGCGGTGGTACTTCGTGTCGTTTTATACCCTTATACCTTTCCATGATTTTTTCTGTATAAATTGGCAGCCTCTTGTAAGGATTGACAACCACGCAGAAGAGGCCGGAGTAGGTCTGCAAAAATCAGATAAAACGAAGAAAATGAGTTATTGAATTTCGTTCAAAATTCTTCATCGACGGATGAGAATTAGAAGAAAAAAACAAAAACAAAAAAACCAAACGAAATTTCATACATTGTTTTTTTTTTTTTTTTTTTTTTTTTTTTTTTTTTGTGTCCTTCAAGCACATACACGCACAGAACATCGATTTTTGTTGAGTAAGATTATCGATTACAATGACCGTGAATCGATCGTATGAAGAGGGGAGATACAACAGAAATGAAAAAAAAAAAAAAAAAAAAGTAGGCAAAACTCGATTGACATTCTCTCGAGTTGGTTACGTGACTTTTAATTTCCACATTATTTTCTTGTTTCTTTACTTTTCTATATTTTCTCTATTTACGAGATATACGTCGAAGGTCGTTCGGCGTTGATGACCTGCAATCGGAGAACTAATGATGTACGACGATATCGTCAAATTTTCCATACGATATTCGTGTATATCTATCGTTATATAGCGTACGATACGAGCTGCGCGATGTAAAAAAAAAAAAAAAAAAATTTGTTGAATTCCAATAGGCACGTACGGTGAATGAAAAACGAAGATTCACAACGTTGCCTTGTCAACAAATATCTTTCACAATCGCTGTGATCTATTTGTATGTAAATATATATAGGTATAACGTAAGGTGCATATGCGAAACAGGTTGATCGCGGGATTCCGAATTATTGCGGAGAGAACAATTCGTTCGCGGGTCACGATCAAACGGGTGCGAAAATATCAACGATCCTGAAACTATGCGTAAGATTGCCGAACGTATAAGGGATGAAGAACAATTCGTTCTCTGGGGATTAAACCTGCTGCGCCGAAATTCACGAACTATACCTATATAGTACAAAAGCTAGAACGACCGGATATAGGTGTAGTTACGGCGATATATAGACAATATCCATGCGCATTCATATGCATACGTACAAACATGCATACATATATACATATATATATATGTATACCATAACGATTTAATTACAACTAAATAATAATCGCGTAGGTCGGGTTAAGCCTGCGGTGTGGTCGAATAGGCGCGTCGACAGGACACGGCCGCGCCGTGACTTCAACCGCAGCTTGGACCGCATCAGGACATCCGCAACGAAGACTATGACGACGGCTGCGCGGTCCAGGCTATGTATAATATATATAAGGATAACGTAATACATTATATACGTATATATGTATATATATATATACCGTATGTCGTTTACGTTCCTCGGATTTTCTACGTACAATTCTCGCCCATCCGTTGATTATGTTGCCTAGGTTCGAAAATTCTTCTACATAGTATACGTATGAATATATACACGTGTTGGAATGGTATTTGTGTTGGGCGCGGTTGCGCGCATGCATATAGGTAGGCGTACCGTACGTTACGTCCCGATGTGCATATACCTGCTGTACATGTATGTACATACGCATCGTATATAGATCCTATCCAGCTATCTATCCATATACTTATATAGATATATTTATTTATAATACAAGGAATGCAGACATCTAAATCGCTCTGCTGCGCCGCGAATTATCGAAGAGAGCCCCCCCCCCCCCCCGGTTCTTCCCCGCGCCACGCATCAATGCCGACGCGATCGCTCAGGTATAGGTAGAGGTATAGATATCCTGCGATACGTGGGCGAACGGGCGTGATTAACCCACGGAGTAATAAATTTGCCATTCAAATTGTTCAAACGATATCACGGTTATTCGGTTAACGTACCCAACCCTTAAAAAGTTTTCGTTCGGACGATATCCTCTCAGTTTTTCACGAGGTATACAACACAATGTATTTGAGACTGAGTAGGTAACAGTAAGAAGAAAATTATTGATTCGAAGAGAAAATTGAATCACGTAGGGTATCTAAATCGTTTACACATACGCAGAACGGTATAAATAATAATAATACGTGAGATTATTATTTTTGCACACAAGTTTTGCGTATGCGCGGAACGAGTATATTCATAACGGCATTGTTGTTGATCGTTGGATCGCCGAAACAGCGATAAAAATCATCGATAAATCAACAGAGCAACTGACGTTTGCTTGCCACTGTCATTATACGATTAAGGGTTAAGGCACTGCCCAGCGTACAGTACAATCTTGGACTGAAATTAACTTTTCTCAATGCTGAGAGCAACGACTAACTAACTACCAACTGACCTTTGCCCGAGCGCGAGTGAATTTATTCTATGTATGGCGAATATTCCTATACCTATATATGCATCTACAGGAACTACAGATTCACGATACCGAAAATCTGTTCACTTCTGTAATTTTTTTATCACTTATCGAATCCCGAGAGAGAAAAAACGCCTTCGAAACGTCTGAAATTTTCTGAATCGGAATCCGGTTGTCTGTCTGCCGCGCTTATGAATAAGGAATAGAATGAAACAAGAAAGAGAGAAGAAACGATTTGTTCTAATGGGATCATTCCATTCCAATCCATTCATTCATGACACGAATTCCGAATGAGAAGGAGTCGAAGAATTATCTCGATTGTGTGCATTAAACAATGAAACGTATGTATACATAGTACGAAGGTTCTCGTTTCGTTATACAGTCTACATAAAATGAAAATGCGATGTGAATGTACATATGTAACGTATGCATGTATTCTATTGCCCATATGTAGATTGAGATAAATACCTACAACCGCCTCTTCTACGCTCCTCGGAAAGAATTTTTCGTTCCCATATGGACAAGTGAGTATGTATATAGATGTATATCATACACCGCGGCAGCGTGACGTCACACTGTAAGTTACGATTTAACATTCCATCGCACATTTTTATCAAGATTCATTCCATTCCTCAATTAGGTTGGGTACCGGTGTGTATATATACATATTATATACGCGGTGCGCCACTCCGTTTACTCGGAGATACTCGATACTGCGCCGGTATGAGGAATTCGTAACGTCAACTCGACAAGGCAATCCGAAATGATGAAAAATAATATCAGCTGTTTTTCACCGTACGTTGAAAAAATTGCGTTACAAGCAATTTTGGCTGAGAAATCTTGAGATTAACATTTTTTTTAATGCAGCGAAGAGTGTCACCCGAAATACGATTGTTGGTGCGCAACGTTTGCGCGCGACGAAACAGCCGATATTATTTCTCGCCACTCAGATATCGTTGCGTGAACGTCGCCGAACTTTATCCACCGCATAAAACACAATATTATACTACATGCCTCATTGGCAGCGATGTTTCTGGATTAGTACAACTGAGAATTTTTCCAATTCTGCATCGCCTCGGGTTATGAGTGATCGCGCAACAATCAAATCTGTGGGACGATTGTGACGCGGCGAAATGAAAAGTTTTGCGAATTTTCGTTCGGTTTTGAAAATCACGAAATTTCCGAGTAGCCAAAATTCGTAAAAAAAAAAATTTGGAAAAGTCTTCTCTCATACATCGTACGCTGAGCGAATAGCTATCTATATCACTCATTGCCAGTATGAAGTACCTCGCACGCGATGTGACCAGCTGCAGCATTTAATAATACAGCGCACAATACTTAGTAGTTACAATACGCACACGACAAGTGAGTCTCTCTCTCTCTCTCTATTGGTGGGAAAGTAACGTTGAAAGGTTCAAGAAACGATAATTGACATTGATCTCATGCGTGAATACATGTATACCTGACCTGCTCACGCATATGCGGTAAGTATGCATATGCGCATTCAATTGTACCCATGTAGAAATTTGCTTAGGGTTGCCAGACTACCGGCTAGCCCGTAAACGGGCGATCCCTTCTTTAGCGCAACTTTGCAGCTCCCACATAGGATTTTCAGAGAGTGATGCGCGACTTCTCTGCTAGAGGTGATTCGGGCGCTGAACTCTCTCGCGATTAAAAATGCTCAGCTTCGTGATAAGTTTCTGACTGCCGAGTCTATGATTATCGAATATCTCCAAACATGAGTCTGAATCGGAATAACGTCGTGAATTTTACTGTGTCTATTTGGAACTAACGTAAAAGAGCAGCTTGTCGATGGTGAATTTGTGAATTACATCTACAGTTATAAAATTCGCAATGAACATTCAAGAAGATCTAGAGCTAATATCAATTTATCCACGAACACGTCTGATTATTGATATAAGTCCTGGTTGATGTACAATATGAGACGGGAAAACTGAACAGTATCCGGATGGTTCGACTGGCATAGTTGAACTGTCTATTGCAGCGTGACATTCCCGGCTAGGGGTTGTCTAGTTCGACTGTTCAGCGCCCGGATTGAATTCGGATAAACTGGACGGTTACTGGCCACATTTCCCGTTTGCAATTTCTACACGGGTACGTTCAACTGTACCTACGTACTACATAACAGTACCTACACTCAGAGGCCCGGACAGTGTGATACTCAAATAAGCATTGCAAGAATATGAATACGCGGACAGTGAAGGTTTTCGCCGATAACGACTAATCATCTACAGATCACGTCGCGACGACGACGACGGAAGTGCATACGACCCAGAAATCATTCCGCGATTCTGAATCTCCGAAGTATCCGGAGTTCACTCATAAACGTGATTTTTTTTCTTCCAAAATAACGGGCAGATTATTCGTTACGGGCGATGGAAAATCGGCCGGTTGCGCTTGCTCTGTATATGCGCACGCGACACCACGCCGCGCCGGCCGCCCAACTGCCGTTCATTGAAAGCGCGTCATCGGCCGGTCTCCGATAGACCGTAACGAAAAGTCCATTGCATTTCGGAAAACAAATGACGGGGGATCTTCGATTCCGTGTTCAACAGCTAGAATAACCCCGTCGAGAATCTCCGCGTCGGTTCCGGGTCACCCTGTACAGCATACAAATATGCCGTATCGTATCATATGCTGTGTTGTACTTCTCTATCGTTGCGTTATGCAATATATTAAATATACACATCAATTCATCGCGGTATACTATATTACGTGCGGCCATAACATCGTGTGTACGACGTGCCAGCTAATTGCCACGTAGGGTGAAACTAATTGAAATACTATATAAATTCCGTAACGAAGAGAAAGAAAGAAGTGGACGAGATCTGGAAGAATAGGACCGGATCGAATACTCGCGGGATAAGTCACCGCCGCGGCGCGGCCGCATCCGCGCACGCACTCTTATCACATAATTTCGATACTTTCTCCAGCTCGTCTATACTGCATTCGACCTGTACCTATAGTACACTGTGTACATAGATAAGTAATTATCATTTTCCCGAACTTAACGGAGCTGTGTTATCTTGAAACTCGTTATATAGTAGACTGCAGACGGAAAAAGCAATAAAACAAAAGATTCAATTCGTGCTCCAACGCGTAGCGATTTCTATTTCTGGATAGATATCGCTCGCTCATATTTTAGTCGTTCACGTCGTTCGATGGTTTCAATAGATTTCAAGCGATCTCGATGGAATTACGTGAGAACGGACGAGATTCGGAATCGAATTCGCAAACAACCGTTCGATCGATTTCCCAGGTGAATAGCCCTCCGGAAATTATTGTCTCGTTTATTCAAATTATCAGTATATTCAACAGTCGATATGTATGGGAGTTGGAAGTTTCTTCACATGAATCATCCGTTTGCAGGTCACATTAAGCAAAAGTGAGCTTGAAATATCTACAAAACATGTAAAACGTAGGTATACTACTTATGCATATGTATAGTATTAACTTTCTTGTTTTATCTTTTTGTTTTTCTTCTTTCTTTCACATTTCTCAGGATATTAGTCACCGGAAAACACTTGTCCTTAGGGTCTGACCCCTCCGACTAATTGCGAACGTTCCTAAGAGGCATTAATTACCGAGCGACTGCAGCTAATCGCGGAAGCGTGTGGGTATGGCATAACAAGAAAAGAAGAGGAGAAATTCGGTAAAAAATATCCAAACAAAATATACTACAACGTTCACAAAGAGACGCCGAGAAATCCATTCAAAAGTCCCTCGGTCGAACTTCGTCTCAATTTTGAGTTTGCTCGATTTAATTTCGTCGCATGTATAGATTATAATTCGATACCCGGGTCAAATCTTCTCAATATCATTTCAATTCTATCGTCATTAGCTGAATCATTGAAATATCTATAATATCTAAAATTCCTAACGAATTTCATTATCTATTCCGACGAATTTGTTCGGAAATTTTTACCGATCTGACCGGTTACCCAAATCATTGATATATCTAAAATATCGAGATAACGATCGAGTCATGTGAACTATGGGAACGAATTTTCACCCAAACACGCGTCCTGCAGAAGACTGATTGCGAGTGGACAAGCAGCGAAAGAGAATGAATGAAGCCCCAGAAAAGGAAAGAAAAACCATAGAAATAGAGATGAAGGACGAATGAGATGGAATTCAAAAAATAGTAGGTATGTAGAGTACTGAACGAGGGAATCATCTCTTCCGTGATAATAGCAGTGCACTTTACTACCGCTACACCTGTGTAGGTATAGATTGCAGCAGTTTTCCTTGCCCGGAATTGTGTATCCGGCGTGAGTGATCCCCGGCGCGTGTAATGCTCGCTACGTCCCGTGTGGAAATTTGCTTAGGGTTGCCCGATTACCGGCTAGCCCGTAAACGGGCGATCCCGTCTTTAGCGCAACTGTACAGCTCCCGGACAGGATAACCCGTCTTCAACGCAACTTTGCAGCTCCCACATAGAATTTTCAGAGAGTGATGCGCGACTTCTCTGCTAGAGGTGATTCGGGCGCTGAATTCTCTCGCGATTAAAAATGCTCAGCTTCGTGATAAGTGTCTGACTGCCGAGTCTATGATTATTGAATAGCTCCAAACATGAGTCTGAATCGGAATAACGTCGTGAATTTTACTATGTCTATTTGGAACTAACGTAAAAGAGCAGCTTGTCGATGGTGAATTTGTGAATTACATCTACAGTTATAAAATTCGCAATGAACATTCAAGAAGATCTAGAGCTGAATATCAATTTATCCACGAACACGTCTAATTATTGATATGTGTCCCGGTTGATGTACAATATGAGACGGGAAAACTGAACAGTATCCGGATGGTTCGACTGGCATAGTTGAACTGTCTAGTGCAGCGTTACATTCCCGGCTAGGGGTTGTCTATTCCGACTGTTCAGCGCCCGGATTGAATTCGGATAAACTGGACGGGCTACTGGCCAGTTCCCGTTTGCAATTTCTGCACGGGACTGTACGTGTACGTGCGCAGTTCGACCTTCTTCTACTTTTCATTTTCCTCTTCTTCTCTTCTTCATTTTCACCTCTACTGCCGCATGTATGTACAAGCGGCATGCACTATTCTATCCGGCACAGGTATGGTATAGGTATACCTTCTTCCCCAGCGCTCGTCACGCACATAAGTATGCGTAATATGAATCATCGAACACTTTCCCCGCCGCGTCCGGAATGTTAGTTAGGTATGCGAGCGCTGCGGGATGACGATTACAACGATGGCAACCGCGACGAAGACGAGCATAGTGCGACGGTGACCGTTGCAGCTTTGTGCCAGGTATACCTACCTGTTTATCCGTGTGATTGAATTACGAACATCTCGGGTATATGTATCGTATATAGGTACGCCAGTTAGCTAGAACACGCGTCATATCCGGTGTACCTGGTCATCTTGTGCCATACAAAATACCAAACGATCGATTCTATTCGTCACATCGGAACCCCGTGTGCTTTCCCAAACCGCTGCTCACTGGTGATCAGAAATAGAGAGAGAGAGAGAGAGAGAAGGGATACCGCTAATCGTATATATACTAATAGTAGTATATACGATCGGCCATCCCTATACAGCTAACCACACTTTCGCGTAACTTTTTGATCTTTCATTATGAATGAAGTTCGAGGCGTTGACTCGATCAGAGAAAAATCACGGAATATGTATTCGTGAGCGATTTTTCATTTTTCCCAGGTATTCCCAAAACGGTAAGGAACCCGGGAATTGAATTATCCGCCGAAAATCGCTACGCCATATTCTTCCGTCCGCGTTATCAACTTGAGCCTCGCTCCTCTCCATTCTCCTGAAGATTTCAAATGATTTAGAACGATATCGACAGAGTTCAAGCGAATTAAGATTATATTGATACATCGCCATACGCCCAAAAAGCTACACTCCGTGGATGTGGTCTCGAGTAATTCAGAGTCAATTTCATTCGAAGTATAGAACGATGACGCACTGAACTTCGCTTATAGTGAGTCACACCCCCGCTATCAGACTTGGCTCTCGAGAAAACTTTTTTAACTTCCCGTTCTAACTGTTCTAACAGAGAAAAATGAAAGTTACTATGATCATCGCCCCGGAAATGAAGAGTTGAATTTTCACCAGACGTCCACCTTTTGACGTGCAGAAAATCATTTGCGACTATTTTCAGACGGACGGCTGGGTGCGTGTGATCAATTTTTTTGCCCGACGATATCTCGAGAACTTCGATGAATTTTTTTTCGATCGGCGCGGCTTCTCGTAACTTAGAACCGATTAGATTTTGGGTACCCGATCGGTTCAGTAGTTCCTGCATTACTATTATTTTTCTTTTTTTTTCTGCTTTTACAAGAAACAAAATTCCGTGAATGATGATGTATTGAGAACGATTCGTAGGTTTTTTGATTTCCCATTTTCATTCGAGATCGAAAGTAATGTTGTGAGAACGGGGAGTTCGAAGGCTGTCCCCATAGTCAGCCTAAGAGACTGCAGCTTGTTTTTTTCTTCCCATTGGTTCGTCGTCGTCGCGAACTGAGCCCCGAACCCCTTCACATCTGATACCGAATCCGAAATTATTTACAATCGTCGAGTTCATACACATCACATCTGTGCTACACGCGTACAAATGCAGTCTGAATAACGATTGAACGCGCAAGGAGTTCAATTTTTTGTTCATCTATGCAGCTACAATATTTCTCTACATATATATATGTACAGGTAGATATCGTGTTTGTTTTGTTACATATTATGTATTATTATACGTACATGCGCAGTGTATATACCTATGTATACAAAATTTGATTTGCCTGTGTTTTTTCACACAATGTTTTGATTTTTTTCATTTCATTTTCTTTTCATTTCTCGTGTTTTTTTCCCAGCGACTGTCGCTCATTCGTATAATAAGACCCTGAAACCGGTCCCCAAGCCGAAAGTCGACGACCTGTCCAACATTCCTGTACGCGGCTTAACTTGCCTATACCTACCTGATACGCGCGTATGCGTACCTATATCTATACAGGTGTATATATAGGTATATCGCGTGACTAATGGAAAAAGAGCATGAGCGACATGTTTACGCCCTTTCGCAATATTCAAAGGCCAGAGGGCGTATGTATATATATATATATATATATATATTTTTTTTTTTTTCTTTCTTCTCTTCTTCATTCAATTAGAAAATCTTCGGAATAACAAAAATACGTCGACGCGGTTGAAAAGCGAGAAAAGAATAGTTAAGCGGAAAGGCGTACGGCTCTAGCTGTTGAGAAATTAGAGACAAGAGAAGAAACGAATGAATAAAATGAGATAAATTAATTGCCGAAAGCGCGTAGTACCCGGAAAAGTTTGTTGACTTTTTTTTTTCTTTTTTTTTCTTCCTTCTTCTTTCGCAAATGATCGGCAAAATTTATGGAATCGCAAGGACGTGCGTATCGATTTCGAGAGAAAGTCGGAAATTTTTGAAATTTGGAAGAAAAATTGTCGAAAAAAATTAACTGCAGTGTAACGAGATCGTATCCTCCGCCAAATTTTTCATTCATTCGTTTATTCATTCATTTTCCATTGCGCAATTATCGATAAATCTTTGCGATTTAGAATCGTTTTTAGAGCATTTGCGGTGAAAAAAGAGAATTTTGGCGGATGCGCCCTTCTGACATTAACTTCAGGAACAGAGAATCATGCCGACATTGGCATTTGAATGTTCAACTCGAACAAAAAAAAACAGCGGATTTTTCCATTCGAACAAATTTTTTTTCGGCCGGCAAACAAAAATTTTTTTATATACCCCTTCTTCTATTAGTCACGTGATATATATATATATATATATATATGTGTAATAACCTACCGTCGAAGCAAAAAGGTTTGGCGGTTCAGTTTGAGTGATCATAACCTTTAGGAAAAAAATGTTGGGAGCATATATTCAAAAACGTACGTAAAGCGTGGAGTTTTCTGCGTCTAACGATTATTCACCGATTTCGGTGCGAAAATCGTGCGAACCGATACGAGCTCCGTAAGGGTAAAAAAAAAAAAACGTACTATTTTCGGGGTGTGTTCCCGTAGGTCAACTTCAACTCGTCACCGTCCGTCTAAAAGAATTGCGTTAAAAGATCTCAAAAAATTCACAGTTGTTCCCTGAACGTAACCGATCGTACGCGACCGTTGCAATTTGAAAAAATGTTCAAAAACCTCGACGGCAGGTGGAAAAAAGTCCAATGTCGCGATTTCGGTAATGGCTGGAAACAGCTGACACCGAGCTAGCTTAAAAATTTCTTTAAAATATACACTGTTTGATTCCGTAGTCAGTTTTTGATTCGCGATACTGAGCTTCCAGTAATATATAGACGTCGATCATTTTTTGGATTAAGCTATACGTGGCGGCGCGGAGGGTAAAATGCAGTGACGAATATCGCGGCCGGCAAATACACATTGCTCGTAGCGAATCCAAAAAATTATCAACTTCTATTACTGGTAGCTAAGTATTACGAATCAAAAACTGACTACGGAATCAAAAGATGTAGGTATATTTTAAAGAAAATTTGGAGGCAGCTCGGCGTCACATGTTTCCAACCGTTACCGAAATCCCAATATTGGACGTTTTTGCACCTGGCGTCGAGATTTTTTCAACATTTTTTCGAATTTTTTGTTATTTCGACAAAATTATACCATAGGTACACACGCACGTACGTATATATATATATATATATACATACAGGCAACCATACTATCATACTTCTGCCAGACTATATGGATACGTATAATGACTTATACCTAGGTACCATAGTATGAACGATTCGTCGAGGTTTCGTTTTCGTTTCATATCGAAAACAGAGGAGGATAAGAAAAAAAAATACGAGAAAACGAGAGAAGGTTTTAATCCCTGGTGATCCCAGCGGTCGATTGAGGGGACTCCGAAGCGGGTACGGTACGGTACATACATATATGGGGCGACCATATAAGGCAGCAGAGTGAATTGAGCGAGCTGTTCTCTACGAAGGCTCCGTGGTTTGCGTCGCCCCGCGTCTGTAGGTGATCGGGGGTATAGTGTTTGATGAAGCGAACGAGCGAGAACGAGCGAACGAACGAATTGAGCGCAAGTAAGTGAGTGAGTGAGTTAGGTTGATTGGATGCGAGTAAAAGCGAGTGAGAATTGGTACGAGGAGCGCGAGTGCAGAGCAAGCTATAGCAGGCGGCCGGCGCGGCGCGGCGCGTCGTGGCTTACGATTAGCTTATAGCGCGTACACAGTTTGCTTGTACTCCGCGGTCGAGCAACGGGTTCTTCTCTCACAGTCGGTTTTTTTTTTTTTTTTTTTTTTTTTTTCTTCTTCTTTATTTCCTTCGATAACGTTGCGGGGTATACAGTTCGTGCATTATCGCAGATGCGTATATACGTGTCCAGCTACACACCGGCATAGAATAAACAGAACGTGTACGGAGAGCCACCCTCTACACGCCGCAATTGTGGGACGCACATACAGGCGCGCGCGCGCATACGTGCACGGATAGTAAATGATAGCGGGCGAGCTGTTACCGCTCGGTGAAAGACTAAACCGGGTTAAGGACGCTCTCCCTTAAAAGGAGTCGTCTTTGACGGTTTGTAATTTTACAACCACACTTTGCCTCGCTTGCCCGTTTCTGTGTAGGTACGTATATAGGTATACCTCTACGGCTCGTGCAGTGCGCTCGTAATTTCTGCGTTAAAATTACCGAACCAGTATATATAAGATGACAATCGAAAGTGCACCCATACATGTGCAACTGTCGATGTATATACGACGTTACGTACATACGTGTGGGCGTACAATTGCGGCTCGCGCGAAGGCGATGATGATATTTCAGGTACTTGCAAGTCGAGAACTCTCGGCGACTCGAAATTACGATATTTTCGGCCAAATGTTTTTTTCGTTTTGTCGGGTATATGCGGTACATATCGCTCTACGATCGAATCACGGCGAGTAGTGGTAGAGTTTCGAAATGCACCTATGCGATGTAGGACATATAGTTTTCCCGTTCCTTTTCTCGAATTGTGAATAATTTCCTAAATTCTCATAATAGACAAGAGAGGCAAGAATAAATGCACCAAAGTATATGAAACGGGGGAAAAAGAAACCAAACTGACAATGATCGGTGAAAACAAAGGAGATCGATATCCGACTATACGTACCATAAGCCTGTACGGGGGGTATACTCACATGTACCGCAGATTAAAATTAAATCCATTACGAGAGATCAAGTTGTAATATGGATGAATGAAATAGTATATTATATGGGTGTTGAACTTTTAAAGAGGATAACTTGAGCTCCTAAAAATTGTTGTGGGGCGGCTCGGCTCGACTGTGTGAAAGTAAATAAAATATATAGACGGTTAACCTGGAAGACCGAAATAACAGAGTTTACTTTTTTTCATTATTGCGTCGTTTGTAAAATTTCACGAGGCTCTCTGAAGTTTCGACGACGATTAACGCGGCGACGATAATCAGCGAAAAATAACGTCGTTCGAAATTTCTCCACGAATGAAAATCGGCCGCAAGATCAAAAAGTATCCTCAGCGGTTTTCGTTCGGTCCGTTCGCGGCGCGGCGCGGCGCGGCGGCAGCGACGTCATCAGGGATTGAGAGAATTGGTGAATTATAAAAAAAACCAGATATTTTCGCTTCATCGACAAATTTCAGCCGATATTATCATTTTTCTTTTTTGATTCGTGATTTTCTTGGGTTGCAACGGGCGTGTGTTGTCCCTCGATCGCCGATCATCTCCGTCCAATAATGTATACAGTATGCCCCCCCCCCCCCCCCCTTCTCGCGTTATAGAAGTTCTAATAACTGTTACGAGTAACTATACCTTCCCCGTTCGTCATACAAACGTAACTAGGTAGGCACATGTATACAGTATACAGATTCGTACTTTATCCAACATCTTATTAAAACGAGGTATACGATATACCTACACACGTAAATCTGCCGTGACCGATTATTCGGGGGGGGGGGGGGGGGGGGGGCGAGGCGTACGGCTGTAACCGGTAAAGAATAATTGGATGATGAGCCGGAGGTTCGGTCGTTCTGCCTAAAACTATAAAACGTTTGTTCAAAAGCAACCATGGGTGTACCATGGAAGGTACGAACCAAGTTGCAGGTATACCTGCGTAGAGGTATGAGATAGTTCAGTATCGGTAGGTGGAGCTGATAAGTGACAGGCATGTGGTATGTATATACACATACAATGCACAACACAACACAAACTGCGTATATATAAGAAAAAAGTATTAACGAATCACGATTCTACGCATGCGTATCCATCCTCCGTACCTATACGTCGTGCCCCAAGTTATAGTTATATGCATGCGTGTAGAGGTGTACCTATTTATATGGAGAATAGTTTGAATTTTACCGCGCCTACGAGTCGGCGGTACAATATGCTATATTATAATAATACCCAACGTACAGGTCGTACTGTATGTACGGTATGCGCGCGCAGGTGTAACGTATGGAGCGCCACCTATACCTACAGGGAATACGGATAGACGGATTGAGGATATGATATACCCCACTCGATTCTATTCTATTAAAAATGTCTAAATGCCTACGTGTGCAGTGTGTATATATATATATATTCTAGATACAAAAGTTTACGCGCGGATGCCCGCGAATCTTCATAGGCTGCGGTCCCCTCGCTTTATAAAATTTGAAGAAAGAAACGAATTTCGTCGACAACGATCAGAGCTGATAAATAATATTTCTTTTCATCGAAAATTCAGTAATCATGTAGATGGCAGGCATGTATTATAACCGCATACCAGTATTATTTGATCAAGTGCTGAAGCATATTGATTGAAATTAGGCTCAAGTCATATATATATATATATATATATATAGAGAGAGAGAGAGAGAGAGAGAATATGAGGAATTTTCTTATGTAATTAATACATTCAATGTTTCTTTCTTTTCATTTGTTATTGAAAATTTATGAGAGAACGAACAAGGAAAACTTTGGTTGGCACCGAGCGACAAAAGGAAACGGAGTTTTCCGAACAAATCCTGTATTAGACTGTATACCTGTAATATGCAAGATCGGTGATAATCATCTGTACACCGCGTAGGTATATACATACGTAATACATACCTGTACTATATCAAGCCTGCACGTTTCCTACGATTTCCGCGGTAGCTGATAGCGAAAAGACGTATAATAATAACATAATGAGCGAGAGATTTTTTTTCCATTCTTTCTTTCTCGTATAATTCGAAAACGTGCAGCGATAACGATATTATTATACTTTTCGATCGTCGAACGTAGGTAGGTATGTATGTGCATGTACGATATAGTGTTATAATGGCAGAAAAGAATGGTCAACGTCGACGGAAAGGCAGGCAGACAGACGAACAAACAAAGAATGCCTTGCCTAAACATTTTCGTAATAGGTATAGGTATACCTAGGATATCTACATTCGATCCGCGGCAGCGTTTATCATATGTATATACCTACCTGTGACTATATAACTATGACCACCATACCTATATTACGATCGTCGCAAATATTCGCGTGAGAGTATAATGAGAATACGAACACTGATGGATAAACGAATACAAGAAGAACAAAGAATGAAAATGAATGATAATAACGATCCAGTAACGACTATAACGAGTCCGTCACTTGCACAAACGGAAGAAAAGAACGGGGAAAAGGTGAAAAGTGGAACGAGGAGAAACGAATCAAAGGACGAAAACGGTGTGAGAATTTGCCGAAGAATCTATCCACGAAATGTGTTCCGTTCCGCCTGAATCAACCTGTAGGTACACGGATGTCCTTTGCATGAAAAACTACGTATTCGATTCATCGGAACGAAAAATGGAGAAGAAGGGATATGTATGGAATATAATTAAATGAAACAGCAACAGTAACGCAGAAGAGAAGGAATTATAAACGAATCGGCAATAAAGAAATTAAAATTCTGATCGACAATATCGAGGGTGATGGAATGAGAGACAAAATTATTGATAATCATTGATAAAGGAAAGAGATCTGCGAATGTAAGTATACGTACCGAAACGAAGGAAGGCTTGCTCCGATGTAAAGAAAAATCCAGAAAAATATACACGAGGTATTGTATTCCACGCCGACTCGGCGAAAATATTCCCTCGCCATTTCTGATTTCGCTCATAATTTTTTATACGATTGTCCCAACTCGACTGAGTAGCACTCCTGAATTATTTCACATTTCGTCCAACCGATCGTAAATTTCCTTATGATTATTTGAACCCGTCTAGAAACTCCCTGTTTTTCAAAATCCCCAAAAATTCTTCGATCAAAGATAGATAATTTTCGGCCAAATCTGGAAATGCAGGAACTTTTTTTTTTTTTTTTTTATATACCTATATTTGCTCGGCTAATTTCAGACAAGTAAAAAATCGTGAAATTTTCTCGATTAGGTATATTTTCGCTGGTAATTATTAACTTTTATGCACCAAGATCGTCTTTGATACACGTATTAATCATCCGCATCCGCTTGGTGCATAAAAAATGACTAACTACCAACGAAAATACCTGGTTAAGCAGATTTACGATTCTTCTTTCATCCCGCAATCAGTCAAGTAAATATAAAAACAAAACAAAAAAAAAAGAAAAAAAAGATAGTTCCACTTTCCGGATTTGGCCTAAAACGATCGTCTTTGATCGGAGAAATTATCGAAAATCTTTTGCGAATTTTTAAAAGATGGACGTTTTCAGACGGGTTCGAATAATCATAGAAAATTCACGATCGGAAGTAAAAATCGGAAATAATTCGGAAGTGCTACACTGCAGAGTTGGGACAATCGTATGAAAGAAAAAAAAATCATCAACCAAGTGAAAAACGGTGAGGGTAAAAATTTTCGCCAAATTGGCGGCGTGGAATACCACATATATACGTATATAAACTATAGTCGGTATATCTACGAAATCGTAGATCACACCCAATAACGTATCACGTATAAGGTATACATATGTTTTTATATATATATATACATGTTACATTATATCCGGCCACTGTACGATTTCACGATTGTGTGAAGATTGTTGAGAATTTAAAGAGAACAGAAGAGAAAAAAAATATCGAATTTCCATCGTTTTCGTAGATAGGTTATACGTACATACATACATACATACATATAGGTATGGCAATGCGCAATATATATACAGGGGTACAATAATATTATACATCGGCAGCCATACTACACTATATATATATATATATATATATATATATATATATATATATATATACTAGACTGTATACGTTGGCTTTGAAAATATTTATAATGTTTCTACTTTTTTCTTTCACATTCTTTTTCTTCATACACCGGCGCATGGCGCGGCGCGGCGCGGCGCGTCGTGCCGGAGTGACATCATCTCGCGAACGAGGAGGAGGAGGAGGAGGAGGAGGAGGACCGACCGACCGACCGACCGACCGTACGCGTACCCATAACCTAAGCATATACACACGTAGATAAAGAAGAGACATACATACTGCTCGCGTGCATGTAGGTATGTATATACATAGGTGTATATCGTACGGATATGTACGTATGAATGCATGTACAATAGCATATATATACCTATATCTTACATAGGTACATTCGTACGTTGACGAGGGAAGCGCACATGGCGTTGTGCGTTCCAAGTACCTATAATGAATGTATACCGATGTATCATGTATTTGGATACGTATTTTTTCTCCTACGATCGTGCGCGCATGTATAATCTGTATAACGTACTTTAATACACACGTTCAAGTGACGTCATCGGTCCTGGACGCGGTATGTAGTACATCTATAATATGTACACCTATACAGGTATATGGATATATATATATATATCTTACTTTCTGCCGTGGTTCATTTCAAAGAGATAATAAACGAGAGAGCCGTCATCTCTGTTCTGTACTACAGTATAGGTACTGACAATGAGTTCATCAATATCATGAGGAAGAAAGCCGGCCGGGGCAAGACATATAGGAATACACCATATCCGGCCGTAGCGATGGAAGAGGAACGAGAAAAAAAAATTCAACGAAGATATAAGACGAAGGGAAAAGAAGATTGAAAATTGCAAATTGAGAAAGAATGTTAAGAAACAACGAGAAAACAAGATCAACAAAGTAGGTACGGTACTGCAGGCAAACGGATTCTTTCGGATCGCGCGTCGTCGGAATGCGGAAAAAAAGGATGTCGTCCGATTGACGAAAACAAAACTCCGTCGGCTCTCCGTTTCGAAACGAATTCAAAAATCCTGAAAAATTTTTCACAAAAAACCCGCCTGTATGTGATCGTCTCCGAAGTTTGCCTGGGCAGAAAATTAGGAAAAAAAATGAAATGGACAGCCCCGCGTTGGGCGCCAGGGCGATGCACCTCGGGGCCGTTGAAACTTCTTTCTAATTTCCTGCCAACTAACGAATACGAAATTTTCTTACGGTCACGAAATTTTGCAGAATTTTCAGTTGCATTTGGATCATAAAACCGAGGAGGATCGTTCGATCACAGCACGCGGAGCGCGCATTTATTTTATGAAGACCAATGATACAATAATAATTATGTCAATAATAGGCGGATTAGAATTGAAAAATTCCAATTGATTGATTGAATGATTGGTCAATTATTGATCAGGTGGAGTTAAATAATTAGGTATACCTACATTTGTAATAAGTATAACGTCTGCCGTCAGATTATACGCACGCGTGTGCATACATAGCAAAAAGCAAGAACGTGTAGTGTACGATACCATAACGAAATGAAATGAAATCAAATCAAATCAAATCAAATCAAATCAAATCAAATCAGATTAATTGATTATCGTATACTATAAGTATATTTATGAATGAAGAGAGTGCGCAATTATTTTTCGTTCAATGCATCATTCTTATTCCTGTGAACGTCATGTGTACTGTAAAAAACCACCGCTAGCAGATGATATGTATAAGTATATATTTATAAGTATATATATGTACACCTACTGCGGTTGATTCGCGGACGGTTTCGTCCCAATTGTTTTCTGGTTGGGCATCCATATCAGACAATTTATTTTGACCACCACTGAACGCCGACGGCAGCGCCGGTTAAGTGCCAGCGAATGGAAGTAACTGCACGATCTTCTGCTGTCTAGTGTCCGATCTCCGAGTCTCCGACGACAGTTTAATGCCGATACCTAACCTCGTAATCTATTTCGTAGCTGTATTTTCCTAAACAACGAGTATTTATTATTCATTGAGCAACAATTTTCTCAACGATCATCACTTTCGAATGACAAATTTCAATTTGCCGAAATATATTACGAGGTTATGTATCGGTATTAAACTAGACAGCAGAAGAAGATCGTGCAGTGACTTTCATTCACTGGCACTTAACAGGCGCGGCGCGGGGCGGCGCTGCCGTCGGCGTTCAGTGGTGGTCGAAATAAATTGTCTCAACTTGCCCAACCAGAAAACAATTGGGACAAAACCGTCCGCGAATGAACCGCGGTAAGTATACATACCTACATACATAGCAAACGATAAATTACCTACAATCAATTTAAACATATTAGGCATTGCCAATCCTTGGCGAAGCTGACGTGAGACATATTCGGTCCTTTTATGGTAACGAATGTACCGGTAGATACACTATATAGGTATATATAAACAAACCACCATTTTATATACCCGTATAATGTATAATATATATATATATATATAAATAATATGAAAGATTGTCCTAATTCGTTGTTTTTCTTTCTCCCTCCATCCGCCACGAAGAGAAAGACGAAGAGAACTTATCTCGCCAAAAGGTCAAGTACATATATATCTAGATATATAATTTACAGGTAGTGTAGGTAAGCGATATGGACCTGCGTCAAAATTCTTTCTTATACCTTCATTTTTTTCGCTCTCACGATCATTTTGGACCCATAACGTATTACTTTTATATGGGATACGCGGCAAAGTGAAGAGAAAAAAGAAACGGAGAATTAGCTCGTTCTTTGGCAACTGCACGCATGAGCAAATTTCGTGATAAAAGAAACTATATCTACCGCGTGTATCATGCATAATCTCCGTGTACAGTAGAGTCACATACGTACGTACGTGGAGGTTGGTGTTTTCAATCGATATAGTACAGTCTGCACTAATATTAGAAACCTATGAGGGAATTAGTACGTCGAAATCAACCGAAAAACGTCCGGAGCTTCGCTCTTTCAAATTCTGATAACAATAATCGACGAAGCAGCGGTATTGGTATATATACATGCATACATTGGTATATATACATGCATACATTGGTATATATACATCCGTTTGCAAGGGCGACGAAACAACTGAAATTATCATCTTCTCACCGACGACGGAACACATATTTCGAATCCCGATGGAACTTTGCTCCGAATCTATCGTAACTGGAGATCTGGTTTCGGGGTTAAAATACACAGAACGACTGGCTCGGCATTGTGTCAACTATGTTTTGGTATTTCGTTTTATTTTTTTTTCCCCACGGTTTCTGCAACGGTTTCAACATCGCTCTCGAAAAACACGCTCGGTAAGATTCACGCCTATTTTGTACGCCGTTTGCTGGTTTTCAACTACGCATCCGTCAAAGGAGATCGGTAGACACACGAAGTTTCTCGTGGCTTTCACAGCGCGGGCGAACGAACAAATTTTTGAAAAACCTCCGTCAAATTTGCGAAAAAGTGTACCACTATCGGCTCGTTTCGTTGCATTTAAATCGCAATAAGACATGGGCGCCGATTATGACGACGATCTACCAGGTGTTAAAATTTGCGGCAATGTTTGCTGTTTCGAATGGACGTGCACATACAGCCTCATCGATCAGCGTTATGAGAATCCACGAAGCAGAGCTCCGATGGTCGCGTTATTTTCACGTCCCGTGCAAAATTTTGGTTGGATTTTAAACGGAGTCGTGAAATCTCAACAAAACAGACTGGAAAAAATTGATGGGCTCGCGATTTTCCCGAATTCCTTCGTTTAGGTAATATCTATTTATAAAATTAGGTATGTGGCATTGTGATGTTTGCGACCCAATTTATCGGCCATATTGCTACGCATGCAGTGCAGAAAAAGCGCGTCGTATATAGAAAGGAAACCGCGTTTATTTTTGTGATACAAGAGTTTAAAATTAACTTTCCCAAGTTCATATCTATGCACACGCTTCGCGTTACACATACTCGTATAGTACATTATAGTATGCAATACACACAAAAATCTATAACGAATTATCTGTACACTGAGAAAAATGATTAACCGAATCAAATGATCATTGCTTTCAACGATGCCGAGAGAACATTTATTCAATGTAAAAAACATTCCCTTGGAGCAAATAAATAATTATTCAATTCGAAGCGACGTTTCTTTCGCAACGGCACGATTACTCAAACTTAACTAATATATTCTTTAAAAGCGAGTAAATCCTCTCTTGGGCACTAATGAAAGCAATAATCATTTCGCTCAATTGATCCTTTTTCTCTGTGTATCTTTGACCAGACGATGCGTACAACCTACATTTCATCGTCAGACTCCAACTCATCCTTAACCTAACTCAACAAATTCAAGTTGATCATAGGCATATTATTGTGAGTGAGTTTCAAGGGTACGTTAACCCCGGAGGACCTACCTCGCTCGCTCGCTCGCCCGACACCCCCAGCCGCGGACCAGACGTCTCCTAGCCTCTATTCTGACCCAACCCAACCCGAGTTCAAAATACTGACTACCCCGAGAGAGAGAGAGAGAGAGAGAGAGAGAGAGAGAGAGAGAGAGAGAGAGAGAGAGAGAGAGAGAGAGAGAGAGAGAGAGAGGAATAGAGGACCAAATAGATGAAAAACTCCTCAGCGTCGTTCTATCTTTCTGTCCGTTATTCCCTTTCATCCACGGTAGGTATAATATTCGGGCAAATTTTTTATTGGGACGAAATTTCGGATCCTATGAATACTCGTGCATTCCTCCTCTGTATATATATATACTGGTATACGAACTATCGTGAAATGTGAAAATCCAATACCGGTTGAGTACCAAACTGAAATTCGTTATACGTCGGTACGCGTGAAGTGTCTGCCTTAAAGGGGCATTTGGAGTGACTGCTGGCAATCCAACCTCGCCAACATAGAGAATATTATTTTTCCATCGAATCATCAGTCAATGTTGTGGAAAAGTGAAATAGTTGATCACGTTTCGGCCATCGTACCGAACAAATTCTCGAAGTATCATCGAAACCGATCGACCGTTGGACGAAAAGAAACCGTTTCGAAAACGAGAATCGTACAATCGCGCAAACGACTCGATCGATTCTGATGAAACTTTGAGAATTCGTTGATTACGATGGCAGAAAGTGGCCAAGTATTTCACCTTCTCGAGACAACGCTCGGATTTGATGATAAATAAATATTCCGTATGTTAGCTAGGTTAGATTGCCGGCGGTGACTCCAGATTCCCCTCAACCTGTGTACAATGAGTCATGGATGAATGATTGAGCAAATGAACGTGAAACATCGCATGCGCGTACAGGTTAGGTACGCCGATGTGTACCTAAGTAGTTCCGCGGTTGAAAAATCCAAATGAATTTCAAAGGAAAAAGAAAAAATCATTAGCCACAATATTTCCTTGCGAATTCAAACAGCGAGGTCTCTCCTCTCTTCTTATACGAACAACTCTCGATGACACACGCACGTATATCAGGTAGGTAGGTATAACACACCACAGGTATTCATATTATGTACCTACAGTCATATTTTCTACATCGCGATATTCATATCCACGCGTGGTTGTTTGGTTATAGATACGAGGATACATACCTACGAACATAACATACTGTATACCTATAGACGTGTCAGCAAATTATTATCGCGAGTCTGTCCGGAGAGTTTCATCTGATTTAATATATATTCATCTTACATGTATATATTGGGGTGTTCCGAAATGGGAAAATTGTCGATTTCCCAACGGGCCAAACACGGCCTGAAACAGTTAATTTGCGTGGAAGAAAAGATTCTGTCAAAAGATTAGCGTTTTGAGTCCGCGTGGAAGATCGGGCTCGGTTGATTATTCATTTTATTCGTGTTTATCTAAATTATGATGGATAATTGTCAAAGAACAAATCTTCGAATAGCAGTTTATTCAAGATTCTATTCAATTTTTGAAGTGATATCCAAGAGGCGAACGGACGGTTTGTTCACTCGATAATGAGCAATAGTTTTGACAAATAATGAAATAATAAAGTGAAAATCCGTTTGGTACCCAATTTAAACACGAATTGAAACGCTTAAATTCAAAAGGTATCTTTTTCAGGACGCAATCTCACATTCCGACGGCTGCGATGAAGAAAAAAAAATCGTTTTCCAATAATTATCCGTATTAAATTCGACGGACCGAAAAAAATGAAAAATCGAATGAGCCCGATCTTCCATCTGACCTAAAATGCTCGTCTTTTGACAGAATCTTTTTCGCCATCTAAATTCACTATTCCGAGTGTGGCCCGGCGGAAAATCGATTTTTTTGTTTTTGATTTATTTTTTGTTTTCTCTGTATTTTGAAACACCCTGATGGATATATATATACATAAAATCCCCCCACCCTGAAAAACAAAAAATAACAGAACACGATTTTTTTTCCCCTATATATACCACTATACTCGTATATAGTTATGCCTTGTAACGGTTAAAAACCTTTCAGTCTCTGCGTGCGCGTTTCATTTGAAAACTGTGAACATCTCTAAACTATTAAAACACGTACCGAGAACACAGGACGGGCATAGTTTGCCTATGTATGCAGTGTACTACATACCAACTATATAACTATAAAACGCGTATCTCTACGCATGCATATCTATACGTATACAGGCAAGTTATAGGAACATTTTTCGCTCATTCATTGCGTGTATTGAATACTATATGCGCACAGGCAAACGAAATAAATATCTACGTATGTATACGCATAGTATGCATACGTACGTAACATAGGTATATAGCTATATATATATATATATATATATATATAGTATGCATAAATCACGACATATACATATAATACTGTAGCGTATAATTGCGCAGTTTTACATTTTGTACGACACGACCGAAAGAAGACATATAGGTGTACATACTTTTCATATATAAATTCTCTTTCTTTCCTTTCTCTATTCTGTTCTTTTTTTCCTCCGACTATATATGCATAATGTAAGATACAGTAGATGAGGATGCGCAGAAATTTTGTCCAAGTACGCATAAAACTGCCAATGAAAATCGTATAGAGGACTGTTCAGACCCGAAAGTAAAAAAAAAAAAAAAAAATATGCCACACGTGAACCAAAATCAAAAACCCGTTTGGCATTCGGCATACGTAACAGCTCCCAAATGACAATAGATTTTTAGTCACATAGTATATATTATGCCTCTCCTTAGACGTTGCGTTGGGATCCGGACGCCCAACAATTTAGTCTCAATAAGTATACATATTATGTATGTAGTATGTACTCCATTGTGGATGCTGTGGTCGAATCGATTGAATAAAACCCGGCATTGGGTGCAGGGTATTGAAATATAATTTCATATATCATGTCGTCTATTTCATTTCATCTCGTTTATTTGGAAACAAATTTTCTTGTATTCGTCTTACTCTTCGTAGCTTCGAAGAGGTACTACAAATAAGTATTGGTACCAGTGGACCCGAAGGTATATTGTGTCGTATCCATGCAGATAAAATGAGCGGACGAGGATATATACGAGGCACATACAGCTAGGCTGTTATGGGCAAAGTACATGTACATATGCGGTTATAGGATATAGGCATATGTGTATAGTGTACCGCCGCGCCGTAGGTGTATATATACATACCTACCGACCTAAGAATATACCTACAATGTAGACAAAAAATGGCTGAGTAATGGCGAGGATAACGATAAGACGTGCGGCGCGATATATCAATTTTTGTTCAAAAAAATTGAGGAAAAGAATGAATAAGCAGAATGAAAGCACAATGTGAATGTGGAAGTAAAGAAATACACAAAATTGCGTCCACCTATATTATTTTTTGTACGTTTATCCGTCATCGGAATCCACGAGATGCATAGCTGTGCAATGACACTTCACATCCGATGATTCGATATAACTAGCTATGTGTACGGTAAAATCTTGCGATACAATTATTATACCGCATGTATATATATATAACGTACGAGGAAGCAGTGTACGTGAGCAGAGAAAATGGGAAGAAGAAGGAGAAAGATTTCGAGGGATCGGCAGTACCAGTTATGATGATGATAATAATGATAAGAATTACTCAGGGACTTGTGTTTTTTATATATCTGGAATAAAGATGGTTCTCTACGCATTCCTTTCCGTGCCTTTGTCTTGTTTTTCTTTCTTTTTTTTTTTTCTCCTCTCTCTGCTACAACCGTTCCGAATCGATCGAGTTCTCTGGCATACGTGAAACCGAGCGAAAAGTAAAAAACCGCTTTATAATAAAACTATACCTATACAGATACCAATATCCACGTACGTACATACGCGGCTCTTTAATTTAGCCTTATATTTTAGCCTCGTCCTCGAACTGACAATGGGAAACGAAGTGGTATTGTTTGAACAGCTAACGGCAGTGTTCGTGTGATTAATAAAACGTGAAATGGAAAGAAAGAGAAAGAAGATCCGGCATACCTGTGCCGTGTATAGTTTATAAATACAGCTGCGAGAGCCCCCGTCGGTCTATTCGCCTATTCACAACGAGGGATATCCTATAGGTGTGCGGTTACGGTCGAATCGTGATGACGATAAATGATGATGATGATGATGATGATAATAATAAGGCGATATCGATAAAATTGTTGGTGAAAATTGACAAATTTATGGAAAATGAAAAATACTAATAAACAGATCGTCGGACGTCGCGAGTTGCGACGATAAACAAAACAACCAGCAGCTGCACAATAAATTTCTCAGTGATAAATCGTTATCATTATTATTGGTATGTTATTGGAAATCATAGGGAAATGAAGAAGGAGAAGTAATGAAAAATGGAAATACGAGAAACGTAGAATGAAACGGGAGGTAATACGGTCGTCTCGTGAACATATATATATCGCGTACTGCAAACAGAATAGTTATAGATATACGTATAGTTAGTAGTGAGAGAGAACTGGCGATAGACGATATAAATACCAAACATGAATGCATAGCAGAGAAACAGAGAGAGAGAGACAGAGACAGACAGACTCGACAGTTATCTGTCAAGCTGACAGCGCGTTAAACTCTGCGTTACTATCTGCACGCGATGAAAGTGAAAGGAAGGAAGGAAGAACGAACGAACGAACGAACGAACGAATGAACAAACAACCTAAACTCCTCGTTTCTCGCTCGTATAACGCATATGTGAGGTATTTTCGACTTTTACGCATTGCGCATAAAGAGAATACTCATAATATTACACGTATATACATACGTACGAAGATACAAAAAAATAAGAAGGCGGAAAAAGAAAGGGGAAGCAGAAAGAATTAACGAATGAGGGAGAAATGGTATTGACTGGTGACTTCACTTTCATGTAACGCAGAGGAGCAGAGAAGAAGCGAAGAATGAGAAGAAGAAGGTCAGTTGTATTCGTACAAAGAGAAGGATGGAACGACGGAACAACGGACGGAGAAAGAAGGAAAGAGAAACGGCGGCTTGGTTCGGTTCGGTTTGGGCTGTGCCGACGATTCTCACGTCTTAAATTTTTCGAACGGAAGAGGGGAACGGCGAACGAAATATCGGTAAGGATGGGCGGAGCCCCCGAACACAAAGAGGCGAGGAGAATGATCGTCACATAACGCACGCATTGCTGCTTCAGCTTTAAACCATAAGTAGAGTCTCTCGACGAAGGACTTAACTCTTGTCGCGTTCTACGAATTGGTCGCTTATCAAAATCTTCGATAAGAAATACCCACCTAGTCGCAATTTCACCAGCCTATGACTCACTCCTTCGCTAATGCTAATTATCCTGAAAAAAACACAACCGTCTCCGTGTAGTTCTAGTTATGATAATGATATTATTAGTATAACGACAATAACGATAATCAGTAGCAGCTCATCGTCGCTGGGCGTCGCTACGGTGAAAATGAATAAAACAATGAAACAATGATGATATCAGATCGAGCAAACTTAGTCAAGGGAAAAAGAGTTCTAAGCACTCGACGAACGTTTTCTATGAATTCCTCTCTTTTTCTTCTCTTTTTTCATATCCTAACTGTAAAAACTTGTCTGTCTCTCTCTCTCTCTCTCTCTCTCTGACGGTGAGTCATACCTCCGTGGCTTCATTCACGGAATTGTCATCGGGGAATTAACGAGAAAAGTTTATCCCCGCAATACTGTACGTATGATATGATATGTACTTAGACAGTAAGATTCTCGAATGAAAGCCTGCTTTTCACATATTATACTCATATCATTCTCGTTATCGAAGTAGGTGTATATCTACTGCCCAGAACGATTTGAAAAACGTGAAACCTCGTAACCAGTTTTCATTATCAACTGGCAACGAGCTCCGGCGACTGGCTTACGAATGAATTTTTTACCTCAGCACGGAGTTTTCATTGTACTATACTTGTTTTCTCCAAACTCGCGAATAACTAGGCAAGAACAACGAACGATAGTACCTGTGGAAGGAGTGCGAAGAAAAGAAAGACAATAAAATCATGTTAACGTAACGTAACGTGACGTGACTCACATAAATAAGGCCGGAATAGTAACGATCTTTGAGGTTATGGAGTACAGATGCTTCGTTGAGACAGGTCAACTCGGCCATATCTTCGACCTTGTCAAATTTAGGTGGATTCATTTTTTGTATGTCATCTTTAGCCACCAAGACGCGTTTCCCGGTCTCGGCAACCTCGACTTCAACTTCGTCTCCGCGTTCTCCTTTTATACCGGCAGCGACGAATCCTTGTGATTCGTGAGGTACCCATACGAGTTTCTTTTGTGTCCATTCCGCCTGTGTGGCTGGATCGTTGAAGCTGTTTCTATCCACGGAAAGATATTTCAGTTCAGGATCAGACCGGTCCACCCTGGAGTCGCCGTCCGCCATCTTTGTTTAGCGCGACAATGCGCTGTGAGGAACGCGGTTTTACGTGCAAAATAATATATTATACTACTACACACTCGATATATTAGAACCGAGTTTTCTTTATCTTTCTTCCTTTTTTTTTCTTTTTTAATACAATTTATTGTTACGATGATATAAGTGAAAAAAAGTAACTTTCGATCACTCTGTTTATACTCTCGGATTTATAACGCCGATTATTTGATTACAAAAAAAAACAACAACGCACCCCTTTATCATTACCTAATATATGTATATATCTTTCCTCGGTTTAATTTACTTTTATCGTTTTCTACTTCTCGCGATTTTAATTCTCCCTTTTGCTTCTCTTTTCTCTTTTATTCTATATATTGTATTACTTATGGTAAAAACGTATTAAAATCACCGACTCTCGTAATATCTATACTGTACACCCTACGCGGCGGTATATACTCGAATACTCGCGACATACACCTCCGTTCTCTACCGTTGCCACACCACTTCTGACTCTAATACCATCCGCGCTCTCAACTGTGGCACTGGCACTCAACTGTCTAACGTCGTCTCGAGTTCTCAACTCCCTGCAGCGTCTGCTGTCTATCCGTGAGCCGAGCCACCGCCGCGCGACCGTCGGTTTTTAGTTTCGTTGTGTTCGTGAACGTCGGTGTTTTAGACTCGCTTGAATATTCCGTACTTCGCACTGTATTACGATTGTAATCTTGTTTGCGAGAGCCGGTGCCCCGGTGTATTCTCACTTCTCGGCGTTCGCTCTCCTCTCTTCGGTGTAATCGACTCGTGGTTTGCGGCCGACCGTCGACCGTCGACTCGTTATATCTAGATTATTCGACGAAAAAAAACGAGTGGGATCGCGTCCTCTCCAACGAGGAAAGAAGAAAAGAGGAACTTCGTTGTTGTACTTTTTGCATGCAATTGAAATAAAATTCTACTGTACACTAGATTGCGTTTTAATATATTCTAAAACCTTGTCCGACATGGTATAAATATTCTATTTTGCCGTACGCATACATCACATTTTTATCTAGTGGCATGGCGGATAATTTTAGTTCGATTAATCGCCGGTGTACTGCCACGGAAAGTCGGGAGATCGATTATCGTGAATTTCATACCGATTATTATCATGGTTATTTTTGTTGTTGTCATTATTATTGAACGCATGATGTGCGTATGAACATACCGCTGATACACATACATATTATAATATCAACTGGATGGCGGATAGCCTCATGCTAGCCGCAGGTTTGCGGAGTGCTGAGTGGCGCGTAATTTGAATCGAAATATCATTGCATCTGTATACTTAACCGACATTTCATGCGGCATACACGTAGAATAAGATTTGAAAAAGGTGAACGGAGTGTTGTATTGTTGAAAACGAAAGCTCCGGGTAACCAACAAAAAATTAGATAAAGATGAATACCTGTGTAGTTACAAAAATAGTTACAACCGTAATATTGTATTACATGTATAATTCGAAAGAAACACTTCCAAAAATTACCGACGATCAGAATACATGCCTACCTATATCGTCGATCGGCTGTTATGCGTTCATTTATAACCAACAGGTTATCTCGAATTATGCAGATTGATAATTGTTATATATTCATAATAATTACATTAATCATCATAGGTATAATTTCAAAAACAAAAACACTCGAATGAAACTTTAAGAACTTTTGAATTTCGAACGATTTCATAGTCATCGGAATCGCCGCGCTCTTGGGCCTAAACATATGGCGGTGCATCGCGGTTCAATTGGGAATCACGGCAAAAGCCCGATTCGCCATTCAGTTATGGCGAGTTCGACTCACCGCCCTGAGTGCGGTTTCTCTAGTGTTCTAGTCTTCCCGTTGGTTGAAAACCTGGAAAATATGCGCTCACAATCAGTGCGCACCAGGGCAGTGAGTCGGATTTGCCATTAGTATCACCGAAACGTTGGTGAATTCAGTGGAGCATACATAAGATTGTCGACGATCACAATTTTATTGGAATTGTCATTTTACTGGTACAAATTGTGCTACGCAGTACTGTAAAAAAGACACAATTTCAACATTTTTTATTCACTGATTATCCCAAAAAGCAACTTTTCTTTGTGAAAATATCGGGTCGGGTGTTGGCGTACCTACTTTTGAATTTTTCGAAACGTCGCCAATGACGCATTTCCACGACATACATACACGCAAATTCCAACGAATTCCACAAGAAGGTTTTATGAATGTGTGCGAGGGTCCGTGTCAGTTGGTAGTAAAACCGCCAGCCGGCACGGCCGCCACTCCCGAAGATTATAGTTCGTTAATAGAATTTCAGAGCACGCTGACGCTTGCTCCGTGAACGCAGCGTGTTGTCCTCGAAAGAGCATTTCAAATATTCGAATGCCAAACTCGTGGAATCAAATTTTCTTCGTTTTTGCGTTATACTCCTTCTCCAGGCTGCCGCACGAGAATCCCCATGAAAATCACCCTGAATCCTCGATCCTCTTTACATCAATTTCTGAAAGGATCTTCAAGCAGGATTGAAACACCGGCTAATCGTTTATACTGTCGAACGTATGACCATGTGCATAGGCACATACGTACCTATATGCCATGTATATATGTCATACTGATATTTACAAACGGCGGTTATACACGGTACGCCGACCAACTGACCAGCCCGCATTCTTCGATTTAACAACTGTACATATCTTATTAAAAGCCTTGAAGTATTATGTGTATAAATATAATACGAATAAACTTTTCTGTACAATCACATTTTGACCACTGTCAATATTGCATTATGTATACCTGCATATATATATATATAGATTCACATTTGGATCGTGGAGGTATTTTTTATATTTATATGGATATGTAGGACTCGTACGTCTGTACGCTATAACTATGCTGCAATGTATAGTAGAATTAATGAATTGGAATTAGAATTCCTTACATCAAGTGAAAAGAATCATATATACCTATATGTCTTTAACCTGGTTTCTAGTACTTAAATCTTATACTCTGACTCATTCCTCCTACCAAATATGGAAGATATATCGGTTCATTTTTATGACGCAAAGCTTAAAGTTTATAATTCAGTTTCAAGACCCTGTTTGGTCTCTCGCAGCTCGGCGTTCGCGATTTTTAGCACAGATTACAGAACCTTATTTTTCTTCATCTCTTTTGCTTTAGGTCATCGTTCTAGATATATAAATAACTATATAGTATAAGATACGATTTTTAAGGAAACATCTACAGTTGACGTTCAGTTAGGCTAATTCCAAATACAACAGTCTCACACATATTACGTTATGAAAATGCGACTGTATGGCAAACCATAAACTATCCCGTACGAATCATATATGAGATATGATCACTGTCATTAAAATCGCGACTGGTAGATTTTCGAACGATTTACACCCGTTCATTTATCTTAAACAAGTTGTATATTTGATCGTGCAAGAGTTTTCATGGTAGCCAGGTACGAGGTAGGTATATATATACAGGTGCGTACGTCTGTGTCTGACGAATAATACCGACCATATTTGGGCAAGCTAAGTCTCACAGCGAATAGTATGTTATGAAATCTGTGAGCTGAGAAAGTCGTACGTCTGCCACCTATAATACACGCTCCCGTTCAATAACATATATTCCTTCAGTGTACACATAAGTCCGCGAGTATATTCGTATGCGTATTATTACACTGCCTGTATTCAGCTTGCATGATATCACAGTCAAATAATGTCGGTATGTATGTAGGCATGTCAATGTTATATACCTTGGCAAAATAATTTGCAAGAAACAATTTTTACCCATCAAATTAGGTATTCGTATTCCCTCCTTGTTTCACATGAACGTCATACCTAGGTATATACATATTACATGTTTCAATATTTGTTAGTTGGGTCATAGTTATCAGCGATGTACCATAATTAGAGCCAAATGAATTACAATCGAACGTGGATAGCATAGAATGACGTGTCTAAACTCTTGGTCTATTTCGGATAATTAACGTTACTGATCACGATTTAGACTGTGTTCGTTGCGTAGAATAGGTCATAAAAATATACTCACCGTAGGAGAAATTCATTAGAATGATCTGGTTTACAATTTGATTAACAATCGTTGAATCTCGAATATACGTATTCGAATTTTCGCGGTTTAACAATCGATGGCGGACGACGAGTTACGATTAGTCGATTCGACTCGACGACCGGATCACGTGATCTCGACGCCATGATTCTGATGGCGCGGTTAGCTTTTAAATTCAAAAATATTTGAATCACCGCTTTGGTGTTACTTACCGTCCGCTGTTACCGAGATTTAAATAATCGTCGCAATGTATTCGCCAACAAGTTGCTCGCCCGTACCATTTTATCCTGAACCCGAGATAGCTCATTCGAAAATGTTTCGGTGGATGCAGCCAAATATGCCAAATGCCTGGCTCTGACTTTCCGCTAAACTGACGCACAGCTTCCACGGCTTCTTACGATCAGTTTCGATTAAATCTTCATTGAATTATTTGACATCTTCGAAACCTCGTGAAAACATTCGGATTTTCTTAAAACCATTTGTAATTTTTTAAACTTTTCAATGCGTAAAAATCCTCTGAAATTATATGGAATCACTTGGAATCTATCATAATCTTCTGGAATTTGTTGGAATCTTTAAAATAATTTGAAATCACTGAAATCTTTTGAAATCTTTTGAACTCTTGAAATCTAGCGTACTGCACAACGCGTGAGCGGTTCACCCCCCGAAGTTTCCACTTTCCAGCATCATCAAAAGTTCGAAGGCCGATCAACTAACTTGAACTAGCAATAATTGAGTAGTATGTAGGTCTAATAATCACAATCAACTGGGAAAATTGTATTAAGGCATCTTCAACTCGTTCAGTTTGATTTCTTATAATTCTCATAAGAAAAATCTAGTTTGGTGTATATTTTTTACGTTTCTATGACCGACGCAATACGACCACTCGATATAAGCTGACAAAAGTATGCAACAATAAGTCACATTATAGTTACGATCTCTGAGTGTATAGCCTTTAACTCTGGATTCGTTTTTTTTATTTTACGAATTTCTCGAATTAACATCATATCTTTTCAGCGTGGAACATAGTATAACAGTGCACCTTTTTGAATCCAACTTTCTGGATTTGTGTGTTTCGAGACGAAATTCAGAATCAGCAATCGAATAACATTTTGCAATAACATCGAGTCAAGATGTATGAGTGTGAATGAAGCAACGTAAAAATACCAAATCGACTTGCGCGACCTTTTAAATTAAAGCTATCGAACCCATCTTTTGAGAGAGCTAGTTCTATGCCAAAGACAAGCTTTTGGTGTAGCGGGAGCGATGATAGCAACGTGTCAATTCTTTTTAGACACCCTGATAAATCAAACATATGACCTACCATAATTCTGTATGCGCTGCAGTATATGCTATTCACTCGTGAGATCGCTTGTACACTTGCTATCGGTATTGATTCCAAGTATATTTATCCAAGTATATCCCTTTTCCCGGAAATTGCTTGGAATCACCGCTCGGAATCGCTGTTCGAAATTGTCGCTCGAAATCGCCTGGGACTATGGAATCACGTGTGCAACCGAAGTGAAAGAGAATACCCGCTCGGCTGCACGTGTACGTGTATTTGGAATTAGTTGTCGCAATTTTCAAAGGGTTCCGATAAGATAGTTTATTGATACCTGCATAGTATGCCGCCGTAGTTATAACACTATATCCGTGCAGCAATGTTCGGATTGCGTATAATTAAACGCGGATAATATACCAATATAAAGATACCGAACTGAGTTGAATTGGGAAGACGGTAGACGCCCTCCGCTATCAAATCCATGTTCTTGGTTCAAACAGTTAATACTACCAATGACGACACGAATGAAAGAATAAAGCGAAGTTTCACTTTTTAAAGTTCTGCCATATCATTGAGTTGAGAGTGTTTTGCTTGTGGAATTTCCGTTTATACTTTTCTTTGCTTCTAAAGAAGAGGCAGGTAAATTCAATGTCATACGCATGACTATAACCATGATCAGTGTTTTGATCATTGTCGATCTCGACGTGGCTCTTCAATCCCCTGTTCAAAACATTCGGTAGACCCGGATGGTATATCTGACGAATTCAGAACAAAAATACGGACGGAATTGGATGTTGCATTATGCTGTTTTTGAGAACCGTTCACATCTTCTTTCAAATGATGATCGTAGCAATTGCGTGCAGCCGGATTCAACGATCTGTATATCATTGCCGTATGAATGATTTTTAATATTGCCACCGTGCAGAGTTGTCTGGATCGTGTGCCGTACCTCGTTTCCGTATCTCGAAAAACGCTCGTCAGCTTGATTTGATAAATTATAATCACTGCCGATTCAATTTGATGAAATAATCACGAATTAAAAGCACTTTCGCATTACATTTGACATTCCAACGTGCAGAGGTGATGATCCTCAAATTGTTATATAATAATTACCATCGGTACCACCGCGCACACATATGCGGTGATGGTATGGATGAAATTGGATAAATACCAGCTCACAAGTAGAAAATTGAACCGATTATATGAGCTGAATTGAACGTGCGCGCGGATATATGGGTGGTTCGAAAGATTTGAAACGCAACGTGTGATATAATACGAATTGAAAATCTCCTATGCATCGTGAAACTCCTCGAGTTAGTTGAAAAATTATGAAATAATAGCAACTGCAAATCTCTACAAGGGGAACAGAAATGATTATTGTTCAAAAAAATGGTTTGATCTACGTAATCAAATGGAAAATTCTTTACGGAATACAGAAATATTCTGATCTCTAACCATGAGTCTCATGAGGGAACTCAGAAATTATTATGAACTGCCGCGTATGTGTTTTAGTCTGGTATCGCTGCACGCGCAGCGTATCTCACACCGTGTCTCTGTATAAAATGGGGTCACCTGAAGAGTGCTCTCCTGAGGCTTCATTGGAACCTCGTTCTGATCAATTGCTTTTAAGCTTGGTCTTCGATAGGAGACCATCGTTCACGAAGCGATACCATGACGCAACCTTCCCTGGCTATGAGGGAGGCCATGTTCGACGCCGCAGTCGGTGATAACACTTGCGAAGAAGATTCTACCGCCATAGGTAAATGTAAGGACACGTGAATTCGATAGGATGACGATTCGGTCATTCCATACCAATCCGATCCCCTTTCAGTATGGACCTCGTCATATCCGATTTCGTCTCAACTGTCGGAATACGACGTGGACCACTGTAAAAGAACCTACCTATATGTTGTAACGAAAATTTGATATTTTGTTCATATTTCGGCGCGGGGATCTCGGATAGAGCTTCAGGGGTCTCCGGGCAATGATTTGATAACCGATTCAGTCGTAATCAGAGACGATAGAGTTCGGTTTTGCTCTTTTTCTTGACTAGAATCGTCACGGAATCACCTAATTTGGTTCGAATTTTATCGAAATAGGTATTCATGGTCAGGTTCATCACGATGACCGTGATGATATTCGTGATGTATTTTCTCTTGATTCGAAGAACTTTGGAAAACCGCTGCTGCTCTCGTTGCTGATACCATGTGGAAGCATGGTAAATCTTATAGCGAGTGAGTAGAGTCTGCGAGAGTGAATTTTTGATGTTCCGAAGCTGTCGCTATGACGTTCTCACACCTATCGTATTGATAAAACAGCCTTGACGTCGAAACTTTTGTTTCTTTTTCATCTTTTCTTTCCTCAAAGTCGTGACCCACTGCGATGCTCGCGCCTGTCGAAATTCACACACGATTTTGCACGAGCAGGGTGCTCCAGCTGCAATAGCTGGCGTGATGCTCTCTGGAGTTTGTGGACCGGGGTCAGTTGTAACAGTTTACGTTTCCTGGCTACTTTCCTGACGAATATAAGCCCAAGAAAGAGAAGAAGCAGAATAGCTGCGCTCAAACTATGACGGTCACAGAGATGTCACGTATACTGTAGTAAAGAGCATTCAATTGCTGACAAAATCGTACTAAATAGAATTCTATAACATATAATAGAAACAAAAAGTATAGGCCTATAAACAAATTGCGGAAAAATGTTACAACTGGCCCCGACCCTGAGGCAGTTGTAACACAAGATTTTCATGCGAAATTACATTGATTATTCGATTGGACTGATATAGACGTCCGATCAGGAATACGTAATTCATCAATAAATATCACATACATACTAAACTATCAAACCTATATTTATTTAGGTATATGTATAATATATATCAAATGGACGTGTCAGACTCTAAATCACTAGAATCACTCTTATCAATCTTGTAAAGCTTATTGTCTCTCAAAATGGCCATTTGTAAATCGTAAGGCATTTCTGTATCAAAATAGCTATAATGACGGAACATTTGATTGAGAAGTGGTCGAAAGACGACTGGGAACGGATATTCAGCAGAAGCCAATTTCAAAACTTACGTTGATTGAAAATTCAGTCAATGGAAAAATATTGCCGCAATCTTGGGTTGAGGAGGTGGGAATCTTTTCGGAAAAGCATATCTCAAGCCTCACATGGACGGTGCTAGACTATTCAATGCTGCAATTGGCTCAAACGTCTCCGTAAAAGATATCGTCCGCCCTTGCGATTCCGTTACGTTTTGTTTAAGCAAAGCACTGGGGGCTCCGGTCGGTGCTCTTCTTTGCGGAAGCAAATCGTTTATCGATGCGTCACGGAGGATTCGAAAAGTTCTCGGCGGTGCAATGAGACAAGTTGGAGTATTGGCAGCAGCCGGATTAGTGGCATTGAGAGAGACACCGCCACTTCTGAAGATGGATCATGAGCGAGCATTTTGGATCGCTAAATCGATACACGACTTAGGTTCGAAGGTGTTCACGGTAGATATGAAGTACACTGTTACCAACTCCGTATTCGTGGAAATTCATTCGGACATGATCACAGCTGAGGATTTTGTCGATAGACTAGAGGCCGTTATCGACGACGAAGAAGATGAGAAAACCATCGTTCGAGGCATGGCGTTTAATCCTAGTCTCGCTAGATTCGTTTTATATCGTGATATTGACGATTTGGGGGTGGAAAAAGCTGTACGAAAAATTACTCATGTCATCAAAAAACTTGACGATGGAGTAAAATCTTTGGAATAATAAAATCGTTTACATTCAATGTGGTATATTTTCTATTATGAATGCGTGCCAAAACTATTTTTAAGTCACTTGAAGCCGCAACTGATATTTTTATATCAAAAGTGTAGAATTAAAAGATGTGTAAAAAATACTTCTAGCCGTTCTTTTCTTTCCCTGGAAACAAAAGAGAAAAAAAAACGAAGAAAGAATGATGGGAAGGAGAGAAAATTTCGGATTTCAACAGAGGAAAACAATTCCATCGACGATTTTCATTCTTACGCCGGTTTCATTTACAGTTACAGTCGTTGCCACGATTCTCTTCTGATATACATCGGAGCTGGATTATGAAAACTGGACGTAAAATGGGGGGAGCAATAAAGTCTTGAAGATGCCATTAGGGTCTATTCGTAGATCGATTTTTCAGCTTAGCAAGCCCAGTCGACAACTTCCTTAGTCTCTTTCTTTCCGAATCAAAGTTGGATTTCCTTGTCGGCAGATCCAACGGAGTCTCATCCACGGACGATGTTGCGTCCAACCTGGATCCAGAAGTTACCTGCGCGGATCGTTTCTGGCGCCGAATCTTTCAGCTTCGTCGGACTCAACGTAACGTGGCCAGTTCTTTCTTACAGCGTTCAGACTCTCTCAGGCCTGCGGTGGAGAAATATGTAAAACGATTCTATTTCAGATCCAACGCTGTCGCCCCGAGGCTCATGGGCCGCTGGATAAAAAGAAATGAAAATAGTCGCCTGATGTCTAGGCCACGAAGACCGTTGTTTGGAAACTCGAAATATTCCGAAGACTGCTTCCATGAGGGTAACCTGCAGGGATGAAGCTGAAGGGCAAAAGGCGGTGGCGCGGGCGCGGGCAGTTTTCTGGAAATTCATTCACTCATTCAAATTTCTTCGAATTCAATAATTTTCGAAGTCGAAGAGAAAATTCAGTGCTGCAAGAACAATTGTATTCCGGAATTGCCCGAGTGAAAGAAGCGTGCACTGTAATACCAACTATTACGTAGCAATGTGCTATATATACGTAAGCAATTACGCGATCGCCTGTTCCGCGTATGTGGGGCGACACCAGAGCAATGTAAGTGCCGAGAATGACATGAGCCAGACCAGAAGTATACCAAAGTGACGGTTGAACGCAGTGCGAGTTTTCTCTCCATCTTTTACATACTTTTGTCAGCCATTAGTGAACTATAGTGCTCGCGGAATCATAAGTTTAACTGCTCAATTGAAGGGGAATCGGTGAAATGGTAATGCTCTTATCTTTGTTGTGTATCTCATCTTTCGTATGCAGTCGCCGATGAATGACGGAGATCTCGAATTTAGGCGGAAGAAAATCTCTGTGAAGATCGCGACTTAGACCTATAGTTATCCTAGTTTTTGTATTCTCAACTTATTCGAGAGCGGAATGTTTATTCCCTGAATGAAATAGTTCATCTGATGAAACACAGAATGTTATGACCAAATTTAGAATATGATTTATCGCAGAACTCAATATTTTCTTTATAGAATATGATACGAAAATTCACGTACGGATTTATCGTAACATAATTCATCGAACATGATACAAATCAACGAACTAGGGTGTCTACTGAAACCTGGCATGAACTTCCCCTGAGAATTTCAGTTTCATCCAGGTGATATTCATGATTTTCCAGGTGTATCGGAGGTATGATTCCTTGCTCTCGTGGACTACTCGAACAATGCTCATCTTATCAATTTCATACTTTTCAATTTTTTTTTGTTAACTATTTGATTTGAGCTGAAGAAATTTTCACATATCTGCATTTTGTATTCGTACCATGAGTCCTACATTTCATATATTATCGTTGCCGCGCTCTTTTCCATATAATTCGTACAGAGTTACGTTTTTCAGAGTCTCTACTTAGTAGTCTGCATTGTCGCAAATTCTTTTTGCGTAAAACCTATTTTTAGCCAAAAATCAGTAATTTGAAGTGTGTTACACAAGAATTTGTTCGCCCGTCGAAAAATTCCCTGAGATTTCCAGGTTTTTCCGTGAGAAGAAGAATTCACAGAGAATTCCAGGTTTCTCAGGCTTTTCCAGGTAGTAGTGGACACGTCCTGAACGAATATCTGTAACTACAACTTGACCCATTTTTTTGTTGTTGCAAATTTGTTCGCTATAGTATACTGCAATAGTTCATGAATTATGTAATGATTCGATATGAGATTCGTTACGCTATATATACCTACATTACCTACACATATACATCGTATTCTCAAACGGAATTTTATGATAAATTACACACAGAATTGGGGCGTAAGATATATTATGTGATTTATCGGATGATCTTTTTCAGTAGGGTCAATTTATCACGAAGTCAGTGAGTGTGGTAGTGATCGCGCGTCATTGTGTTATCAATTTTACTTAGCTCTGAATGTGAATTTACATAGGCCATTTCTATACTATACCTATAGTATACCTATAGGTCCAGCTCCGAAGTCCACAGAAATCTCGAGAGTCCATATGGGAATGTGTAGATCTGTACGATCAATTAAAACTTTTTGTTAGATCCAAGTGGCGTAATTACGCACCCGCGGCTATCGTATTAGTTGCAGTTAAGAATGAGTTTAAAAGCAGCGCAGTCATTTATTTGGTACCTTCAATTTTTCAAATAGCTATATTCATTGATCGAACTATATATTATCTTTCGGAATTATTCTCTAAATAGGTATCAAAAGCCATGAAAAACAAGCGTTTCCATTTCGCGTGATTCGAGGCTCTCCGCTCCCGGGAAGCCTCCTCTTTGTTTGCAATAATGCATAACATTATTGGTTTGCAAATGGAGCATAACAATTCATATTAGATACCTGGGACTGTATATTGCTCGATATATAATTGACATACGTAGGACAACTGGTCAGCAAAACCGGTGGCCGTTTGAGAGGGGAGAGATAGCTGATGAGGTTAGGTGATCGCTATCTTAAATGCACACAGGAACCGTTTCGAAAACGAGAAGCGTAAATTTACGCAACCATCTCGTTCAATTTTAATGAAACTTCGAGAATTCGTCGAGTACGATGGCAGAAAGTGGCTAGTATTTCACTTCTTCAAAACATCGCTCGGATTTGATGGACAATAAATATGCCCTAATGTTAGCTAGGTTAGATTGCCAGCGGTGACTCGAAATGCCCATTGAGGGGTTTTGGGCACGGGGTCACGTGTTCTACAGAGTTCAGTCCACAGTCGAGCTCGTTTCTACAGAGAAATTTTTGGCACGGTGCTCGTTTCTACAGAATTCAGTTGGGCGTGGTTCATTTTTACAGAATTGTTTCTACAGAATTTGGGTGCGCGACAATCGACAGCGACAGATGACGTACTTGCAGAACCAAATTCTATAGAAACGAGCGCTGTGCAAATAATTTCTCTGTAGAAACGAGCTCACCCTGTCAGGAAGTGCGCTCTGGTCGAATAGATTCGGAAAATCGTCACAATAATTATTCATCGAATAATTTGCAAAATATAATCTCAAATCCCGTCTCGCAGCGAAATGAATATATGCCAAATTCATACGATAATTCATACGACAGGAGCGCACTTGCTGGCAATTGTGTAATTATTTCACAAAAAAATTACAAATCGATTCGAAGTTTTCTGAAAAACCCTAAAATCGGTCATGTGACGGCCCGTGCTCAAAACTCGCTTAAGATAACTGATTGTTTCCATTTCATTTTTATTCTCCATTTGATTATAGCTTTTCCTGTGACTTATCGTAGCTTAAGGTGCTATTAAAGTCGCATGAAATCTCGAACGTTACACTTTGTTGAATACATTGTTACCCATTGTTAAATGCCGTAATTGTCGCCTTGAAAGATGCTTGCATACGCGGATCTATGACATTATATTAGGTTCATGGATTCATACACCTCGAGAATGGAATAGGATAGAAATCTGAGAAAATATAGATGATCCTTTCACAAGGTAAACTAGAAGAAAGAAAAAATTAAACAAATTGAAAATACGTGTGTAGGTATAGCTGACTCTGTCTATATAGAGCCAATTTTGAGGGAGGGCTCCAAATAAGTGTTATTCCGCTAGAGCGACAAATTGACTTGATCCTCCACTGTCAATTGTAGCTTGCTTTTATTGGTTTAATCTTGGTCTTCCATAGGCGACCGTCGTTGACCTACGAAGCGATACCATGACGAAACCTTCTGCGGCTATGAGGCAGGCCATGTTCGACGCCGAAGTCGGTGATGACGTTTATGGAGAAGATCCTACCGTAATAGGTGAATGTAACTACATGTGTATTGGATAAGACGATGATCGGGTCATAGCCACGGACTTAGTCACAGCTACGGTGTAATAAGAGTAGGTGGTCCAGCCGTTGAGTGTAACGGTCCAGCTCCCTATCTTCCCTGTATACAGGCTCTGTGATTATTTTGACGTATCGCCTCAGCCTCCACCAGATGTCTCAAGGGTCTAGCAGGTCAATGTAAACAGTAATGGCGTTGTTTTTCTAGGATATTTATTCCGCTTCGCATTGACAAACTAAAGATTACACATCAACTCGGGAATACCTCCTCATCTCTGCCTAGAATAAACAGAGTCTAGCAAACGCGACGCCATGCTTAAGCGAATTTCACGCACGAAGTTTAAACTTACGCGCGCATTGCGGGTGGGGTATTGTAGAAATAAATATTGAACACGGCACCAGCAATTCCAAATTTTCTTCTATTAAAAATTATTTGAAAATATGAGAGCTTTGACTTCTTATAATTTGCAGTCTTTACACTTCACTGTACTCATACTTTGCAGATTTATTGTACCCACTATTTTTTATTTTACAAATATCACGTTTTGTCACTTATTGTCTAGTATTCTTCTCATGGATATAAATATCTCACTCAAAACAAATATATAACGCATACGTAGAATGGTAAATTAGTTTATCATATTCATTTAAATGTCAAGAGACAGATGCCAGAGATGCTGGGAATGAAATGAGCATCGCGTGTTTAGTACATAGTATCACCACCATCTACTACTAACCTAAACGAAATTTGAATAAAATTAAACAAAAGAGAGTCGTCTCAGTATCAATCTCGTCAAGTGTATATACATATACATATATCGCTCCTATGGCCTAATGCCTATGGACTTTTATGTATATTGAAATCCCATAGGCCGTAAGCAAATGAAAAAGCCGTAGCACATGCGCAGTGATGACTGGATTTTCTCAACTGCGCATGCTCTATGGATCATGCATTCTGCTTATGGCTTTTGGAATCTCGTGCGCTTCCACCTACTACTACTCTGGGCCAATCCATGCCATTCTGATTATGCTCCCGACGTCCTCAACTTCGAATGGCATGATGTGGAGATCACTACAGACTCGCGAGCTTGTGTGGAACCGATAGACCGGGAGATACTCACTCGAAAATTCGACTCATTTGTTACAAACATGGCGACCCATCAGGGATCGAATTACGTAGTTAATCAAACCAAAATGATGGTCGTAGCTGGTCGTCGGGGCGTGAGTCGGATACATTACGGGTTACAAACGATTTTTTACACAAAGATTGCTGTATTTTGCGGTAGTTGATGAAAAAATATAACAAATATTGCAAAAAAAGATTTTTTAATTAACGTGTTCTTATTGTAATTCGGCGGATGATAAGCCCCACCTGCAGATAAGTATTACATTTCGCTTCCGCCGAATCTTTTTTTATCAATTAACTATACCGAAAAGTACAACAATCTTTGTGTAACTAATTGTTCGAAACCCGTAATGTATCCGAGAATTTCGATGAATCGTCCCGCCATTACGCCCGACAACCAGCGCTATGACCACCATTTTCGGTTTATTAATTACGTAATTCAAAAACTGAACTCTACCTATAATATACTGGAATGAGCGCTACGGTTTTGGGGGGCGGCGAAACATCGCAAGATAAAGATAGTTGGGGTTGAAGTTGGTACACACTCGTCGCACACGATTTTAACATATCTAAATATATTTATGTGGTTTAATATGGATTTCAGTGAATTCGACCCCTACAGGGTCACCATATATACTTGTAAGAAATGACTCAAATTTTTGTGTCAGTATCTCCCGGTCTACGAGAATGAATCGTCCTCTAGGGTTCTTCGAGCAAACATTCAAAAGCTGATTATCTGTAGGCGAATACTAATTTGACGAATGGCAGAGGAACCATTCAACAAGTACGTCACGCTGCTAGGGACGGGGGTCAGAATGGCTGAAAATGCAATTGTGTGTGATGCAAATGCAATTGTTGAATTATGGTCCCAAAGTTCCAAATGTTCGCTAAAATTGACATGGAATAACTCAAATTTATTTGAAATCTATCGAAATATTTATCAGCTTTTCACGATAACTATATTAATCAGCGTTGATTTTCTTTTGATTCAAAGAACTTCAGGAAACCGCCGCTGCTCTTCTGGGCAAAGAGGCTGCATTATTCGTATCATCCGGAACCATGGGGAATCTCATAGCCAGTGAGTATAATCCACAAAAGTGAATTTTATCTCTCCTTGTGTAACATGGCTTCATTAACCCCGTTTTTAACCTTTTACTTTTCCCGAAGTTATGGCCCACTGCGATATCCGAGGCTGTGAAGCTTACTGCAGTCAAGATTCACACACCGTTTTACACGAGCAGGGAGGAGCAACTGCAATAGCTGGTGTGATGCTGTCCGGGATACCTAACAATGAAGACGGAACATTCGATCTGAAAACGGTCGAAAGACGTCTTAGGGTCGACAGTCTGCATGAGCCAATCTCCAGACTTATAATGATCGAAAACACATTCAACGGAAAAATATTGCCGCAATCTTGGGTCGAGGAGGTGGGAATCTTCTCGAAAAAGCATAGTCTCAAACTTCACATGGACGGTGCTAGACTATTCAATGCTGCAATTGGCTCAAACGTCTCCGTAAAAGATATCGTCCGCCCTTGCGATTCCGTTACGTTTTGTTTAAGCAAAGCGCTGGGGGCTCCGGTCGGTGCTCTTCTTTGCGGAAGCAAATCGTTTATCGATGCGTCACGGAGGATTCGAAAAGTTCTCGGCGGTGCAATGAGACAAGTTGGAGTATTGGCGGCAGCCGGATTAGTGGCATTGAGAGAGACACCGCCACTTCTGAAGATGGATCATGAGCGAGCATTTTGGATCGCTAAATCGATACACGACTTAGGTTCGAAGGTGTTCACGGTAGATATGAAGTACACTGTTACCAACTCCGTATTCGTGGAAATTCATTCGGACACGATCACAGCTGAGGATTTTGTCGATAGACTAGAGGCCGTTATCGACGACGAAGAAGATGAGAAAACCATCGTTCGAGGCATGGCGTTTAATCCTAGTCTCGCTAGATTCGTTTTATATCGTGATATTGACGATTTGGGGGTGGAAAAAGCTGTACGAAAAATTACTCATGTCATCAAAAAACTTGACGATGGAGTAAAATCTTTGGAATAATAAAATCGTTTACATTCAATCTGGTATATTTTCTATTATGAATGCGTGCCAAAACTATTTTTAAGTCACTTGAAGCCGCAACTGATATTTTTATATCAAAAGTGTAGAATTAAAAGATGTGTAAAAAATACTTCTAGCCGTTCTTTTCTTTCCCTGGAAACAAAAGAGAAAAGAAACGAAGAAAGAATGATGGGAAGGAGAGAAAACTTCGAATTTCAACTGACGGAAACAATTCCATAGACGGTTTTCATTCTTACACCGCTTTTATTTACAGTTACAGTCGTTGCCACGATTCTCTTCTGATATACATCGGAATTGGATTATTAAAACTGGACGTAAAATGGGGCAGTAATAGTCTCGAAGATGGCATTACGTCCGGATCTATTCGTAGATCCATTTCTCAGCCCAGGAAGCCCAGTCTACAACTTCCGTAGTCTCTTTCTCTCCAAACCAAAGCTGGATTTCCTTGTTGGCAGATTCAACGGAGTCTGATCCGTGGATGATGTTGCGTCCTACCTGGATGCAGAAATCACCACGGATCGTTCCTGGCGCTGAATCTTTTGGGTTCGTCTCGCCCAACATAACACGCCCAGTTTTTACAGCGTTCAAACCCTCCCAGACCTAGTGGACAAAGTATGTAACACAATTCTGTTTCAGGATCAGTGTATAAAGAGCAAATATGCTGTTCAGATTGAAATCTTACCATTGGCACAACTGGGCCGGACTTCATGTAGTTTACTAGACCTGGGAAAAACGGTCTCGCTGATAAATCGGCGTAGTGCTTCTTCAGGAGGTCCTCTGAAGGCTGAAAAACGTTGAGAAATCAGAGTAGTGTCGCAAATTTATCGTTTCATACGGGGCGAAAATTTATAACGATAATGGATCAAAAGCTTCAAAAATGATATCAGTTGCTGCAGCACCAAAATCTTCGCACGAAAAATTCAATTCTGTCTGATGTTTCTCAATGAGAAAAAATTCGGGTTTATTCTTATTTGCTATAAATTTTAGCCGCATTATTTTTACGTGATATGATTATGGGGTGAGTTTAGAAAATTGAAGATTCCGATCACTTTAATAATTTCAACAATTTTTCCTAACAACATAAGCACAGACTCTGATGAGTTCTCATCTTTTCGGCAATAGAAATCATCTTTTTTCATTCTTCAACGTTTCAATCTGAGGAATCTGAATTCCTTGACCTTGGGTCATCACGAAGGTCAATTATCTAATCAAATATAGGTATATACGAGACTGTGTCCGATTCAATGTAATCAGATTATGGGCTCAGGACTTCCGCTCAAATGCAAAATGACACTTGATTAGATTGAAGCTGTGATGGAGGGGGATATTAGATCGACATATATTACAGGAATTTATCAAGGATTTAGAACAGTTTCGGGTAGATTATCATATTCCAGATAAAATAACTGTAGGATTAAGACAATCGGAGAGTTTTCTGATCAATAAATTAACTGAATTGAACCGGGACCACGTGTCTGCTGCTGACAATGATTGCCGCAGTGGTTCGAATCGAGATTATCGCTCGTTGGAGCTTCGACACTTACCCAGACCATCTTGAGGGCAACGAGCTTGAAGCCTTTTTCTTCGAATCGTTGGATAATTTTTCCAACAAGCCCGCGTTGAACACCGTCAGGCTTGACCATGATGAAAGTACGTTCCTTGTTGTCACCCATTGTCGGTGCTTAGGTATTTATTGTAATTACTCCAAAATTAATCAGAACAAGAACCGAAACAAACGACACCGGCAGGCCACGGGAGAATGAGACCGGGTTGACGCTGGCGGTAGCTGGAAAGAGGTGGGAGACGAAGATTCTCATGCAAGGGTGTAGCAACAATGAATTCTGGTTAGGCGTTAGTTTGCTCATATTTTACTCGGGTTTCAATTCATCATAGTCTGCATGACATTGCGGAATTATCAAAACTGAAGCACGACCGATATTTGTGTACAAATAAATAAAGTCTTATCGTTGTTCCTCGTCATCCTACATCCTAGAACCGAAATCCTTGGATTTTCTGCAGTTTATGGCTTTCCTGAAGATTCTACGATCCGCAAATTCAAAATTCGAATATTCATGGACAGGGTGCCGAACAGTTAGCTACGCTCCTGGTAACTCGAACCGGAAACCGGTGAACCTCCATATACAACGGAAGTGACGTTGAATCGCACGTAGGCAACGCCTCGAGCCCAGACCCTGCACATTGATTTTTCGGTAAGGAATATATAATCAGTTGGTTATTACAGAGCTTATATTCGGTTAAAAAGAGTTGAGAATTTAATAAATCGCATGGGGCCCCAATTATGATAAATTTTAATAGACTTACGGAGTAACCTACACGGTGTCTAATATGAATCCAAAATGGCGGCCGCATGGCGATCGCGTACGTGATCTGGCCGATGATATTGTCGCGAGATATTGTTTTGTTTTATATCAATTGATTTCATTCGGTAGAGACGAAAGTGAACTAATGAGAGAGGCTTAATGGAAGAGAAAAAAATATCTGACCAAAGTTTCAAAACAATATAAAGAAAGATCTGTTATGACGAGCTTCTAACTGTTACGTTTTTTTTTCTTCATTCAAAACTATCGCAAATAACTTGAACATACTGCTACTACTGATCGGCAACAAGATTGAATTTTTTTTCCGAGCACGGGATAAAGAAATTTTATCACTATTCTCAATGCAGGCCCAGCAGCAGCAAGGACACCAGCAAATTGCCGGGGCAAATGTCATATTAAAAATGAATGAAATACAGCAGTTGTCAACAGTCGGTGAGTTCACATTGGAAAATGCATGTAAAATTCATATTACATTCACCGTTTTGGCATACTGCGTTATAAAATCATCGGTAGCCCAATGCAGCTGAGTTATGTTCAATCGCACGAAGTAAATCATGATTCTAACAATGATCACTTGCCTTATCTGATCAAATTCAATCGCTTGTATCATAACATAATGTGGAGTAAGTATAAGAATTTTCGTCTGCACACGGGGACATGGTGGAGCAGGTCGAAACCCGAACAAAGCATGCATGCGTCCGTCGATAAAACTAAATAGTTATTCATGTACAGTATATTATTTTCCTGCGCGTACCTTCCCGGGTGATTAATTGATTGAATAGGTGGGCCAACTAATGTTTCTCCCTTCATTCGATGTAGCAGGTACAATATTGATGTAATTTTAATTCCAAGATGGCTACCTTCTCCCCTGTTTAATTGATACCGATTTTCATTTTCTAATTTTCATTATGACGGTAGGGCTCTGGAGTTTCTGAAAAGCCAAATTTTTCCGCTCTTTATTCATAAGTAGATCTTCAAATCTCTGTTTCAACACGCACGTGGAACCCTGCTTCGGGTAGAGAATGAGTAGCCGGATTCAGCATTTTCACTGTACTTGACACAATACAAAATGGCAAATTCTAAATATCCCCGCTTAATATCCTTCACCCATATTACTTCTACTACATTTAGTCTGTCATTTGCGAGCACGATCTAACTAGTGTTTTATTAAAGAGAACATATCGTTGTTCACCACACACGCATGTATACTTTGGAAAATATTCGCAGATCAAGAAGAATATCATAATTTTCCCCAACATTTATAATTCATATTTTTCCTTTTCTCTTATTTCTCGAGTAAGATAACAATGAGACAGGTCATGACACCGAACTTAAAATCACTTTGAACAGTCAAGAGTTGCGTGGCTGACGTTAGTTCGATTAGGTTCATTATTAACACCTATTTATCGCACTCGTTACGAAACTAGGATTATGGGTAAATAGGTTGGAAAATAAAACCCATCTAAGTATATGATATACAGGTAGTTTTATTCCCCGGTTACGCAAGCCGGGAATAGAAGAGACGAGAACCAATTTTTTCTTTTATTTCTTTAAATCATTTACATTTTTTTTTTCCCCCGTTTCCTTTTTCACATAGGTACACTAGGTATGTATCTACACATATTCATTTTTCAGCTAGTCAAATATGATAGACAATAACATCGACCACCGCGCGTTTCTTACATCGTTATTATTATTGTTATTATCATTGCTATTATCATTATTGTAATCTTACGTATCTTTAATTAGATTGTGGTTCAGTTAAATACGAATTCGGCGAACAGTTCATCGGCCTATGATTACCCAGTGAATTGTTAACTTACAAGATGAACAAGTGTGATATGAGGCATTGGCCAGTACGCGAAGCATATATGTAATATTTGAAAATATCAATACACATTGTGTAACGTTATTAATAATTAATTCTGTATAAATTACTCGTATTACGTTTCGTAAGGTGTGATTTCTACGAACTGGGCAATGCGAGAAAAAAATCGAGTACGGAATACAGGAGAAAAATTATTTACGTACTGCCAGAAATATTTTTCTCCTACTATACCTATATTCAGGTTGATAAATAAAACGGTCATGAATATATACAAATAGATCAGAATACAATTCTTCTTGTTCTCTGAAGCTGTAGTAGAGTAGAAGAATAGTTTGGACGCTTTCTCGGTCATAACTCTTCATAGTTACATTCAGATCTTATTATACCTATTATAGTTTTTCTACAATACTGCGAGATAATTTCTCTGTTCATGCATTCGCTCGTTCGTTCGTTCCGTTCGTTTATTTTTATTTTTTCTCTCTCTTTACTAGTATTATTATTATTATTATTATTATTCTCTCTTTGTCTCTTTCCTTCCACTTCCCGGTGGTTAAACTTTCCTACAAAACGGTCGGCCGGCTGTACAATCTACCTTCACCGCTGTCAAAACCGATGGAATATTCCACTCCGTACCTATACCGATGCCATCTGCTCCTTGAGCTCGTAGTGGGGGAATCCCCTTGGCTCGGCTGTACTTACCGATTCTCAGCCAACAAAGTATCAATTTTTTCCGGCACCTGGTGCTTATCGTTAATTTTACGTATTCGTTTTCTTTCTTTCTCTCAATACATTCTTTCACATTTCTCAATAATTATCTATGAAACACCGATTGAACAGACGATGATTTTCCCTATTAAAAGATTCGAGGAAAAATGTATCCCCCGTCGAAATAGAATTATTTTAAGTGCGAGTCTTGCTATCATTATTATTTTGCTATTATTCTCACGTGAACGACGTTACATATAAAGTAGATGGTAATTAATCAAGATCATTCGATTCATTTGGATAACGTTTTTGTTTTCTCTTTCGAGGAGATAAAACAAACGAACGCGAACTAATTTCGCGTATAGATTCGTTCGTCCCTGCGTTATCCCCTCCGCGTGGTTAAGCGCCTTCCCCTACTTTGGGTTTTGGCCCCATCGCCCCGTCCGAGTCGCGGGGGGATACGAGTTTCTATGTAGTTGTATGCCAAACGCGAGTAAACTGCGAAGCTAGTCTCTTGGTTTTATTTCATGTGCCTTGCTCCTCGGAGTTTGTAAAACTCGTATTACACAAATCAAATCCGAATACTCCCTAAAGACGTGAATAATTGTATCAATATTGCAAAGCAAGATGATGAGCAGTCAAGTACAGGGTAGAATTGATATCGGGAATCACGTCGATTCGAAGACTCTAAATAACATCGACAACGTGCCAGTTGCGGCTATATACGTTGCGGACAATACACACAATATTTACGAACAACAAAATCATTTACTAAATGGACAAAATGGACAGAATAACCTGTTGGTTGTTACCCGAGATCCACAAGGCAAGGAGGTTCTTGCTGTTGCTGATGAACAAACCATTGCTAATCTCACCTTAGACTTATATTGTTCGTATTTCATTCTATTTCATACGTACGCATCTCTCGCTGGCTTTTTATCCATCCATTTTTGTTCTCTGTCTTACCTTGTTTTCAACAATGTCCTTTTTTCCTTTCATTCGTAAGTCACAATATAATCATCATCATCATAATAGTACAGCTGTTTGTTTATTAATTATCATGAATAATTTCCTAGACGCACTCTACTACGAGCATCAATTAGCGAGCCAGATTGTGATTAAAAATTTACTTCATCTTACGCAATCAGAGTAGCGCCTCTACCCATAACACCTAACTCAAGTATTTTAATCAGAATGTGAAATTGCTTGAATATTAATATTACGTTCGTCGTTAAACCGCAGCATTTTAGGTTCGCGTGTGATCGCTATTATTAATATTATTAATTACCGCATTGAAACTGCCATGGAATAGAATTTTATCTGAGTGTATTATATCGTAGAATATAAAATATTCTCATCGTCCATAGAAGCGATAATATTTTCATGGATTTTCATGTTTTCTCATCTTTTTCAACCTTATTCATGATATCGAGGATTAGGATGAATTATTTGGATCAAAATTTATCAGCTTCCATCTCTGAATATTGGACGGATCCTTTGTTCAAAGTTTGGAGTTGAAACAGAAATTGATCGTAGCAGAATCTATTTTTTGAACGAAAGGTTTTCGAGTGAATACAGTAAGAAACTTGATTCCGTACACAGGAAACGAAACGAAAGAGGAATAAAATTAGAAAGAGTTGATAATTATAGAAAACACTGATTAAGAATAACTTTCGCAGTTGCAAAACGCGCAAAGCTACGATGAATGTAATCGACTTATACAGTAACATTCCCATGTTACGTTCGTGAACAGCAATTGGCTGCAGAGATTCTAATCCCATGAACATTTTTCAATTCTAGGGCTGTTGGAATTGGCCCACAGAGAATACCAGGCAGGGGATTATGAAAATGCAGAGAGACATTGTATGCAGTTATGGAGGCAAGAAACCAACAATACCGGAGTTCTCCTTCTCCTCTCTTCCATTCATTTTCAATGTCGGAGGCTCGACAAGTAGGTTCAATCCTGTTCCACTTTATCAATAATAAATTTCTGCCAACGAATTTCGTTTGGAGAAAATTCAATTAAAAAAAAATAAAAAAATAAAAACTCAATTTTCTTAAAAAATTACCTTTTCAATAACAATATGTGAGCCAGTATCGCCGCTGGCGACATTCTAATATCACATTTTAATCCTACGACCTTTTTTTCAAGGTCAGCACACTTCAGCACATTGGCAATAAAGCAGAATCCATTGCTAGCGGAAGCTTACAGCAACTTGGGAAACGTATTTAAAGAACGTGGCCAGTTGCAGGAGGCTTTAGAAAACTATCGCCACGCTGTTAGATTGAAGCCAGATTTTATCGACGGATACATCAATCTTGCGGCAGCTCTGGTTGCTGCTGGTGACATGGAGCAAGCGGTCCAGGCGTATGTTACAGCGCTGCAATACAACCCTGTGAGTAGATTTTTATCTTCGTAATACTTTTCCTTCACGTGTAGATACTCGAAGAGTTGGAGAAAGTATCATTTAATAAACAATTGAGTCATATCGGTGAATGATATTTACATATCTTGTGATTTTTTATTCATTTCAAACCAGTCTTATTTGGAACGTGTCCATTAAACTTGTTGCAGGATCTCTACTGTGTGCGCAGTGATCTTGGTAATCTTTTGAAAGCTTTGGCAAGACTTGACGAGGCTAAGGTAAGTTTAATTTCAAACCCAGCGTAAGTTTAGACACTGATGAATCCTCCGCTTCGCATCAAATATGAGTTTCTACTCGTCGTTGAAAAAGACTGAGCGATTTTGCTCGAATTATATCAAGAATGAATAATTGTTTTCCATTCTTTTGTCAAATAATTTTTCTAAAATAAAAAAGGAAATTCGGTGAATTTTACAGAAAATATTTTATAAATTGGTTTTGGATCGTACAACGACAAGTAAAAATGCATATAGGGTGCGTCGTGTATCTCCAAAGCTAGTGTAGTTCCGAGGAATGCGTAGAGCGCGAAATGATTTTTTTTTTGTATAAATTAGCACATGCAGAAAGCTGTCTTCATTCATTTGCCAAGATAAAGCGAAAAGCGAAAAAGGTGCGCGCGGCGCGCGATCTGCCATCAAAATAAAAACATGTTTACATATTTTTACAGTCTCTTGTTTCAGCATTAACGTTTTGATTGCAGACGAAATATTGTTGTGTACTATTGCTTTTGGGAATTTTGGGTTTACCATATTTGACGCAATCATTGTAACCATTAGAGAACACAACAAAATCTGAACTTTGCGTTCTACAAAGTTTTGGTCACAAACCGCGTTCCAGTATTTTATTCGACGTTCTAAATTTTAATCGAAAAACGAAAAATAGTTGTACTTCTTCCGAACGTCAGATATGGTTCATGGGTTTAGGTTTGTGAAGTTGTTGGAGGCGGCGCGGAAACGACATTCAACAAATGCGCGAGAATTGATGCAACGCCATCAAATTATCATCATTCCGTATGGCGTTGGAACAATTAAATTTTAATAACACTCTCCTTTTTTTTGTTGACCCTGTAAAAGTCTATCATGGAGACAAGGAAATCGATTAATAATTTGAAGAGATAATCTGACGAACAAATATTTAGCAATAATTCAAATTCATTTCAATTCAATTCTTGGTAAACCAATGAGTAGCATTAAATAGGGTCAGCAGTTGGCGCGCGCGTATAGTATATAAGTTTATTATACATTTTTTGTTCCTATATGATTTATTTATTTTATTTTATACAGCACTTTATTCATCTATACAGACAGTGGTTGGTTCTACAGCTGCTTGTTGTATTGGCGCGAGATTACTTGATTAGATTCATAATTAATAGATTATGTAATAATATCGGCTACCTTCTTGTATCGCAAATTTATTATTCTATCTGAGCAGAAGAATGTGAACAATCAATGAGGAAAACAAACATAATTTCAATAAAAATTGTCTATATATGAATAATAAAACAATGTGATTCAAGAGATAGACTTTATATGTTAGTCAAGTAATCTGCTGCGGCGCGGCGCATGCGATCCTCGAAAAATTGTGACTTGAATTCAAAGTATATCTCGATTGTGTGGATACAAATTCTTGAAGTTTGATTTTATTCGTGATTATTTCACATAATTCTTATTTTATTTTCAATATCGTTCTCACTAGTCGAGTATACGATATCAATTTAGAGCACAACGGCAATGAGGAAAGTTTTCTGCAACTTTAATAGCCATTCCTAGGAACTCACTAGTGTATCATTCTTCCACTTCTCATTCTCCATCAGCCACATTTTAAACGTTTCCAAAAATTTGGGTCTTATTGAGCTTCAAATCATTTCAAAGTTACTTATTCTCACAAAATTTTAGAACTCGAGATTAAAAAACTCGTTCAAAAACTATCTCCTCGGCGGGAATCAAAGCAAAGAAGGATTCAGATCACAATGTGCACGAAAGTTTTCAATCGATTCAATCTCAATTTACAAAATTTGAACATTCTGAACGAAGAAATTCCATTCAACATCTGAATTTTCGTTATAACTTTAAAATCATCAAAAAAATTTGGATTGAACGTAATCTAAATTCATTTTCTCACGTCAGTGGCTGATGAGTCATAACGAAACTGTGTTAATGAACGGGAAAAACTGTAAAATCAACTTGAAAGCAAAATTAGAAACCAAAAGAAGCCAATCAAACAAACAAAAAGACAAAAAGAAAGAAAAAAAAAATCGCTGAGATAATGTAGTGATGAAAAGAGATTAACGCAGCTATCTTGTTGTTGTGGATGGAATGAACAGCTCTAGGAGGGGAGATTGGAGCTATGCAAATGGCCGGTATCCGTGCTGGTTTCTCTTCGTCAAAGGGTGAAATGAAAATCTGAATTTGGTTATTCAGTAACACACTCTACTCTCAGTCTATGTTTATTATGAGAGATTTCGACCCATACCTACCATCAACCTACCGAAGGGTACTCTGAAGGTAAAGTAGCTCCCGCGGCCGGTCTCTCTATCCCAATCCTTTATTTTTCCATCGACAAAGCATTTTTTACCCAAGTTGATTAGTCCCTTCTATTTTTCATCGCTTGTTAGCTCAAAATACTAAAAAAACTTGTGACAAAGAAAATATGAGGGAAAAGAAGCAAGGCTACTGATAGATTATAGAGTTCGATTGTTCTTCAAGAGGTTGAAAATGTTCGTAAATTTTGTAAAAAATCATAGATCTGCTGTTGTCTGGTGAAGCTTAATTTTTATAATGTAATCTTTATCGCAAACAGTGATGAGAATAATGAAATCTGATAAAAGGTATTGGTTAATAGTGGATAATTGTTTTCGAGTAACAGTAGAATTTTGGTAACGTGCTTTGAAAGTTATTGAAAACTTTTCACTTGGGTATTTGGCAGTCTCATCGTTCCGTTCTGATAAAATTTCCAACGTCAGGAAAAGCCTTGCCTTTTTAGAGACCGAGCCAACTGAAAATCCTGTTTTTATATTTATTTTTAGGCACGGATTATAATGGTTTAGAAAAAAAAAAAAAAGAAATAAAAAAATGCTGCCCACCTCTCAGCGCGTGCGGCTCTCATACTCATTGCTTGTAATCTGAAGCGTCATTGCGTTATATAATATGAAAAATTAAATTTATTATTTTGGCGGGAAAAATGAATGATAATAAAAAATTAACAAATAGATAAAACGTTGCCGTTTCTAGGATGACGAAATATTAAACTATAATGAAAAAATTAGACTGAAATTTCTGTAATTCCTGTTTTCACGATTATTTATCTAAAATTGTTATACTTCTATATAATTAATTCTTCTGTCTAACACTAAGGATTGGAATTACATATCTTTCGGTTTAATGTATCGTCTTTAGTTTCCAAAAAGTTTGTAGTAACAAAATTCTAATGACGAAAAGAACTAACGATAAGATGAAAGAACAAGGAATAATTAATTCTTTGTTCACAGAATCCCGCCAGTTGAGTGCTTTTCCGTTTTGTTTCGTTTGTGTTCATTTTTTCCGTTATCTTGCAAATGAAAAAATAATAACGTTGAGCGAATAATGAATAGAAATATATGGATGATTAGTATACATACACATTGCGTGCTAATTATTCCACCGGACGCATTTCGGAGAATATCTAGCATTCTATTTTTTAAAACTATGACGCTTCAAGCGCGGTGTAATACATATTATATACATATATCTTCTCCTCACTAATTTCTATAGCATTTTTATAGAGACACATTGGTACCGTATAGTTTACTCAACAAAGAAAAAAGCCTCTTCTATTGTTTCTCTGAACAAGCCGTCTGCATATATATTTATTACCTACATACATTGCATAATTATCATTATTATTGTTATTTTGTATTAAAATTGTAAATTAAAATAATAATAATTATGCAATGTTATTACTATGAACCAATTTGGAAAGTGCCTCTTCAGAGAATTCATGCCGAGACTCTTCCTAACGAATAAATATTTCTGTTTTAGGTTGGTCTAGATCCGTAGTCACAACTCGATATCGATCAATCAATTTATCATTATTGATGATGATGACGATGATTTATAATAAATATAATACTTATCTACATACATACATACATACGTTTCATCGATTATTTACATTATTGTCACACTCTGAGCATTACTATTTACATACTTTGAAAAATCATTCAATTTTGCTGTTGGGAAGTTGAATTTGTTCGTTCCTTTCAATTCTCTTTATCACTGTCTCTCTATTTTTCTTGCTCTTTCTCCTTTACTTCTTATTTGCATCTCCGTAGAGATCATTCGTTACCTAATTTTTTCATATTAATGTGTATAAACAGAGCGAAATATGATGGGAAACATACAAAAATTAAGTAATATACATTCTTTCTATCCGCAAATATTCGTTTCAAAGTATAGTATGTGTGCGCCGAGTTTGACGACAACCGCAATTATTATTTTTCGTGTAGAGTTGTTATTGCGCCGAAAAAGTCAAGAAAAAAGATTAAGAAAAGAAAAAAACCAACAACAACAACAACAACAACAACCATTTACCATTCATACGTAATAATGTGTTTCATCATTGGAGATATTGATTGATTTTCTGAAGCTTCTCAAAGTGTATTGTACTCGCCAGAAATCAGTGAACAATATTCATATCTCATTTTCTATTCGTCATTAATTTTACGTTGGTTATTACTCCTGTTACTCATCAATTGCCTCGATTTTAGTTCTTGATTATTCCTTCATTTATTTTATTTTTCCTTTTCCTCTTCTTATTTTTCAATATGAATTTTCGCATTTCTTTGAATAATTTCTCTATAATTCGAGATCGTCTCTTCATCGATATCATCGGAAAAGCCTTTAGTTTGGTGCTTCGGACAACCCAGATCTGCTGCGGAATAACATCGATAATAACGATAATGATATGTAAATAAAACGTCGCTAATTGGCTGTGTACGATGGATGGATTGAAACTCGAAAGGAAGAATTCATCGATAAGATACATGGATGGTTTTGATTCTGATTTCTGGCGGGTACGATACACCGAGGCTGCTGCGCGCGGCAGAGATAATATCATATATGAGAGGCTGGGCAAATTGCGCGGCGCATTCGTAATAGATATCGTGAATTTATGGGTTCGCCTAACTTTTTTTCAATCTTTCTCTTTTTATTTTTCAAATTTAGGCTTGCTACCTGAAGGCGATCGAAACTAGACCTGATTTTGCTGTCGCTTGGAGTAATCTTGGATGCGTCTTCAATGCTCAAGGCGAAATTTGGCTGGCTATTCATCATTTTGAAAAAGCTGTCGCTCTTGATCCAAATTTTTTGGACGCTTACATCAATCTTGGCAATGTTCTCAAGGAGGCACGCATCTTCGACAGGTAGGATTTCATCTCGCTACTCATTTGAACAACGTGCCCAACAATTTGTATACTGCTGAACAATTAGCGCTCTCGTGAATTTTGTGACAAACGGATAAACTCTTGCGGTCTGTAATCCATAAGAAGTACACAAAATGTAGCAAATATCGTATAAAAGAATCCGCATTGTGTTTTGAAAAGCAAGTGAGAGAGGAAGAGGAAGGGGCAGGAAGGTTTGTTTCGTCGCGGATGATCATAACGTGGAAACGGAAAGCCCTCGTCGAAAATAAATAAAAGACAGTGGAAAAACGGAAGCAATGTATATGCATAGTAGATATGATAGGAAACAAAAGATGAATGAAAGCAGCGGGCTATTTTCTGCGGGAGATAAGAAAGGCGAAGGAAAATAAAACTAATATAATTATGACCTCTATGTAGAAATCCTTTGTATGTATGTATAACCTCGTCGACCACGGTGCTGTCCGCGGCTGTTTCCACTTTTCCTCGGACAGATACTCGCTCAAGTTTCCTCTGAATTTGACTAATTCTAAACAGGATTCGCCAAAATTTGTATATAACACGAAAATTGTTCAATCTATCCCGAAGGTATCAACTGAATGCTAAATGCGATTTATTTTTCCTTATTTTAAAGTGCTATTAAGGGGCCATTGGAGACACATTGTGTTCAATAATTGGTGACAATGCATTGAACAATATGTAACAATGGAGATTTCATGGGTCTCCAAATGCCCCTTAAAAGCATATTTAGGCCCATTGTTACTCATTCTTGAAAACATTGTTATCACTTCGGAAATGGAATTCGTTGCTAAACCTACACCAAACAACCGATCGGAATGAAACTTTGGGGAGCGGATGCAGTATTTCGGCAAGGAGTGGCTGAGTATTTTATTTCTACGAAATATTGAATCTTCTATCGAAAATTACAATTTTTCCAATCTAACCTATAAACGAACCTAACCTTACTTTCAGAGATTCCCGAAAAACTTTGAATTCTCTTGGAATTTCAGCAAAACGAAATATTTAGCCACTTTCTGCCAGAATTCTGCATCTAATCTTTGAAGTTTCGTTGTGATCGGTTGTGCGGTGTAGGAGTGGCGACGAATCACGTTTCCGTAGTGATAACAATGCTTCTAAGAATGAGTAACAATCGGTCTTCATGTCTGGTGAATGCGTCTTTAATAGCACCTTGAGAGTGCAAAAGCGATGAACGGTTTTTAGTTTGGCACAAGCTCGCCCGCCACTTTGGTCAATAAACTTTGGTTGTTGCTCAATAAATATTCACCCCCTCGATATTCTTGCGAATTTTCACGAATGAAATAGAATTTCAGCATAAAAAGTCGCTCAACAATTTATTATTTGAATTCTAGCCGAATTTCGAATAATAACAGCCTCGTCTCGAACTTCCGGTATTATGTTCTATACACTTACGTACACACTGTATGTCCGCGATGATTAATATACGAATGGCGAAATTCATTTCTCGATACGAGAACCCGCGCGCTCAAGGAAATGCCAAATAGTAATGAATTATTCAGAGGACGTATACCTCTACCTACGTATTACATCCACCTAGAGGCTCGTTTTTATCCCCGGTGCCGAAAGTCCAATCTCATAAAATACCCGTAGAGCTGCGATAATAGTATACATATGTATGTAACACTGAAATAACAATCGAGAAATAGCTAGCCGTCACGATTAAATCGGTTACAATCGAACCGAATCGGCGCAGTAGGCCGTGACGAACAGAAAAATATTCAAACAAACCACACGTAATATGAAAGACAAGATTAAAAAGAAATCAAACTTCAGTGTCCCGATGCTCGATTGAATCAGTACGATTGCGAAAATGCATTGAAGAAAATTCATCGGACAAATCACGCGAAAATTCATGTTCGGATTTTTCTATGCTACCTAACCTATTCAATTATTCTCTTGTCGTTTGTTTTTATGATTTTTGTAAAAGTGTTCGAATTCATTCGACAATCGCGGAATATCTTGTAGACTAGTACTCTTGGGAAAGAGATGCAATAAAACGAGCCCTGCTCAGGTATCTTATCCATTATTATATACTCGAAAAGCGAGAGAGAATTAGTGCTCTTCTGCAGCACGATATCATTCATAATATAGCATGTCAATCGACAAGGAGGCGCCGGCCGCGCGCGCCGCCTCGTTGGATTGAGAGGAGAAATAATAAAATGAAAGGTTACACCGATATATCTATATCTATATCCGCGTGTAATAGAGAGATAGGATGAAAAATTCCCGGCAAGTAGACAAAGAAAATCTTCTCGACAGAGTCGTCAGCACGTTTGCTATATATGTTATCTCATATATTGATAAGTAGCTACGACTACGTTCCACCGTCTTCCAATAAAGTCTCGATGAAATTGGAGCTGGTTTTTTTTCTCTTCTTTCTTTTTTCTTTCGTGTAATAAAGTCTGCAGAACTTTCTCAAGTTTCAATATCCCTTTTTCGTTAGATTTTTCTTTGAAAGAAATAAAAAAAATAAAATAAATAAGAAAAATCCGAGGCGCTGCACAATTTTCACGAAAATAGTAATAGAAACGAAACAAAAAATTCAAATAACGGAATGAAGGATTTTTCATCCAGAATTTCGTAAATACAAAATTAATCTTCGAATTTTCATGTATTTATACCTCATAACCCAATTTATGTACGATCTGGGAATCCTTCTCGTAAAGAGATAAAAGTGGAATGAAGATTCTCGTGCATGTATGAACGTAATATGCGGTTTATTCAAACTCGATTTATTTCAAATGAGAAAAGTTAGGATGAAACTTTTTTCTGAAAACTAAAATGCGCGAAACCCCTGCAGAGGTTTGAGACTCGGTTAAATCTCGGGTCGTCGTGCAGGCTATGGCGGATGAAAAAGAATGAAAAAAATGAAACAAAAATGGCCAGACAACGGCCATTTTGTGGTAATATACCCATAAAACCATCATTTTTTGTGTCCTTCCTCCCCGGGTCGTTTATGGCTACAACTACATATGTACCGTGAAATGAAATTCGGAAAGTATATATAGCTACCGATCTTTACATATTATACGGATTCTAAATGGCAGTGAAACCCGTTTTACCACCAAACAGTAAACTGTTAGAGCCTGTCTATCTATCCATCTATCCATCGGCTACAACTATGTGGTAGAGACCTCGCCGACAAGCTGTGAATAAATTTCCAACCCTGCCGCGCTATTATGACTATTCAGGGTTGTCCGTATCTTCGACTTTACCAGTTCCATCTGCGTTCATCGTCGAAACACTCAACTTTGACCGACAAACTATATTGAGTGCTCCGGTAGGTAGGTAGGTATAGGTAGAAGTATACGACGAGCGATAGAGTCGGTAATTGAACACCTAATCGAGTTCCAGGCCTGCATCTTGTTACCTATATGTGCTTCGAGTTTTCCTATCCATCGTGATTCGCGATCTCTCGGTGCTCCTTACGTTATTTCTTTAGCTCTTAACAGAAATACTATTCGATCTTTGACCTGAGTTTTCGGAGATAAATTAGAACAACAACTAAGAAACGACACTGTTTCTTCTTTCAATATCTCGATAAGTGCGCGCCCTAAAATATGGCTTCTCTGTCTCGAAACGAACTCGAAATCGTGAAGTTTATCGCGTGTTGGGCGCCAGTCGGTGACCAAGGCATACGAGACTTTCAAGTTTTCGAATTCAATTCAAAACAGATCGATGCATTTCTCTGACTGATTGTTAGTACTTGTAACATACATATGTACGCTGAAAGCTCATCCATGGTGGCCGATTCGCACAGAGACTCGCGGGGTCAGCTACTCAACTGGGTATAACTATAACGAATAGGAAAATTGCGCACCGCCATGCCGCAGTACTTACCCGCTTATCTTTTTTCTCGTTTACGTTTTTTTCTTCTGCGGTCTCAACGCCGGCTTTATTCTTCCGCCTGTGCATATTATTATTATTATTATTATTATTATTATTATCTAGCTCACCAGCGAGCTCATATAGTCAGGGGTTTGAACTTTTCGACGTATCCGTTCCCTCCGTAACCACAATACCGCTCGAAAGATTAAACAAAATGTAAAACTACTATGAACACACTGTATTCAAGATGAAAAAGGTCGAAAGTGAAATCGGAAACTATACAGCTTCCACGGAAAAGGTCGGTTCTCTTCGCATCGGAATTCATTATCTCATCTTCTTCAATGACCAGAAAACGGTATTCAAATTTCTTGAAATTCTTCATTATTCGGATTAAAGTATCCAGCGAAGTTTTCTATCGAGGACTTTTTGTATGGCCGTTGATCGAAAGTGATGGAAATCGATCGAAGCGAAAAAAGGGCAGGGAAAGCCAAGCTACGACGATAAATATATGCGTTTAATACAAAATGAAAATGAGCGACGTATACGAGAATTCAACGAAGGAGATGGATATGAAGTTCATTTACTATTTCTCTTTGTAATTGTCTGGTACGCGATTATACTCGGAGTTTCTCGAAGAGAAAATTGCTGTTACGAAACTCGCGGGTAAAGAAATAGAACGGCGGGAGAAAATGACAATGAAAACGAAAAAGTTTGAAAAAGAAACAGATTCCGAGTTATTCCGAATATACAAGAAAAGTTTTATTACGATAAACTAAAATTCTCCGAGAACAAAAGATCTGCAATGCGAGGGTCGTCGCGACGCCGCGCCCGTCGTCGAAAGCTTTCCCCAATACTGTCGACGCTTATGACTATCACCGTACCCGCAGCAAGGCCCCAGCAAGGGCGATACTCTTGAATCAATAACGCCGATCTCCAAATGGAAATACCAGGAGGCCAGCAAGTTCTTCTCGTTCGAAGCTTACTTGCTTTTTTTCATTCTCCAGTTTCACGCTGTAGTACAAACAATGACGTTCTCAAATCATACATCCTGAAATTTGACATTCGCTTCTGGCGCTAAACCTGGGGCCGTAGATTTTTTTTTGTGTTTGAAGTTTGTGTCTACGAGATTGTTGGAGATTTTACTTTTGGCGAGGTAAATCTCGAGATTTTCAGCTTGGCTTGAAACGGAAGGCAAATAGAGTTTTCAGTAAAAATAAATTGTTATCGAATTCATGTAAAACTATAGCATTTTCTGATAGTCTTGTGAAGTAATCGATGCTCGGAATGGCACAAAATTTTCTATCGTATCGTCGAAGTGAACATACATACACAGTTTCGGGGAATGGAGAAAAATAAATGACGAAGAAGACTGCGGATGCGACGTATACCTATAAAATATTGGCATGAAAATCTTCAATTTGAATGGAGATGATATTGAATAGAGAGTTGATTGATGTCTCGGATGCCTCTCACATACGTATTCGCATGCCTGTAATGTGTTCGAGCTCGTGCTACACGCGCGGTACCTACACTTGTACGTACATACGTCCAAGCACCGCGGCATATGAAGTGAATGAAAGTCGACGAAGAGAAAGAAGGGAAGGAAAAGAAGAAGAAGAAGAAAGGAGAGAAAAATCGTTGTCTGCCCGCCGGTGAAAATGAATCTGCAGGGTCGAAGTCTTCGCCTGATGCTGAGGTGTTTTTTTTTCAAACCGTAGTCCGGAAATCTACAAAATGATCTCCCGCACTGCTGAGAAGATATATATACTATATATCATGGGAAGATTTTTGTTTTTGCGGTAGGCTTAGGCGCGGCGAATATAGGTATATACGCGAAGTTTGTAAATATGTATGCTGTCCACCGTTTTCTTCGTGTTGCTATGTATATGAATTACGATTTCTCGAGTAGAATATATATATATGCACGCTACGATCTGTGTATATGACACTCCGTGAAAATCCCGGGGAAAACCGCGGCGAGTCTCCACAGGGGAACAGAACAGGCTTGCGATAACATTGGAATGAAATTCAGCAAAGCTCTGCGTGTACTTGAAAAAAACAGAAGAAAAAAAGAGACCAATAAAACAAAATTGTCCCCTGTGAATTTTGAATGAAATTTTCGCATCGCGGTAAGCCTACGCAACTAACAACGTTATATATTATAGACCGCGAATTTGGGCGGGAAATTGAAATAGCGCGATGGATTAATCGAAGTTCACCATCTTTCGTTTTTCTCCTGCCTCTTTTTCGTCGGATTTTGAATTTCACTTAGTTTCGTTATTGTCGCAAAAGCTGCGGGGAAAGAGGGCAACTTTTTCAACGAACTACAAGCTCCGTTATAAACGAATAGCCGCGCGCTCGATGAAAATTTTCATCAAGCTTTAGCTTATTCTGAAGATATCTAAGCCTCTGGGATTCGAAAACCCGTTTTGGGTATTGGATATTGGGTATAGGTACACTCCGAGTCTATTTTGGCTCCTTGCCTCGATTCAGGGTCGATTTATCTGTTACGTGAAAGAACCAGACACATAGTCGCCGGGGAATAGGATCTTGAAAGAGGTAAATAAGAGACGAGGCTGCGAGAAGTGCATACTATGCGTGTGTATACCTACCAAATAGATGTACGGTTTTTTGCTCGAGAACAAGGTATGTATGTTTGTACGTGCGATAAATCGGTGGCTCACAAATAACTTCCACGCATCCATCCATCTATGCCGCACGCGAAGAACGTTCTTTCTTCTGTTAGAAAAATTGATAAAAAAATGACAAACGAACACTATTATATCGTATTCTTTCATCGACGAGCGAACCGTTTGAAAATGTGTAATTTATTCGAAAAATTTCTAATCATTTTTGAAATCGGATCATTACAGTAAACCGTGATTCGCCCGATGTACATACGTTGTATACGTTGAAACTTGAGCCTCGTTTTATAACCTGACAAGATGTGAAGTATTTTTGAAGGAAACCAGCTCCTCCGGGGGTCGTATTATACATACCTCTGCGTATAGCTCACAGTTTTATAGATCTCGTTCTCTGCCAGAGGTTGTCTTATTACGGAACCTCCGTGGAAATTAACGGTTAATGACTATCCCACGTCGAGAAGGAGACTGACTGTACCGTACTCAGCGCGAACTACTCTCATTTACGCGCCTCCTCAACTTCGTGTGAATAATAATAATGATAACGAGGATGATAATTTACCGGCAAGAAGTTATTCGCTGCGAAATTAAGTAGCTGCGGGATGGACGGATACCAGAATCTACGTTCCGTGGAAATTGTAAATTTGTCTGAACGATGCAAGATCCGTAACATGAATCTTGTATGTGGTTATATCTACATACGGATTTGATTTCCGGAATTCAATATCCGTGAAATGCGGATTCGACTATTTCTCATTCGGCTAGTTTCTACCAATTCGATAAATTATACAGCAGCGTTTCCGCAGGGCTCGTTTTCTCGTCTTCAGTTGTTGATGCGATTTTCGTGTGGGAGGCGATAAACGCCGAAAACTCGAAAGCTCGGTACGATGATCGATGTTGTTTTTTCTCTTTCCGGGGCTCGCTTCTAACTTGTTTACTCGGAACGCGAGATTTAGTAGTGTTTACTTCTCATCTGGTATATGGGGCAAGATTAAAGTGGAAGTTGATTGCTATTTGACAGGCGGAGGGTTGGTCCGTCTCCTCACGCAACGTTACTCCCGTACTTGCACTCCGGATTAATTAATTTTCACTTTCGATAACATTAATCATCGATCCGCAATCTGGACGTGAGGTAAATGTTCGACGGATTTTTAATCGATGATGAGTCATTCTCCTCGTTCTCATTATCAATATTCATTCTTCGATCCTTCGATTCTTTTAATAATTTTAGTTCGTTTTTTCTTCAATTCATTCATCAAGGGTTGAAATGAAAATGAGAAGATTCCAATCCAACTGGTTTCCACGTCAGAAATTCTGCTTCCGTTTCTCATACGTTTGTAACGGAATTGAGAACAACTTCCGTTTTATTGCAGCAATATTTGGGTGAAAAAGAGCCTCTCAATATTGCCAAGTCTCCTTTCCCATGGGAATTTCGAAAGCTTTTGAAACTCTTGAGATATTTTCTAGAGTATCCGTATCATGGCAAGTATACGAAAAAAAGTGAATTTTATTTTCTCCTCCGTCTTCTCACGCACTTTATGTCAGTCCCCGTGTCCATGTCTTTCGAGGGGGTGATGCGTAGTCGAAAATGAAAGGATACAGAGAGAAAGGAAGGAAAAAGGCTAATTTAGAAAACAGTTTTAATGCGAGAAGATCGACTTTCGACAATCCTGCACCGATAACCTTAATAAATACGACTTTAGATCCACGATAACTCATGCATTGTATATATACACCTATATTTCGGATTATAAATTGCAGAGAAAATTTTCACCGCCGAAGAGTTTTCCGGCGAGATTTCACGCCGATTTATCCATGTATTCGTTTATTTTCATTATATTTTTCTCTGCTTTCTCTCCCTCTCTCTCTCTCTCTCGCTCTCTCTTTAAAAAAAAAAGCTATAGATAAGAAGCAAAATCGATGTAGCAAAGCTCGGTGTTGGGATAACAGAGATGACGAAAGTTGCGAATGGTGCAGTGGTGGTGGGGTGTGAAAATAAAACCCAAGCCGAGAAATTAGAGGGAAAGGGTAAACAAGGAGCTCGGTGAAAAATATACGATACAAGCTCCAACGAAGAAAAAGCCGAAGATACAAATTTTTTGAGTGGAAAAAGAGGACTGCGAAAACGAACGGATAAAATTGCCGAGCAGAATGCATCTGATAAGGAAATTATGCAGGGAAGAGTAGTCCACAGCTCGAAAAAAATGACATGACCGAACAGTCAACGATCATCGCTGAAGTGAATGTCGAGACCCGCAAACTCATGCTTGAAGAAGGAAAAGCGAAGACAGAGGATGGGCAATATGCGAAGTGCAAGAATATATATATATAGGGATACTAAGACGTTTTAAACGGTTGCGGATACTATCGCTTCGCGAAGGAATGTAGGGAAGATGAAGCCTGCGGCAAATGCGCGGGAAACACACAAAAATGCAGAGTGTGATGGCGAAAGTAGGTATAGTGTGCGAACTACGAAGAAAAATCGAAAGTATTCAAATTGAAAATCATTGACTCAAACCACGGGACGTTCGATACAAATTGTCCGTGTTATACTCATAGGGAACTAGAAAAGCAGAAAGGTAAAACAAATAATAGTTCATAGCAAAGAGAGCAACCAAACAGCACAAAAAGTAGGATAACGTGTCTCAACAGCCAGGAGTTTATCGGACGTAAAGATGAAATTATAAATATGCTGCTGAGGGAGAATAGACCTAATTTGGTAGGATTCACGGAGAATCATGTAATACCTGTGGCGGTGGACCATGAGTTACGTATTAGCGGATATCAGTGTGTGAGCGGGGATTCGGAATCTAATATAACAGGAGGGTTGTTATTATTATACATCAATTGACAGAAACATCAAGTTGGAAATAATGGCGGTAGATAATCGGAAAAGAAATTGGCGGTCGATAACAGTGAAAATTATTGATCTAAACTACAAAGGTTTGTTAATGCTCGTGTATCATTCACCGAATAGTAGTGATGCTGGTTTTATTGATTTTCTCGACGAGGTAGAGCACAACTATACATCTTCCATATGGGGATGTAATTATCATGGGGAGATTTGAATATAGACACGAAGGTAAATAATTATTGTCAAAATAGGCTAACCAGGGTCACGAACTCTGTAGGGCTGAAACAGTTGGTGAAGGAACCTACGAGGATAGACAATCATTCCGAGACAATAATCGAATTGATTTTCACAAATCTGGAAGCGTAAGTAGAGAAGTAAATCATGAACCGAAAATAACGTATCACAACGGTTATTATGTTGGACGGAAATCCCTCGTCGAAAACCAAACGTAATTGATCTGAGAACAAATTTCGTCGTTCTGATAGTTTTTAAATTAGAGCTGTTTCGAGTTTCCACCAATCGCCAGAGCACGCTCTCTCTCTTTCTCTCTCTCTCTCTCAATACCTCTGCAGGCGTCGCGACGCGACACGTGACGAAGAAGGTATTTTTCGTGCGCGGTGAACTGAAAAGCTTTATCGAAAATCGTTCGATAATCTATAATATTGATCATGGAATTGAAATCGAAATTCATGTATACGGGTGGAGTTTTTCGCCTCTTCGCTCGATGTATGTGAGATAAAATGAAGAAAAAAAGGAAAGCCCTGGAATACTCTCGTTTTTTTTTTTACATACTCCTTTTGTGAGCACAGTTTGATCAATTGCTGCCGTTTACTTTGTGGGCAACGATTTTAAAGTCTGTGCTAAATCAACGCGGCCTTTGACTCAATCCGTATCCATGGTAGGTAGTATTGTACTACTATATCCCATGGGAACCCGAGCAAAGTCCCGACAATTTATCAAAATTGGAAAAAAAAAAAAAAATTAAAAAAAAAAAAACAACAACTTCTCCTTCCTCGCTACACTCGCGCCCACAAGTCCCCGAACTTTTCTACGTCGTTAGATTCAACTTTCCATTCGTACAAAATTTTCATATTCTCTAAAGTACGGGGGCGGCGGGCGTTTTCGTGAACTGGGGAAAAAAAAGAACATCGAATTTACCGGAAAGAAAAAAATGACACGGGGAATACGAAAAAACGGACCTATCTGTGTATGTGCATTCACGTCGGAATTATTGACGTATTATTTACCTACCTCCCCGTACGAAAAAGTTTTCTCTTCGACGTCCAATTCGGAAAAATTTGTCTCATTTACATACATTATTTCTTCTTTTCTTCTTATTTTTAGTATTCTCTTTTCGCTATGGGGGAGCAAAATAGCATCCTACCCCTCGAGCTGTCGTTTCATTTTCCTCGTTCTTTTTCTTTTTTTTTCTTTTTTGTAATTTTAAACTCGTCTTCGCCGCCTACTTTTCTACGCTTTCACGTCGTAATTGTTTGAGTAATACCGAAAATTCGATTCACTAATCGGTTCAGTTTCTTCCGCTGGCGTTCAGAGATATACAGCGAAGAAAGAGAGAGAGAGAGAAGAAGAAAAAAAAAGAAAATAATAATCAATGCGAATAGCCCCCGACCAATGCAAGTTCCAAATTTTCGAAGACGTGTTAGTTTTCTAATGATTTTGATCTAATTTTCGTTCTGTTTTCAAAACATCCCGTTTCTCATTTGCATCTGTTTTTCAAACAAATCGGAGAATTTGAACTCGAATAAAATTTTTGGGAAAACGAAGCGCGAGTCTGTTCCGAAATTTTACCAATCTTACGAATTGCTTCTTCGTCGTCCCCTCCTCTCCTACCGATCCGGACGCAGAATGGATCGCGTTGATCGCGCGCGCGGTGGGATAGAAAATTAACCGAACACACTTGTTACTGAAATTTTTGTGTTTTATTTTGTTTTTTTAGAAAAGTCCTCTCATCAGAATTCATAAAGATCATGGGCATCGCGAAAACGAATCGCGGCATCATCCTTATTACGTGTGCCGCGACTTCGCCTTGCATTTTTCAACATGAGTATATAATCAACTCGAGGAAAAGTGAGCCGGTTTTGTAATTTGAATAAAATTTCCAGCCCGATTATCGGCTGTTATGGGGGGGAAAAAAAAAGTCAAAAAGATGATTCGAATGCAACAACATCTGCTAAAAAAAAAAAAAAAAAAAAAAAAGAAGAGAGAGAAAGAGAAAAAGTGTAATAGAAACCAAATTGGATATTACCCTCATTACGCGCCTCGCTGTTACGCTATCGCGCGTATACCTATATCTAACATAAACTTGATGGTATATAAATTCAAATCAGTTCTTCCCCTGAAGGTATTTTGCTCTAGTTTTATTTCCCCCCCCCCCCCCCCCCCCCCGACCACCACCCTTTCCTCTCAATTTTACTGGACCTAGTGACGATGGGAGGAAAGCGGGCGAAGACTTCGTTTCAGTCAGTCAGTCTTCTTCTTCTCATTTTCACGACGTTTAACAGAGAGGGTGAAATTGTGAAATGGGTGCAGCTCGCGTTGGGCGCTAGTGTAGGTATTATGCTTTTCACAGGCGTCGTTCAGAATCGGGGGTGAAATTGAAAAGGTTGTTTTTCTCTTTTCGCATGTCGCTGCCTTCTGCTATTCGGTTATTCACTTATTTTCGTCGCTCCCATTTGTTCTTTCCTTGCAACGTTTGGTCAAGATCGAATATCATATGTATACAACACACGGGATTCGATCGAGCCCTGTGAAGTCAAGTGGCATCTAGCCGCTATTCCTGCACTTTCGTTGAAACTGTCCAATCCCGTTGTTGAAAAACTCGAGCCCGTACCGCGAGTGTTGCGAGGCTTTCTGGTTCTGTAACTCATTGTCAGCCTCTGCGTGAACTCGGGTGAGAAATTTTTAGAACAGCGAGATATGTAGCTGTGCCAACGTATTCGAAATCCCACTAACGAAGATACGAAATTAGCGATCGGCTCCCGGAAATAAAAGTACCTGTATGATAATAATATGACGAAAACAAAGTAATTGGAGCGGAATAAGCGGACGAAATGGGGCGAGATATCAGCGAGGGGTCAGCGAAGAAAATAGTACACCTATAATAATAAGAATACGAAGGTTGGCGGCGGGGGCTGGATACCTTGGTCGCCGCGTTAAGGGTAGCATCTTACGTCATTAGTTGAAACTGCGTCGCATATATATATGTTCCTTTACCTCTACCAAAGACCGAACCAGCTCACGAATAAGGACGGATAGACGGGGGAAGGAAAGCTACGTCGGAAAAGAGATAGCGAGAGAGAGAGAGAGAGAGAGAGAGAGAATGAGAAAAGCAGAAGCAGTCTCAACGAGAGTCAAGAGACGTCTTTATGCTCGTGTACTGCTGAAAGCGTCGCATACGAGGTCGTACGGATAGGTATATTTCAGAGGAGAAGAAACTCGAGGAATTGATCGCACGATTTATCATTTTGCCGAAAAAATTTCTCGCCCTCAACGCGATAACTCTGTAAAAAATATGATCTTGGATATATAGGTAAGTAGGTAGGTACAGAAATTCGAAATATTTCCCTCCCGAAGTATAATGTATACGTAGGTATAATTTGCAAAAAGCTCTCTAAATACGTATCGCATATCCCGCTGTCCCGGCACTCGTATCATCCAGCTACAAAAATTTCCCATCCCTCGAGTTGAGAAAAAAAAAGTTATAAGTTTGTTTGCTGGTTGGTTGTTCTCGAGGTTGTCGCGCGTCGTATATGTATATATATATATATATATATATATATAGGTATAAAAGTTGCAGGAGGCGCCCGCGCCTATTTTTACATAGGATATTACAGACCGGAAAATAAACAACGTAGGTCTCTGTACATACATGGAGGATACGTAATTTTGAAAAATCTTAGATTGTATAGATCACCTTTGAAACACAACTCAACACTCGCGGCAATTGATATCTTCGTCACAATTACCTCATCACGCCCGCCAGTCGGTCACAAACAAAGAATGAAAAGAAAATTGGCAATGGAAGAAAGCAAAAATGAATTGAAAGCGAAGAGAATAAGAGAAAAACGGGGCTATTGGTCGAACGTGATTAAATGAACGAAAAGCTGGCGTCGGAAGGGTGCTAATTACAATCCCTTTCTCTCTCTCTCTCTCTCTCTCTCTCTCTCTCTCTCTCTCTCTCTCTCTCTCTCTCTCTGTCTCTGTCTCTGTGTGTCTTTTGAATTCGTTATACGGATTTGAATAGTTCTAGTTGACACGAGACTGAAAATTGTTATCTGCACGAGGGCCTTTCAATTAACGAAGTTCTCATTAACAGATAAACTAGACAGAGAGAGAGAGAGAGAGAGATAGAGTAATAGAGAGATAGATAGATAGTGAATTTATTATGTCCATGACAATGTTGGACAAGGATGCTAGTAAATCAAACACAATACAATATGGAATACAAAAAACAGTGCACAAGGAGCAGTTAAAGTGAGAAATTCAAAAACAGAGAATGGCCGGCAAAGTGAGATAGGAGATACTAAGGAAGTAAAATAAAGTAAATTAAAAATAGACAATACAAAGTGAGGTAGGATAGGCAACCAGTACAGTAAGCTCATATAAAGTAAACAGCAAGATGAATTAAAATAGTTCAAAATGAAGAATAAATAAATAAAATAAAGTAAAATAAGGTAAAGTAGAAAGCGACTACAAAGAAAACAAAAGGAAGCGAACGACAAGTACAGCAAAAGGACATCTAGCGAGCAGTAACAAATAAAAATAGAGAGAGAGAGTGAGAGGGAGGGAGAGACGAGTGAGAATAACGCGTGTTGAAACTCCGAGGGCGCAAGTCCCTTGGGATTTTACAGAAAGAGAAAGTGATACAAGAGAAAAGGAAGTGTGTGCAACTGGTAAATTATTCTGGGACCCAATTCTCTAGTAGATGTGTAATCATCCAAAGACTGACGTACTGAACGTGCAGGAGAGCGAGGACGACGAGAGCTTTAGTGACTATTAATTCGTAATCAGAATTACAAAGTTCACTACTTCGTACCTCTCCCGACTCTTTGAAAATTAGAATATTCCCATGTGAAGTTCATATTTATTCATTGCGTTATTCATCTACGATGGAGATTTTTTTGGCAAAATTTTGCCGTTACTTGTGTCTCGCGTTATCGGACGGTCGGAAGATTCATAAACTCGAAGGCGGAGAGAATCCGCTCGTAAACAAACTCTCAAACAGTCGATTTTTGAAACTTGACCTCTAGCTGTAATCCGCTCGTTTCGCTTTTATTTTCTTCCTCCTTTTTCCCTAAACATCGAAAAAGTTAACGATTGCCTGAAGTTAATGCGGAATATTCTCAAGCTGGTGTAGGTACTCGTAGTCAGCTTTCCAATTCATTCATCATGTATTTCAATATCTGGAAAGGAGTTCGCTCCATTCGCGTAAGATTAACAATTCCCGTGTTGCGGTCAATCTCGACGGACTCCGATTATAAAGCTATTGATTTTCACTATACCGCAAACTCTCCCGAGCTCCGAACTGTGCGGGTGTGTACCTACGTACATGCATACGGACAATATGTACATACATAGACGCATGTGCATACTGTATGTAGATAGAAATCTCTTGGTTCTAATAAACCTTGGTGCGTATAGATGCAAGATAATTTGACCACCGGAAGTGCCGAAATTTCGCGATAAATTTACCGTTTACCTAATAACAGTAGAGATATATAATTATAGTTATCTAACTCTTCTAAAATTCGGTGTGTAGTTAGGTGTAATATACACGCATATTACACGTAGTACAGGTTATCGAAACTCGATTTGTATTCCTCCGTCGTATTCGTGAACCCTTCATCGATCACCCGCTTCTTCCCTTCCTTGTGTGTATACGTATGTCGTTGAAACTCGGTTAAATTCATCTCCAGTTCGATGAGATCCGATGTTCGAAGATGAGGCTTCGGGCTTCGGTCTGATGTCGGATTAGATTACATACGATTCAGTTATCCCAAGTATTTTGACAACTGCAACGTGACTGAACAAATTGGACCTCGTTCGGGAGGCGCGCCCCGGATTTGTCTCGTTCGGTAACTGAATTAAGGACCTCTCTAAATCACTTCTCTCGCTCTTCTCCTACGAGGATGTAATGGTCTTCGAAGAAACGTGTCAATTCTTACGAGAGTCAGTCCACAGAATTTTCCGGTGTTTACTTCGTTAATTCGAACACCGTATACCTGATCGTTTTCTGAACTATTTGAAACGACAAATTTTTACCGTTGGGTATTCGTTCCGCTCGAGATCTCGTTACGTCGGAAAATTCATTCGACTCTATACATTCGTATAGGCGCGAGTCTCGGTTTTCCTTCTGTGAAACATATGCAGGGACGGGACGATAGTTTATAAATCGTTGATTACATTCTCTGTGGTGACGAATGCGTTCGTGATACGAATATCGTAGCTTTGAACAATTTCAGGACTTCGCCGGGCAAATTTTACGGTACAATATCTATAATCGTTCCGTATTATCATCGTCGTCTGTAAAAGGCGCATGAGCATCTGTATGGAGCGTTGAAGCTCTCTCAATGGAACGTCGTGTAATCTTTTGAATCGATATCGAGACACGACTATGTCTACCCGACCAGTCTCTTGATTCACACTGAAACATCTTCAGATTCGAGTAAATCGCGGATATAGGTAATAGACGACGATCTCCACTTGATGCTACGTCGGAGGGATTGCAAATCTGCAATTGTACGCTCGTGATTTAACAACTATAATATCTGTCTCTTTGGAAAAATGAAATTGGTAAATTGCTCTTCTTGGAGATTAATTTGACCACTCCGTGGTCAATAATTGCAACGGAAGGGGGAAAAGAAGAACAGAAATTTGTCGTTTTTATGAAAATTCTCTCCAGTAGTACCTGTATGCGTCCCTTGACAAGAGGAAACGAACGTCGAAAAATCTCCCGCTTGTTTATTCTCATCTCTCCTATATCAGACGAAGAGCGATATTTTGAACCCTGCGTGGACGGATGACGTTGAGGGATGAGAGTAGATTTTCAGCACCTATTCATTACAGTCGATATCTTTCATCACCTTTTCTCACGCTCAAATGCACACTGAATTTTGTGAATGGCACGAAGCAACGCGAAGCGATTTTTGTTTCGGTCGCGGAGCAAACCCCCTGCGACCTAGTTTCACAATTTCGGAAAAACTCTCACGTACCTACGTACCGCGTTGATGTATACATATACCGTTTAGGCACAACTATACTGTACCTAGTTACATACCTATGTATTTATACAGCTTCGCAGCTGCTGCAGAGTTTCGGTTCGCAATGCGGCCCAGTTTTGTCCAGTGGGAGACATAACTGATCTCTGCGGATAAACACGCTGAATTTCGAATATTAGGTACGGAACATACCTACCACCTATGATATAAATACTCTACCTAATTCTCTTGTTATCTTCTATTGTCCTCGTTAATCTACGTTCATGTGCGTTGTTATGGAAATTAGTTAGTTTCGTGTCGGAAATCTCCTGAATCAACGTTTTTCGAAACACCATATTGAGACGCACGTCGAATTCTGTTGATCGGTTTTCGTGAAATTGGGTACCTATTCTCTCATTGTCAGTCTCTTTTCTTCGATCGATTTTCACGCTGTTTCGGAGTACGGATCGGAAGATCCAGAATGGCGGGTCGTCATGTAACAGAAGAAACCAAAAATCTTTCGAATTTCTAGGGACAGTAACACATTCGGGAGTTTTCGCAGTACGTATCATTCCACAAGGTCAAAAGTGAGAAATTCGGAATCCATCAAATTTGGTTCTCTTTTTCGTCTACGTCACAGCCTGCCACGTAAAACCGACCGTTCTGAATTTCTCGATTTCACGATCTGGCCTCTACGTCGCATTATTAAGCGACCCCCGAAAACCCAAGACATTCGTTTATTATGATGATCGATTGAATTACCATTCTTTGTCCATAAATTTACAGATCGGTATGACGATAGTCCGCCATTTTGGACATTTATTAATCAGTCTCCTGAGAAAAAAAACAGAAAATCAACTCACACGGAAAATTTTGTTTTCCCCGGCTAATGCAGCTAATGGAAAATTATTGCCAGAGGCGGCGATCCCGTTAATGTAGCGACCGGAACGCGTTGCCGAATTAGCGATACCATTTGCTCGTAACTGCGATATACCGCCGTCATAACCTATAAAGTATTAACAAAATCGACTCGGTTCTCGCCATACACATAATTTTCGTATTGCTACATTGGCGAAATGATCCTGCCCTTGCCGAATTATCAAATTTTTTGGTAAAATGGTTCTTTTAAATCCTGCAATATGACGAGTCAACAACTCCATTCTGCCCCTTTCGAAGAAGTGAGATTTTCATCAATTATTATACACGGGCATCGGATTTGTGACTTAGTACACATCGCGTAATGTCAAATTCACGTTTTCAGTGGTGAATATATGGACAGCACTTGTTTGGAGTAAAATCTGCATCGATTGTGGTCAACTCAACGTGTCACGTTGTTACTCTGGACGAAATTCTTTGTAAATCTTAACAGAATTGCTGTAGATGTTGTTGATGATGAATTGTTGACTCCAAACGAGCGCTGTTCATGTATTCACCACTAAAAATGTAAATTCGACGTGTTTTTATTCCCGTGTAGAATTCTCTACGTACAAGTATCACACATTCGAGAGATCTACGTATCTTATAACATCTACAAATCATATAAAAGTGAAATACAGCCGGAATTTGATATCGCGCGCAGCCATTTCATTACCATTTTTGTATACCGTATGTATGTATATAGCAAATGTAATTCCCTCCTGGCCTCCAAATTGTTTGCACGCTATTAGATCTGAGATTCTGATGTTCTCCGAAAGCGAACGATGCATTGTACCTATTTAATTGTATAACCACGTAGGTATGTACACCCAACGCCATGGATTCTGTCGCCCCCAAAATAGGCAACCGAAGGTACATGTAGTTTCAAGTTGGCAATCCTTCACTCCACCCAATGCCCCAGTGACTGGCGGCGGTATGTGAATGAAGCTCGTACCCACTGATATATATATATATAGGTATATCAGTGCTCGTACCGTAAATTTGACAGCACGTCGATTTACTCAACCTATAACCTAAATAGACACAAATTATTGAAAAAACTGAGATACTCTTATTGATAACGTAATTCTTATCAGATTAGATTCGCGTTGATCAAACAATTTTTTATGGCATTAAACAATTTTCTCAAGTATACCGATTTCTTTATTCATTTAATCATTCATCGAACGAGCTTAGTGATAATATAAAAAAGGATCTCTGCACCATGTTATCGATACACTCGTGGACGTTTGAATCGTGCTACAATAATATATTCAATATCACGTTACTGTCTTTCAAAAAATCAACTCAATACAAATTTTTCAAATGAAAATCACAGAGGGGACAAATCAAATGGTTACCAGTTTTACGGGGATACCTCATATGCACAAAAGTTTTGATTAATGAACATTCAGAATTATGAAAAAAAAGAAAAAAACCATTATGGATGATACATTTAAAATTTCGTCGTAAATACACCTGGACTAGGATGTAGCGATCGAACCATTCGACGTTACCGAGAAAAATTTGGCGAACTTGGAATTGAAGGTTTGAAGGATGGTTCGATGAACGATTAAATGAATAAAGAAATCGGTATATCCGTCAGAAAATTGTTCAATGCCGTAAAAAATTGTTTGATCTACGGGAATTTAATCCGACGACAATTACGTTGGCAATAAGAGTATCTATCTCAGTTTTGTCGATAATTTGTGCCTATTTAGGTTATAGGTCGAGTAAATCGACGTGCTGTCAAATTTACGCTACGAGCCCTGGTATACCCATAGCATGTCAGGGGGTACGAATTTCATTCGCACACCGCCGCCCGTCGCGCGAGCGTCGCTGGGGCATAAGGTGGAGTAAAGGATTGCCAACTTAAAACTACATGTATCGTCGGTTGCCTATTTCAGGGGCGACAGAATCCGTGGCCTCGCGATGGGTGTACATATAACTGGTACAGGGCTTGCAGACTATATAACTCTATATGGCCGGCAGTTACACGTATATAATATACTTATAGTTACGAGGGTATATACTGTGCAGCTATGTAGCTACAGCATGTAGGTACACAAGACGCGCGGACCTTTGATTGTGAGTATACCCGAAACAAATAACCTTTCGTGAACACGAAACGTCTTGGACAAAGGAGCCTCCTTTTACCAAATCCCCCGAAGTCGTCGGCATGAAACGGTGGCTTAATTTTCAGTCCTTATTAACGGTCGAGCTTGGGATTAAAAAGCTGAACATTTCCCTATTCGGTCACTTCGTATCTCCAACATCAGGGCTGCGTGACATTCGAAATGGTCACATTTCAAATAAATATTCGAAATGGGAATGGCGTTTCTCGTTTTCCATTTGAATGCCTTCCGAAACCCATTTTCCATTTTCCATTCTCCATTCTCCATTTCAAATAGATTTCTGAAGGCTGCATTTTCTTTAGACCTGATCAACATACTTATGCTAACAACAAGTTCAAGTTTGAGATATATCAAATTTTCAATTACGGCTAATATTCATAGCTCAATAAATATAACTACGATGAGAACTAGATCGCGGTGGAAAAATATTTTCGGAAACGATTTCATGAATTCATTCTTTATAACTTCCGCGAGAGACCGTACGTCGTTTAAAACCGTGGAATTCGTGCGGGGGGCGGGGGGCATCGAAAACTGATAGAAAGTTCGGGGCTCCAAAAATCTGACAGCTCGTACGACCGGCCCTTTAATTCTTCATCCCTCAGTCCCGTGCAAGACTTAAAACGGTAAATTTAATCACCCTGTCAGCACGGACTGTTTCCGCCCACGTAGAAGCTAGCTAGCCTAGCCGCCCTTCGAAACTCACGAAAGTTACGACAACAATGTGGAATTAATCTCTAGAAGCTTATTCTCCGCGGGCACTGGGCTGGTAGGTAGGTAGAGGTATGTATGGGCAAAAGGCCGTGAAAATGTTATGACGTGCGCGGATTCATTTATTATTTATAAAAACGATGTACATACGTACGTACATATATATACAACACGAGGATTAACCGTGGAGAGGTGTAATTCGAGCGGCTGTATAGATATATACTCCTGTGAAGTATATGGTATATATATGGCGGTAATTCTGCCCTCAAATTTATATCGCATTTTTCATCCGCCTAGTTAGGTTCGTCTGCGGACAACAGGCACCGAATTTTCATAACGAAAATGTGTGCAACTGGGCGTGAAAGCGGAATAAAATTACGGAAAATGCTTTCCAAAATAATTAGTTGGGCGAGGTTTTTCCGTGAGAAAGGATCTCAACTATTCTTTTCGCCGATTTCGCGATTTCCGGACGACAGATATTGACGAAATGGCGAAAACATGAATCAGGGATTTTCCTCCGGCGACACACATCTCGCCCAAAAATCATTGAACAATGTACTTCTTACGTGTCTCTTCTCGCGTGTTGACGTTAAAAACTTTTGAACGTCATGGAAATTCGAACGGCTGATCTTCACAGCCGCGCTTTCCTCCGGCTCGGAATATAGGTATATGCATGCGCCTATGTGTGCATGAGAAAAAAACTGGAAATTGCCTAGCAACGGCGCGATCCAACCCCCCCAACTCCGGACCGCGAACCCCCTCCACGAATATCTACTCTCGTCGACGTTGAACGTCGCGACGTACCATCGTCGACGCAAACGACGCCACTGCCGCCCCGACGGCCGCCTAACCAGTAGTTTAGTTCGTAGCCTCCGCAACACGCTGTCTGTCTCTTTAACAGTCTTAATAACCCCTTCCGATGATACTTCATTCATTCTATATATATACTAGAAAATAATATCACAAGAAAAAGGAATACTGATATTCAAAGCTCTGCATACGACATTTTATCGAGAAATTATCCTTGTCGTCTTTCGTCATATTACAAATTTACTATACACATCGAACTGTCGCGAATCAGGATCTCTGTTTTATCAATCTATCGGATATTTACGTCGTTGATGTATAAATCTCTGTCGAATTCTACAACTTATCCCAGCATTATCGCCATCAGTTTATCTTTGTACTGATAATTTTTCCATCTTTGTCCGGTGCGAAAAATTTGTTAAGTCGTATTTCCGTCGCTTCTGTGATATAGGTATAACGATTTATGGGGTTCTTTTCACTCCAGATTTTCTATTTCCTCGTCTCGTATTCCTATAACTTGAACAATCTTGAAATTTATTTCCTTCTCTTTTCTTTTCGTTTATAAACTTTGGTGCCCAATATGCCGAAAAATGGTTCCATACGATTATTCTATCTACTCTTTTCCTCGAATGAAAATTACCGGTTTTTAGAGTCCATTTTTTTTCACCACTCGATTACTTATTTTTGGAACTCCTGTTCTCCGAGAGCCTGAAAAGTAATTTCCAAATTTATCTTCGATGTGCGTTGAAGAATAAGAAAATTACTTTACCCTCTGATCGGCATTTCTTGTTTCTTTATTTTCGTTTTCCCTTATTTATCTTGACGTCTTAGGTTTCGTTTAGAGAAAGAATATCGTGAATAATTCTCGGCTCTGAAACCGTTCGTCAATTTATTATTCTCGTATAATCTTGTTATCCGACATTATCTCTCCAGGGCATAAAAATCTACCCAATTTATTTCAATCGTGATTAAAATTTTTATATTGCACATAGAGCCGGGATGTAGAGGTAGAAGTATAACGAGGAAATTTCATTCGTGAGCATGAAAATTAATGAAAAGGTAAAAGAGAGAAAAGGAAAGGAAATGAAGATTCATTGTTTCTCTCAATTTCTTTGTAAATTTTTCTAAGTGAAACTAACAATAAAACGATAGTACGGGTAGTAGTAGCGATAGCGGTAGCAGAAGTAGTAACATAATTGATTGTGGAGTAGGAGGACAAAAGTGCGGGATATTAAATCGCCTTACGGACAATAATTACCCCCGTAATACGCGGTGTGGTTTGATTCAAGGGTTACGCGACCTTAAATAATTGCTCTTGGTTCGTAAACCTGGTTAAACATGTAACAGAGATTAAAAAGTGCGATTAAATAGCAACTACAAAGACTGATGAAACGGAGCGAAGAGCTTGTCGTTTTGTGGAACCGATCAAAGCTCACGAAGAAATCAAATGTTCAAACAAGGAGAAGAGGAAAATAGAGTGAAATGCTCTCGTCAAACAGGGGAATCGAGATAATAATTATTTACGTATTTTCGTAATCAAAACCAAGAGACTGACTCCCATATTTCAATCTGTGAAAGCTCAAAATATTCGAATATGTAAATGTATAAATAGATCAATAAAACAAAGTCCCAGAATTGCAACACTTCGAGCTTAGATAGTCCCCTAAGATATAATCCAAAGTTTTGTATACGTGCGTAGGATAGACTGTAAAAGATTCTCGTTAAATAATCTCTATTTCACACGTATATACATAAATTTGTAACTATATAAGTGTTAAATATGTTCAACGTTATCTAATTCTTATCGTCGAATCTGATCTCGTTCGAAAATATATGGACGCGTGCGTGCGGAAGAACCAAACACGAAATTGAGAAGAAATAAAAATAAATAAATAAAATAACAACAAAAAGGTCGATAGTTTTACGAAAAAGACAAAATTTCAAATCTATGATCGTTTAAATATTAGCAATGGATAAGGAATGGAGTACCAATGTGTCATAGTTTATACGGTGATTTCACCATCGACTACCGTTGCACCGTCTTTTCGTCTTCAATTGGAAAGCACTATATCTCGTCCACCACCTCCCGGATGTATTGCATGGATTAAATCCTGGATTAAGAGGTGCAGCCTTTTCTCCTCTAGTTTATGAATAATCATTATAGTTGAATTCCGAAGAATAAACGGCTCTCCGTCATTCACGTTAAAAAGGAGAAGAGAAGAAAATTCTCTCCCAGATTGCCGTCGCGTAGAAAAGGAGAGAAAAAAAAAAAAAAAAAAAAATCCAAAGAAAACAAAGAACAAGTATCCGTCGAATTGTAAATTGATTCGATACCGAACCGAAAAGCTTTCACCTGATTCAACGATAACTCTATTCCCGCGATCAGTGATTGGGCTTTAGAATGATGATTTACCTAATTCTTACGAATTTTCGATCCCGTTTTCCCCCCAAATCTCAATCCAATATGATCATATTATTAAAGAACAAACTCTTCGAATAGACGCGAATCTACCTCGAATGGAACAGTAACGGAGTAGTCGCGAATCCCGTATCGCCTGAAATAAGAATTGTTTTTTCGTCAGAAAATATCAGCCACAATTGTATTTTTCGTGAAATCGTTTGGGATTGTGAAACAGCTCATTTCTCGTGATTCTTTTTCCCTAACGTTGGAAACTTTAGTCTAATGAAAAGAAATTGCGAACGCGTAATTTCCCATGAATCCCTTGTCCTCTGTTTAGAATAAAATTGGGCTGTTATTAGCTAATTTCATGCGAAACGGAAATCAAAAAAGAAAAAAAAACAAAAAAAACAAAAAAAACAAATAGGTAGAAAATTTCACTTGAGAAATTACCGTAATAACGATGATTCATAGACGATTCCCAGCCGCAAATAACCGCTTTGTATTCATATCGTGTGTTCGTTATCGCGGAGGAGGAGAGTTCTTATCGTAAAATCACGTTCGTTGCTATAGAAAAACATGATTTCATGCATGTATCTACAGACAAGAACCTATATCTGTGGCAAACGATAATTGGATAATATTACGAATTTTTCTATTGCCTTTCAATTTCTCTTTTTAAATATACCTATATTATAATTTAATAAAATATTATCTGTTTCTATTTCAGAGCCGTAGCTGCTTATCTTCGCGCGCTCAATCTCAGCCCCAACAATGCAGTTGTACATGGAAATTTGGCCTGCGTCTATTACGAACAGGGGTGAGAATCCGTACTCATTTCAAATGACTCTAGAATCTGGTATTTATAAGCTGAAAAAGTGCGATCAATATTGCAAAGAGTTTAAGCAAAGCGATTCCAAACTTTGAACTTCGTTTGTATCTACTTTTGTTTTTTTCTCTCAAATGTACAGACTCATCGATCTTGCCATCGATACCTATCGCAGGGCGATCGAACTGCAGCCAAATTTCCCAGATGCATACTGTAATCTGGCTAATGCACTTAAAGAAAAGGGCCAAGTTGTCGAAGCAGAAGAATGCTACAATACTGCCCTACGCCTTTGTCCAACTCACGCAGACTCCCTTAACAATCTGGTACGTTCCATGAAACTTTATTCATAATTTAGGTTTCGTCAGGTTTTTGTTGTCGTTAGTCGTAGGATCTTTTGCATTGAGGATAAGAAAAATAAAAGTATTGAAAATCATTCGTCTTCCATTCGTGTTCATTTCTTTCGGACACCTGGAATAAATCGACTCCGATGACAAAGCCATTTTATAATAAATATACAGTTACGTTTAAAGTGATGATGCAATACTCTCAGGGTCTCAGTGCCCACAGAGCATCCTACGACTGTGAGATATACATCGGCATCGCAATATAAATCTCTTTAAATTTTCTAATTTACCAATTTACAACTACGTTCAATTTTACAGTTAGATGATGATATCTCGCTCTTCTTTTTCCTAGTTGTCTCGTGGTTCTACTCACGTTATCTTTGTTAAGACATGCGATTACTTTGACGCTATCACTCGATAAATTATACTAAGAGAAAATACTCACCAAATTTATGTAGAGTATTTTTTTAGCTTCTCGGAGCCGTGTTATAATTTCCCATCACACAAAATGCGCTATTGTTGATACGTTTTTGCTAAAAGACGAATGAATGGTTTCATTTAAACATTTTTTCTGCTTTGCTCTCCAAAAATGTCGAATTACTTTTCTCATTCAGTCTAAATCTATATAAACTGAAGAAAAAAAAAGATTACAGATAAACTATCTCAGTTCTTTCAATTTCGGAGTTCTCGGACTGAATATTTACGTTTTTGCGCTCGACGAATATAATAATCGAGCTGAAAAATGTTTCCAAATGCAAATTGGGATTGTTTTAACGTCTTAACTCATATGGTATGGATTAAAAACAAACCAGAAACATAAATTCATCTATTGTAGTGTTCTACATATCGATATAGAATTGATAAAATTGACAAATTTGATGAATTTATGATCCAAGATTAAATTATGTGTTATTATTTTTTACCAACAGGCCAACATAAAGCGGGAACAAGGCTACATTGAAGAAGCGACGCGTTTATACCTGAAGGCGTTGGAAGTATTCCCAGAATTTGCAGCAGCGCACAGTAATTTAGCGTCCGTTTTACAGCAACAAGGAAAATTGAACGAGGCATTAATGCATTACAAAGAAGCGATTCGCATTCAGCCAACATTCGCCGATGCGTATTCAAACATGGGAAATACGCTGAAAGAAATGCAGGATATTCAGGGCGCTCTTCAATGTTATACCAGAGCGATTCAAATAAATCCTGCATTTGCAGATGCTCATTCAAATTTAGCCTCCATTCATAAAGATTCTGGAAATATTCCCGAAGCTATACAATCTTACAGAACTGCGCTGAAATTGAAACCCGATTTTCCTGACGCTTATTGCAATTTGGCTCATTGCCTACAGATCGTTTGCGATTGGACCGACTATGAAGCAAGAATGAAGAAACTAGTATCTATCGTCGCTGAACAATTGGACAAAAATAGACTACCAAGCGTTCATCCACATCATTCCATGCTTTATCCTTTGTCTCACGATTTTAGAAAGGCTATCGCTGCTAGACACGCTAATTTGTGCATCGAAAAGGTAAATAAATTTATCTTTATTCATGTTTGTTTTTCTTATTTTCAGGCATTTCAAATCCCGGCTTTTATGACCAATTTTTCTACGGCCTTTTTAACAACCCAAAACAATTAGTTTGAACGTAAATTTTACTGTAAAATTCAATTTCCTGGAGATCAAATGTAGCTTCTAATCGGCAAATCGTTTATTTACAGATTCACGTTTTACACAAGCAGCCGTATAAATATCCTCGTGAAATCGGAGGGCGTTTGAAGGTTGGTTACGTATCTTCAGATTTTGGTAATCATCCGACTAGTCATTTGATGCAGTCTATACCCGGTCTCCACGAAAAAAATAACATCGAGATATTTTGCTACGCTTTGAGCGTCGATGATGGAACAGCATTCAGAGCTAAGATAGCCAGAGAGGCTGAACACTTTATAGATCTTTCTCAAATTCCTTGTAACGGAAAGGCGGCCGATCGCATCAATGCCGATGGGATTCATATTCTTGTTAATATGAACGGATATACCAAAGGTGCTAGGAATGAAATATTCGCTCTTCGACCTGCCCCTGTTCAAGTTATGTGGCTCGGATATCCAGGAACTTCTGGCGCTAGCTTTATGGATTATCTTATCACAGACGAAGTTACTTCTCCTCTTGAACTCGCGAGCCAGTATAGCGAGAAACTCGCCTATATGCCGCATACTTATTTCATCGGAGATCACAGGTATGGGTAAAACTCTTTTCGATATTAGCCAAACGTGGGGAACAAAAAGAAAATTATGTGGCCAAATGGAATTTGACCTGAGGATGTCAATGTTTTTTTCACTTATTTTCATCCTTCATTCAACATTTTGAGTAAAGAATTCGAAGCAAACATACAAAACTATTATTCGAGTTGAAGACAATCTATTTTGAATTTATTTGCAGACAAATGTTCCCGCATTTGAAGGAGCGTCTGATACTAACAGACAAATTAAACTCGAAAGGCAAAGTAGCGGATAACGTAGCAGTAATAAATGCAACTGATCTTTCTCCGATGATGGAAAGTACGTTGATAAAAGAAATTCGAGAAGTGATTGTACCAGATTCGAAGAATAAGCCGGTCGAAATATCTTTGAAAGTTGCTGAATTACCAACGACTACGCCGATAGAGACAATGATCGCATCTGGACAGTGTCAGATGTCTGTGAATGGCGTAGTTGTGCAAAATGGTATGGCGACTAATCAGGTTAACAATAAAACAGCCACCGGAGAAGAAGTACCGCAAAATATTGTCATTACTACAAGACAGCAGTACGGATTACCAGAGGATGCTGTCGTCTATTGCAATTTTAATCAATTGTACAAAATCGATCCTCTCACCCTTCACATGTGGGCACACGTAAGTTCTTCTCTATATTTTTCATTATTTTTACAATCCTACGATAAAAATAATTTCAACTGGAATCCCTTATATATTTTACTAATTTTCATTCGAATTTGAACTAAGAAGATGAGAGCAAGTACAAAAGAAACATTTTTATGCCTTAATTACAGATCTTGAAACATGTGCCAAACTCAGTTTTATGGCTGTTGAGATTCCCGGCGGTCGGAGAACCAAATTTACAAGCTACAGCTCAACAGCTTGGCCTCGCACCCGGGAGAATTCTTTTTAGCAATGTTGCTGCTAAGGAAGAACATGTTAGACGCGGTCAACTTGCAGATGTCTGCTTAGATACTCCGCTTTGCAACGGACACACTACTAGCATGGATGTTCTATGGACTGGTACACCAGTCGTCACACTTCCGGGTGAAACTTTAGCTTCTAGAGTAGCCGCTAGTCAGCTCAATACTCTCGGTGCTCCTGAGCTAGTCGCTAGAACGCGTCAGGAGTATCAGGATATCGCTGTGCGGCTTGGAACCGATCGTGAATTGTAAGCAAATTTTGCAGTCTCATTGTTTTTTATATCATTATAGAATATAGGTGAACAAAATAAACTCAATGAGTTATTAATCTTGAAATTTATCCAAAATTTTTTCAACTGATTCCTCTATTCTCATTTAATTGAATCTTTTTTCTCATTTTCTTTCTCAGCTTGAAGGCGGTTCGTGCCAAAGTGTGGAAAGCAAGATCAGACAGTCCGTTATTCAATTGCAAAATGTATGCACAAGGGATGGAGATGCTTTACGAAAGAATGTGGGAACGTTACGCGCGTGGAGAGAAGCCTGACCATGTAGCGGCGATCGAGAAGTCGGATACACAGAATCAGATGTCGGACTAGATATCTGATATTCCGGTATTGATCAATCGTTGATAATTCGTTTACTTTGATCTCTTTTGATTATAATATAGGTAAAGATGCCGTTCATTATCCATCTACTGTTAATTCGGTTGCTGTCATGAAAAAAAGCAGGCTATTAGATTCTTCCTACTCTCAAGAAGCGCATAAAAAGAAAAATACAAGCTTTGCTTCTATCACTTAAAATACTGTTCCCTCCTTCCAACGTGTCTCAAATATCACAATCAACGAATCGATCAATCGATTATTCTCGTTTGGCAAGAATTGGTATATATTTTGTATCATATTATTAACTTATGACGAAAACGACGACAATGGCAGAAATGAATAGTTTTGGGGAAATTTCACATTTCATTCAATGATTAAATCATAATACAAACTACTACTGCTATATGATCGCCATTATTTTGGGGTTTTTTCCGTTTTTTTTTTTCTCTTCGTTCTCTCCTTTGAAGTTACACCGGCAAGAGACAAGTTGCTATATATTCATTTATGTATTGTATGACGAACAGGCCTGATGACGAAAATGTTTAAAGGTATCTAGTTATCTATGATTATTACTACTACTACGACTACGTTTTCGTGATCAATTGATCATTTCGTAATACATTCAATTCAATTTGACAATTATTATAGTACAAAACATGGACGCAAAAAAAAACGTATGTGTATCATTCACAGTGAAATGCTTCAATTTTTATTTCACGGATTATTATTATTATTATTATTATTATTATTATTATTATTATTATTATTATTATTATTATTATTATGGTATAGCAACTAAAGAAAATAAAAGAAACAAGGTTCCAATTTGCGTGCTTTTTTTTCCTCTGTTTCTTTTATGGAATGAATGGATTGGCGAATAGATGGATAGGATGGATCGACGTGATGTTTATTTTGCTGATTTATCGTTACCTATGTAATTTCAATTCTAGAGAAGAAACTATACAATGATATACTATAATGGAATAAAATATTATATGCATACTATATTATGTTATACTGTACTGCCGCGCTATTGTGGACTTGGTTTTAACGCTAACACGGGCGTTAAATTAATGCGTGCGTTAAAGATACGATTGCATACTTCACGATGTTGCTGTCAGTTAATCGAAAACTAACCAAGCTGCGCATTCAATAAAGACTCGATCGACTGTCAGCAACGTGTAATGTTCAAAAAGATGGTATTCACTGAAACAGTTGAATGAAACAATGCAAAACATCAAAGAACAAAATTATAAAATTGGAAGAATATCATAATGGGAATGAGGGAAAACTGTGAAAAATACACTATTCAACGAAGATGAATAACAAATTTTGAACTCTTGACACAATGGAAATGACAGTCGATCGAATCTTTATTGAATGCGTAGCTTGGTTAGTCTCGATCAACTGACAGCAACATCGTGAAGTACAGGCGTTAATTCAACGCCCGCGTTAACGTTAAAGCCAAGTTCAGAATAGCGCTGCTTTACTGTACTGTACTGTACTGTACTGTACTGTTCTGTGTATGAGTATAAAATGAAAGGCGTAATAGATAATTGCAATATCAGCAAAACATACATACATACACACTTGCATACATACATACTGCTATCTGTGAATTTTTTGAAAAGAGGAATGACATCAAATATTCAATTTGTAGAAATGAAATTACAAATAATATAATAATAATGATAATAGAAGAAGAAGAAAAAAGGGAAGAAGTCATTTCAGATATGAAAAGAAAAAGGGAGGAAAAATCTGATGCGATCGTATAAAGAAGCGTGTGTGCTATATTGTATGCTGCGTCAGTGGTACGTTATTATAATGCTACTGTATTATGCAACGCGAGAAATTTGACGATTGGAAAATACGAGAGGAAAAAGAAAAGAAAAGGATAATAATAATTTACTATGATTGTATCTATGATTGTATGATATTTGGTGGCCGACTATTGATATAATACTATTATTATACCCTATAATACCAAACCTGTAAATAGTTGAAATTTAATATTATTATTAATTATTATGATTTATTATTATTATTATTTTAATTCGATAGTTTATAGTAGAAATAGGTATTGATAAGAAAAATTGAAATTGAGAAATAATTGCGAACACAACAATAAATAAGATGTTAAACATGATCGAAAAAGTGTGTGTGAATCGAGATGTATACATAGGTATTATTATTATGATTATTAATATTATGATTAGCATCATTATTGAAACATTGTAATAATAACTGATGAAAACTATTATATCATACCGATGTGAGTGAACACGAGGAAAAGAAAAAAAAACAAAAGAAAAAAAATATATGACAAAAAAAATGGTGTAAAATCTTTGACAACCATTTTTTCTTTGGAAGCAAGAGAAGGAGAGTTGTGATTAGAAGAAGTTATCCTTCGAATATTAATACGGCAAGTTCTGAACATACCAAACTAATGTTCGAAAACTTGAGTTTTTTCAGATAGCATCTGCAGTCTGAAGTTCGAAGAAATTACAATTGAGATATTTCGTGCGTTCAATCGTTCAAAAACGTATATTCGGTGTACCGATACAGTGGAAACCATAGGTTCTCAGAAATATAAACTCGACTTACATTTGGTGTCTGAAAATAATCTCGCAAACAGAGTTCTAAAATTGGGGGTCCGACTCATATTTAAACCAATACCGTCGACTGAAAAATATCTGAAGACACCTCGCCTTATGGGGTTAATTGCGTCAGTTTTGTCAATTCTATCGCTTTCTTTTGTTCGTTTGCCATTCTATTTGTATGCTTATACAGTGTGCCAGTATCGGCGGGCAGTTTAAAAACCATACGCGACCACTAATTACACGTGTTAAGGAGACAGCAGCGTTACAGCAGTGACAGTTTGGCATAGGTATAGGTTTAATTTCAAACAAAGACCGTAGTTTGTCATATGATTCTTTTACACCGAGTTATTCAACTTTTAGACAAGCCTTGTGATTAAGGGCAGGAATGACAAGTAGGCGTAGACTGGTTTGGCATTATCCAGGATGCACCGCGAGGAGGTACAGTCTACCATACATCTCGTATGCGTGTGTATGCGCATTGCGTAGGTATATGTGTGTTTACGATTCCTCAAAGTTAAAAATTGGCTAATTCTGAGTTTGAACTGAGATTCGAGTCTGTATCGCGGTGGAAGAAACGGGTTCAATGGTTTAGCGCACATATCGTACATCAGAATGTCGGGAGGAAAATGCAGTTGATTTCAGTCAGGGAAAACCGGGAAATGTCAGGGAATTTTGTGAGCGCAATTGAGTGGCCACCATGCTCAAACTTCAAATACGGCAAAAACCCGTGAAATCAACGAAGAGTACCGAGTACAACGAGGTACTACAATAACGACTGGTCATTCAAAGAGCTATCGTGATTGCTGGGGACTACTGCCTTAAGAAAATGCCTGAATTTATACCATTTGAAAAAACGTGCTTGGCGGGCCGGTCGAAGCGCTAATTGTGTTTCATCGGACATGCCCGCCTTCGTTTAGGATTGACAAATGATTGTCAAAGTCATTCTCACAGCCGCAGATAGATGGGTGAAGTTCGTTTGAATCTTCCAAAGCAATTGTTAGAAGTTTCAAAGAAAATTACTAACTAAAAGTTAGAATTTTATTGATATATAATAGCAAATCAATTGTTTTCGTTCCAAGATCCGGAGATATAATATACCCATAGTGTGTTATATATTTGTGTATAGTAATACCGGATTACTCTGAATAACTATAATAATATATTATCGGTACTATATTATAGCTTTAGAACAAAATTATCCAATTTAAAATACTTATTGTTCAGGGTCATGAGAGAAAATAATAGTTCAGATCATAGGTATAGGTATGTATTTATTCTCGCGAGTTTAATCGCTTTATTAAATTTGTGCAATTACAGGATTTTACCTGGGTTTTGGCACATTGATTTTCAAAGTCTTATACCACAGCTTCTTATAGTATAACTACACCCACACGCCTGTAGGGAATCAAATTTGTAATCCAATCAGAGTATCGCAAAGTTTCAAGGTATGTATGTATGTACATAAATATACTCTACATACGTATTTTTACCTGTTTCTTCATTTTGGAAGCGGATATATTGACAGTAAAAGTCAAGATTCATGAAAGAAAAAGAACAATTAATACTGTCCCAAACTCAAGAATATTAAGGGCCAGTTGTTTTGCCTCTTGGCTGAATTTATCCTTCAGTTAAACCTCCAGTTAACACCTGAACTGCCAATCGGAGGTCCGGATAAGTGATTTAATTAACTGTAGGATAAATTTAACCAAGAGGCGGAACAACCGGCGCTAAGTGAGTTATGGTCATACAGAGTGCTTTTCATCTCTCTCTTTTTCTATGCTTGGCATAGAATTATGCATAACCATTAAATATTGACAAATGCCAAGGACGCGACATAATATCTTATTATGTATCATACTATTCTTCGCATCTTCGCAACGTTTTATTCAGGATATTCCACTAGTATTTGACAGCTCTAAATACGTGCTCAGAACTTGACATCTACGTTCTAATAGTATATCTATATTACAGGGTGAATTCCTAGCGCCTGTACACTCGGAGCAGCGTCAACACCAGCGTGGCACCTGTGCCGTCGAATTTTTGCCGTTTTCAGCGAATAAAAAATACAGAAACCACTCAAACAATCGCCGTTTTGGGCTGGCGACCTCATCAATGCTATTCCTAGTGTACAGTCACCGGGAATTCTCATGTATGAATGGATGTATGCACGTAAGCATATGTATTATCAAAACTGCGGGTCCATGCGCCTTATAATATCTATCCATATACGTAACAAGGATACTGTTTTCTCTTGTTTCTCGATATTGTGGTAAAACAGTGCGATAACCGTCGGAGCATACTAGATTCCTTGAAAATGGTGCATTTTATGCATAGGTATACAAACTTCGTCATTGGACGTGTGTTATCGACGGAGGAATTGGGTGAGTTTCATTTCAAGCTAACTTCAAAATTCCATCACTGGTTATAATACTTGATAGTATTACGAATAGTCGCAGTTAGAATGCGCTACTTGTCTCTTCCCGCAATGCTGCAATTGCGGTCGCTATGGCATACTTACGACTAATGGATAAGTTACACACATATAGATACACACACTATGTACGTACCACTACATACATACATACAGACCCACCGTGCAGTGTATGTAGTTCAATCTACTCTATATATCTCACACAGCGCATGTTTCGGAATATGGGGCATCGGACATGATATGCCAACGGGCGGGCGGCACACTAATTAATTTCAATTGTATAGAGTTACATCGTGTTCTGGGCAACTAAATGCGGCAACGGAACGGCTCTAGCGATAGCCCTACATACCTATATACATACATAGGTATACTTACTGCGGTTGATTCGCGGACGGTTTCGTCCCAATTGTTTTCTGGTTGGGCAATATCACACAATTTATTTTGACCACCGCTGAACGCCGACGGCAGCGCCGGTCAAGTGCCAGCTAATGGAAGTAACTGCGCGATCTTCTGCTGTCTAGTGCCCGATCTCCGAGTCACCGATGACAGTTTAGAACCGATGCATAACCTCGTAATCTATTTCGTAGCTGTATTTTCCTATACAACGAGTAATTATTATTCATTGAGCAACAATTTTATGAACGATTATCACCTTCCAATGACAACTTTCAATTTGCCGAAATAGATTACGATGTTAAGTATCGGTATTAAACTGTCATCGGAGACTCGGAGACAGCAGAAGATCGTGCAGTTACTTCCATTACCTGGCACTCGACCGGCGCTGCCGTCAGCGTTCAGTGGTGGTCAAAATAAATTGTCTGTATTGCCCAACCAGAAAACAATTAGGACAAAACCGTCCGCGAATCTACGTACCTACATACGTATACATCAATACGTTATACATTCCGGGCTGTATAGCACACACTTATTCTATAATCATCTAATATCAACTAATATATGATACATTAATATGTAAACAGATATTATATTTTTTATTATTATTATCATAACTCACCGACAGGGATTGTGGTATAGGTAATATAAGTAATTCGCTAAAAATTCAATGTAACGAACCTTTTCTTCTCTTGCCTTCGTTTTGGTTCATTTCTCATGTACTGTGTCGATGAAATCATAGCACATGATGGTAAATTTGAGAAAACATACGTGATTATTCTATACTTTATTATTAATTTATTTTTACGCTCTTTTCATTCCTTATCATCGGGAGGAAAGAGAAAGAGAGCAAGAGAGAGAGAGAGAGATGTAAGACGATACATTTGACTTTGGAGCATTGGCTTCCTAAGGGCCACAGGTAATTCACATACAAAACATAACAATTATTACAAATTACCAACAAAACAATTCAAAAAAAGGAATGAAACTAAATCTAGAACTCGACGTCATCTAAAGAATTGAGGAGAACATGAAAAATGGTACGGCATAATTAAATTCGAACAGCAGGAGACAGCAGGAAAATCAGCAAAATTGATAGTGATAAAAATGAGAAAGATATTCGCTATAAGTGTGAAACGAAAGAGACATCAGAGAATACTTAGTTGCAATTTGACTGTTGCTTTTCATATGCATATACACCGAAGACTTGACATTATCGTGCTACTGACGAGAGCATCAAGAATATTTCGAGACACATCATCAGTAGAGCCTTAACATTACATCGCTTTTAATAACTAGATACATAAAAGTCATAACACATAAAATACATAAAAATTAGAGAGAGCGAGAGAGAGAGGCAAATTGAGAAAGGATATTTTCGACGTTGTCTGCAATTCAGTTGCCTACAGATGTACGAAAGTAAAAAAATGTGAAAAAAAAGCCGAAAGAAAAAAACTTGTCTGCGCTAGGGTATCCGAAAATTTTAATCATCTTTTTTAGTACGACAGTTAATGGCCGTTTGACGCTAGTAGGTATATTTAGACAGAGTATAGGTATATGGTGTGTGTATAAAACGATTTTTAGAGACGGGATAAACGGCATAATTGCGCCTGTGCCTGAACGGCATTCAGACGTATCTTTGCGGAGGAAGAAAAAAAAGTAATGAATAATGAAACGCAAAACAAAGGAAAACAAAATTATTCTCTTTAATCATTTTGACCGCTCCAATACCGAAACTCCGATCGGTCCTCTGTCTCTCTCTCTCTACATCGATACATACCTATGTACCAACTACATGAAACAGACTTCTATGTATACCATATCATACGGAGATCTCTGCCGAGAGAAAAAATGATATGAAATTAAAATACAAAAATTAAGAAACAAACAAAAAAATTGAGAAAAACGAAGCCAAACGTGTGCAGAATGAAAAATTTTATGGCCCTGCTGTTGGAGATAGAGTGCGCGTATCAGAAATAGCGGTTCGTGCTATATGGATACCTACCGTGATGCTGGATTTTTCGACGTATCTATTCCCTTTTTTCTCTTTCCGTTCATTTGAACATTTGAATGCCGCTTTCTGAGTGAAAATTCAGAGAAATCAAAAAACATCTAAAATTAGGATAGAAAAACAAAGTTGCATTTATCGAAGAATTCGATGCCCTGCTCGTTGTGAATTATAATTGATCGGACGGTTCCAATTGAGAATTCGCTAACTGTTGTGCGAATGTTCATATTATAACAGATAATGAATATATTGAATACGCTGCGATGCGAGAGCTTGAAGAAGTATGATCTATCTTATCCAACGTTAATTCGTTGCCTAAATGTACGATACCTATAAATGTGAAATTGGGACGCGCTGGACTGCAGCCGCACATTATAACCGACGAAACTTCGACCACAGAACAAACGGAGGTGAGTTTTTCCCGTTAAGCCAAATCTATACCTACACGGAATGTTCGCCCAAGGCGCCTGTCTCCCCATTTGCTATCTTCGGCGGTTAACACGATCCTCTCACCTAGGAAACGACGCATTATAATTATTTAACGGAAGCGTTTCGGACAAGTAACGATGTACCGCCGGGAGGAAGAGGATGATCGTTGCCCAAAACTGCAGAGACACAACAAGAAAAGTAGAGACAAAGTTACGGTACAGCAGCGGACAGATATTTGAGGTACTACAAACTCAGGAGCCAGGCACGAACGTCGCTTCGCCAACACGCCTTGGCCTTCCACGTGTATGACCTGCGCCCGCGCGACACCTGACTAACTATCGTGAGGGGGCCTCCCCCCCCCCCCCCCCCCCCTCTGTCTTTCTCCCTCTCTCCGCTATTCCTCGCGATGGCACCTTGGCGTGGGTCACATCCGTGGAACACGTACCGCATGCCCGAAATTGTTGCTTCTGCCGGCTGACTTCCCATGTCTATAGATATATCGACGACCGTTCGATGCAGCAGTCTATTATACGTGTCGTTTGATTTGATATTGTATATATTCAACGCAGTCGGTTGATGCTCAGCTCGAGAGGACATCGTCTAGCGCGGTGATTACGCGCGACGAGAATCGTATTCCATGACAAAATGTTTTGGAAGTGTCTCATATGGAGCGAGCTATAAGCGAGTACTGTGTAGTCCGCTTACAGATATGATGTAACCTATACGTTCACAAAATTCGAGGCTACACAGGCACATAGAGACGTATGCAGCAAAGCGTGGGAAAGTCCCGCCTTCGTAGCGTCAATTCCGTATACGTGCATTCTGACATAAAAACTTCCGACTATCGGCCCAACGTCACGAGGAAAATTTCTTCCGATCGTGACGGAGTCTCGCAAGATTCCAGCTATCCCTAGCGTGATGAATCCCGTAATCTCGGAATTATAATATAGGTAGGTATATCCACCTTCGTGTGGCTGGGGCTATCCGTCTCTCTTGTCATTTTTTTCCTCGATTCGCGGACTATTTCGATCGATATTATAGGTATGTTATATTCAGCATATTTCTTCGTATGCATAATCGTATGTCAATTCTGGCGAAGTAATAATACATATTTTATGCAAATTTGCCAGAACTCTGCTACGGCTGTATCATATGAATCACTATTTTTATTTTCTTTTTTTCTTTTTTTTTTTCTTTTTTTTCTTGTTTGTCTTCGCCCGAATCGCGGTATTCTCATTTATTCATTCCCGAAAACTATGTGACACGGTCGCATGCACAGGTTCGTCTCACTGCATTCAACGATACGCGTGGAAATTGAATGAGAAAATTATCGAATTGTTTCTATGCATGTTTACATAACTACGCGATGTGGGTATACTCGTCCGCGCAAACAAAGATGTCTGTTCATTAATACCTACGCATTCATTATGCGGGGACGAAGGTCGTTTGGAACCGGGAATGAATTTGTAGATGAACTTAAATTCCTGCAGCGATTCGTCGTTCGATTCGTGCTAAAACTGGTTCCGTTTCATTCACTTGGTAAATATATTACCCGAGGAAGATCAATTATCATCTTACCTCTGTATAGTATAGTTCGATTTAAGTGTTTATTTCCTCGTGCATGCAGTAGGAGCCGGCGAACTCGTCTTAAATTCATTATTTTTCATTCCTCCTTCCTGTTTCAGAGAGCAGTAAAAAAAAGTCTCACTGCATACATAAATTCCGAAACAGCAACGAGACCTACTGTGTGTGTGTTCTTCGTGCTACTGCAAGACTATAGTCGTTCAAACTTCAGCTGCGAGTTGGGAGTTGTTCGAAAAAAATTGTATCCATAAAAATTTGTTTAATTCTTAGGGGGTTTTGAAACAAAGAAGCGTTTCAACTTGCTCGCGGGCTTTTTTCTCTCCAACGAGTTCAGAGTGCGCCGAAAAGCTTCACGATGCAGGTACATATAACCGCGGCTGCAGAATGTGAAATCGGTCAAATGATTTTCTCCCAGTGTACATGATCCGTGTACCCATACGGTTACCCAAACCGGGGTCTACGCCAATGATTCCTCCCTCTTTCTCCCGTATCCATTCTTTAAAGCAATGCTTCCGCGGCTCCCGAAGGATCATAAATCTTGTCGAAGGTTGGGGCGGTTCGCTTGAGGCATTTCTCGACCGTATCCGGCATTGGCGGCCTGAGGATCCACCCTCCAATTCCACTGTACTATATACGGTACGAAATATAAAATAACCGGACGCCTTTTTTTACCTGGAAAGCGAGGAAACCATTGGGTCCCGACTCAAAACTAAGGGACCAAATCACTAAACGGCGTGCCCTCAGGCTCAACGGGCTCGGCTCTATTTTGCCGGACGGCGCGCACCCGGCTGACCTGAAAAGGTGTGCATATAGGCATTATGTACTTACCTGTGACCGCGCCAAAGCCAGAGTCAGGTATAGGTACGGCTCTGTATCAGCTCCGCGGGGAGGTTTATGGTTAGTTGAGCTGTGATCCCGCCCTGTTTCGTCTAGCTATAATACATACAGTAGACACACCTGCATCAGAGGATACGTGGGCAGAGGCATACCTCTGAGCGCGATTCTTTTTCCAGGTAAAAATACCTGCAGGCAAGCGGTTTCGTTACAAAATGGAGGACCGCGACGATAGACATGTGTAGCGGGTATACCCGTGCGAGTAGTCGGAATCGATGGGTATGACGAGACCAAGGAACTAGAGGAAAGAGAGGGAGACCATTGACAAAAAATGAGAAGTAGGTATTTAAATTATGCCCAACGAGGCCGCGCGCGCTAGTCGAAATTCTTCAAGCTATAATTAACCGTGCGTTTATCCTTTGCGGTTCCACCGCAGCGTTCTTGGCCCGCGATTCCGTTCGCTTTGGAAAATACAAAGGGATATCCCGGGTAGGTTTTAACTCACGGGCCGGCGCTGGCCAGGGCTGGTCCAGTGCTGGCTAAGACTGGCCCAGGCCTGGCCAGGGCCGGCCCAGTGCTGGAAACCTACTCGGGATATATTATAAGATGGGAGATATAGAATTTCAGATTATCCTATGCTGCACTGTAATGTGTTTAATTGTGTGTACAGGTAGGTACCTGCAATCGTATCCCCAAGCGTGTTATTATTAACCATTCACGAAGCATACGTACCTACCTGTACTATACGCGTATGCCGCACGCAATTACTTATGAGGAAATCGGCAACGGTCGCGATCGAGGCCACAGCCGCGGTACCTGTACCTATATATGCAGGAATAATTATTCACCTACCAGCTTAGTACGGTATAGTTATACGTAGGTATCTACCTATATGATATTTTATACTTTATATGGGCGCTGCGTGACGTGCGATTGGATACTTGATCACCGTCGTTTAGGATGAACGAACCATAATCGAACCCCGTCAAAAGGATTCGGTGTATACCGTTATACTCATTTATTACGTAAGGAATCCGAATTCCTGTAATATACATATCATTGTTGAACGGCTGGTACGAGTGCGGCCTACGTCCAGCTCAGATGAATTGCCCAGAGTTCCGATGCAGGCATAATACAAGTGCATCACGTTGTCGATTATACAAAACACCGGCGACAAGCTATCACACGTTATAGACTGCAAGGTACAAAAAACTCTGGGTCGAAGAACAGAGATGCGAAAGATCTAGCGATTCTAATCATGTGTGTGTTTTTTTTCCTTCAATTTCTCTGATTCAGATGCGCAGTGCACATTGCATATTGCATCGATTGATCGCCAATTTGAATTTCGTTGCCAATCAGGTTATTGCATTATTTGAGCACGAGGAACATTTTGACGGTTTTATCGGAGAGCTAGCCTCCTAGGACTATTTCCGATCAAGTATTATATGTGAGAATTGTCAAGTGATCAGAATACTCGCGTAGAATGATAAGACGATATAACGATGCCGTGTTTATTGAACAGAAAAGCCTGTCTCTATCAATCACTTGCGTAATCCGATTCAGCTATGTGCTGTATTACAGAAATCTTGACCAGTCTCAGGTTCCCTCGCCAAATTTTCGCCAATCGGCATCCACACCTGAGCACCTTCTTTCTTTCACCGATTCCCACTTCTTTGCCCGAATTCGCACTCGTCCAGCCCAATGCCCGCTCTTCTAGCAAAAGTCTGACTCACCGAGTCCAGCCCACGTTATTTTCGACCAATTCCAATCTGTAGTTTCGCCCAGACGGAATGGGGTCCACGTTGGAACACTAATAATAAGATTTTGACATTTCTTAGTCGACGTGTGGTAGCAAGCGGTTTTTGCGAGCGCTCGATCGATTAATTGAAATAATGAGCTGCCGAAAATGCGTTCATTCCATTCTGATTTCCCAATCCGTTGTCGGCTCGTCCAGTTTCACAATTGGCCTCATTGATTTCTGATTCAATGAGGAAACAGATGGAAAACGAGTGGCAATAACTGCTCAAGTAATCGATTGATTCATCCGGCTGGGAATTCTATCGCTAAAGCGCGGATACCGGAAAATATTGGCAAGGAATGCAACCTCGAGTTCCTTTGTTCTTTTACTCGTACTGCGCGTTACTCCACGCTTACTAGAAGGCGTTTCTAGGTCCGGAATTGATCCGATCCGCGAAACTTTTGAATTTTCACTACAGAGTATCAGTTCTAATCCGTTGTATTCGTCGCAAGATATTCATTAGCTGATTGGAAACGGCGACAAAAACCAATACAATTGGTACATACGAGTTGGAATCTATAAGAGTCAGGTCGACTTTGATACTGCGTTTTTCGCTATTCAAGTGCGAACGGAGGCAAATATGCGGCGAATGTGTCATTATAATTTTATCGTCTCATTGTCAACACTTTCTATAAAAGAACACGGCGAAATGCCTTCTTTTGTTCGTGCGAAATCTAGGCGAGATTATAGGTATCCCTGTGCCAGCTCCTTCTCGCAGCCCTCGATAGCTGAAGGTATATCGATTGGTACGTTAAACTACCTCAGGGGGTAACTAGGTCGAAAGTACCCGGTTACACGTTCGCTTCCTGTATCCCTATACGACTACCAAACCCGAGTTTCCGGGTAGCCAGTGGTAGTGCTGGAGCCGAAGCCTGCGCCGGTGCTAGTGCTAGTGCTGGTGGTTGCGGTGGTAGTGCCGCACGGGATCCTTGACATAAATAATCAGGAGTAGAGCATCGCGGCGCCCGTAGCCATGACGACGCCATTGATCGAGACGCCGCGCCGCGGCCGCTTCTCCGACGCTCCCGACCGCGCGCTCTTTCTATACCTACTCGCGTTCTAGTTTTGCGAGGCGCCCTAGAAGCGGACCACATCGCGGTGTACAACTTCTCCATACATCGTCCATTGTATCATTTTCCAATCCTCCTGCACGTTTCCTCGCTCCGCTCTTCATGTCCATTGGGGGAATTGGGGGGGGGGGGGGGGGGGGGGGGCGAACGAGCGTGAAGTCATTGATTCGATTCGGCTCGACGAAATATTCTAGTGGAAAAAATAGACTACGAAGAAGATTGACCGTTAACTTTGTGGGCAGATCGTATTTTTATTCTTCATTTTATGGGGTACACCAAGCCCCAGGTGTTTCATCCAACGAGACACTCGCTTCCTTTTTCAGCCGACGATCTGCGTAAGCACATAGATACAGGTTCTCCAGTTTCCACCGCTTGCGCAATTTACTTCGTGTCGATGATCAAGAACTTCGTCTCCGAGACACAGGGGAAGGTATTGTTCTCGTTCGTTTATGCTATACCTGTTTACTTCCTCGGAATATAATATGGCGGAGTTTCGTGTCCTGAACATCATGTACACATTGCACATATGTTTGTTGTTCAGTGGAGTCGACTGGCGCATACCCCCGCATACACGCTACGTGCAGTAAGATTTATTTTCTAACCCAATTCTCCGCCGTGGAGAGTTTTGCGACTCGCTTCCCCTTCCCCTTCCCTTCATCCCTGAGCCATGGAACCCCTGTGAGCCAGGTTCTCTTGGCCTCGCCCCGTACCCTGCCCTTGCGGAGTAGGTAGGGTTTTGCGCGGTGGTGCCACGGCCATGGCTCTCCGTGTCACCCAAGTACAGTACAGTCCCTATCCCGAAGTGTAAAATAGAGAGAACTCCACCCCTCTCACCGAGCTCGTCCCACTTACTGCGGGATTGCGTTTCACAACGCGTTCCCCATAACGAGATACGAGTTTTCAACGCACGAACATCACCCGTTGTGATGATTTGCTAGATTCTATTCAGCCGTCCGACTTGTACACTCGCGTAGATACGGATTGCGACGCTGCAGTAGGTACTATAATTTTTCGGTTTGACCTATGACGTCGGGGGACGACGGCTTTATCATCTCGTACGACAGAATCTATGTCATTCAACGTGAACGCTGCCGACGAATGCCGATACCTCTGTACATGCCCGCGGAAAATTGAACTAGAAATTCATACCCCGGGGATACACATAGTTCATGCTGCAATTATGATCGACTCTTCGACAATACTCGCGTTTATGTGTATGGACGTACGTATGTAGGTAGGTATATATGGACGAAGTAGAACGTCTAACGGTGATTCACTTCACATATTCTCGTATGATACGTCGAGCCACGTGTTTCGAGATCTTGTATCCAAACCGTATGTTTATAATCTCGTATTGGGTGTGCATCATACCGGCCGGGCCGGCAGAAGACTATGATCGTGCAATGAGTGAACCTATAATGAGTAAACATGCGATTATGAAGACGAACCCGTGTAGAAATTGCAAACGGGAACTGGCCAGTAACCGTCCAGTTTATCCGAATTCAATCCGGGCGCTGAACAGTCGGAATAGACAACCCCTAGCCGGGAATGTAACGCTGCACTAGACAGTGAAACTATGCCAGTCGAACCATCCGGATACTGTTCAGTTTTCCCGTCTCATATTGTACATCAACCGGGACATATATCAATAATTAGACGTGTTCGTGAATAAATTGATATTCAGCTCTAGATCTTCTTGAATGTTCATTGTGAATTTTATAACTGTAGATGTAATTCACAAATTCACCATCGCCAAGCTGCTCTTTCATGTTGGTTCCAAATAGACATAGTAAAATTCAGGACGTTATTCCGATTCAGACTCATGTTTGGAGATATTCGATACTCATAGACTCGGCAGTCAGACACTTATCACGAAGCTGAGCATTTTTAATCGCGAGAGAGTTCAGCGCCCGGATCATCTCTGGCGGAAAAGTCGCGCGTCACTCTCTGAAAATTCTATGTGGGAGCTGCAAAGTTGCGTTGAAGACGGGATCGCCCGTTTACGGGGTAGCCGGTGATCGGGAAACTGCAAGCAAATTTCCACACGGGAAATGGCGAAGACAAACACTTAGCAAAGTCGGTGAAAATATATAAATATCAGTTTAGGGCAACATTCTGGGTGATGCGGTAAAGTGACATTTGAGGTCAGCGAAGCCCGGCCCGGAATCGAGTTGACGGTGAGTTATAGCTGTCGCTCGCACTTGGTGCCGACTTTCAGAACAATGACGAAACCTGTCTAATCCTTCTCGAGCTGACGCCGACGCTCAGTTGTATGCAACTTCATTTGTTCGGCCATCAACAATAACATGAAAGCCATCGAGAGTTTCAAATTGTGAAGCGATTCGAATTTAGATTCTGAAGATATCGAGAATATAGAAAACCACAGCGCGCATGCGTCGAGGATTCTGCGAAAGTGTATCATTTTCACTGGCATCGCAGGAATTTGCGGAGAGATCCTTAGTCTCGTAGCGCCGCTATGCAGTCAAGTGCCTACATCCATTTTATGTAAAATTTCTTGAACCAGAGCTTTTCTGGTTCTGATGCCAAGTCTCGAATTTTGAGTCTCCTGCGTCGATGAATACGTGCATATACGCCTATCTCGTACTTACTTGAATATATTCTTATTCGATTCTCAGGACTGGTTTAGGAGAACCGGAAATTACCAGTCTGACGTAATACCTGCCGCAGATGGCTCTCTCTCCTCATCTCCTCTCTGTAGTCTCTCATGTTTTTTGGTCCACGGATCAAACGTCAGCGAATACACAGAGGAGAGAAGAAAGAAGGAAAAAAACGAAGCGAAGAGCAACAAAAAACCAAACAACGGCGGAAAGAGTAGCAATGTATTACCAATTCTGACAAGAATTCAGGGGTTCTGGGTCTTTTTTGGAGGAACAGAACGTGAACGAAGAGCGAAAAGTAATCACCCACTCACATTTCGCCCACTTATTTATCTAAATATATAGGTATACCATAGACGGGCGGCTATATACCTACCTGCAGCAGGTATACATATTATATACCTATAAAACACATCGCGTAATGAAGAACGGGTATTTCGTCCGCATATATATAGGAATATAATGTACCTACACGTATACTCCAGTATCAGTGAGCGAGTATGTGTAGGTACCGTAGCATAGTGGAAGTGTAGACAAGCTCGCTTGGTGCTTCCTGTACACCAGAAATGAGGGGGCGTTCCCTTTTTTGGCAGTTTCTCGACTCCCTCCCCTCCCCTTCCCTTCCCTTTCTTTCCATTCCCTTCCGGACCCCTTCCCCGCCGGGACACGGCTCGAACGGCCCCGAGAAATAACCGTTACCATCGTTGCCTTCATCCTCGCATGGACGACGAGTCGAGGACGGTAGCGCGCCCCGAACCATTGAGAATTTTGCGTGGATCGAAGACTCGAAGGTCAAAAGGCGGAAACGCCGCTGCTCGAATCCTTTGAAATGAAAATCCTAACATTATAGAAGATGCGGCTTCTTTCTGTTGCAATTGTCATTGGCCTCGCCATTGCAAATACGAACACACCTTCGGTGCATATCTGTTCTACAAGGGAACTTCGATTTGTCAGCCCGAAGCACATTCTGAGCGAAATCATCATCGCATTATTCAAATCCTTGACGGAAAAACATGTTTACCCCGTCCGAATTCCGCGCCATCCCCAAGAAAATCACTAAATAACGGGGGGGTCGGACTGTCTACTGCGGAATTCCACCTCCCTTCCTTTCCATCTAATCACCGGTGCAAGTGGAATGGAATATTAGAGCCAATGGGATAAAATAAAGTCGGAATTTCGGCATCGGATAGCTTGTCAGAGGCGCAAAATCTTTCCGCGAAGACTGTTCGACATCTTGATTGATTTTCCTGTCTCGTTGCCTCCGACTCCCTTCCCTCAGTCAAGACATTGGCATATTCACAATTTTCTGTTCGATATCCAACATCCGAGTCTGGAATATAATATTTTAGATATATTGGTCAACGCCTGATGGTCTGTCGGCGGTCGTATACTGTAGGTGATGCTATACCTACACATCTGCCTCATACAGGAAAAGCTTTTTGAGCTAATCTAGGAGTACCGTGGAGTCCCACGCACACGAGGCTAGTAGCCAGTGGCTCTGCGTGTCCGGGTAGGTATAGCCTCGACGCAAAAATACCAAACCGTCGCGGCGCGGCGCGTCGTCTTAACGTGCATATAACAGCCGACAGGGGTTCACCTCGTTCCCATGGTAACAAACCTAACCTAACCGAGCCGCGAGCCTAGGCCAAGCATAACTATTATCTCGATTTAACAAGTCTCCTCATTCACACGTATTTGCGTGCGTATATATATGTGCACGCATAATTATCGCCACCGTCGATCTTTCCTCAAATCGTTCATTTAATCTGTCGATACAAACCCGGGTGGGGAGGTAGGTATAATTAGGCAAAAAAGAAGCCTATAGCAGCAGCAGCAGCAGCAGCAGCAACGGCGGCTGTTACTTCTCTGAAATGATTAATAATTCCAAGGATTGAGATTTCGTTCCCGTGGCCATTACTCGACAAATTATGTATTATGAATTACAAGTAATAAGAGAGAGAGATATTTAAAAGTTTGAAGACGTTTTCAAGTTTGCGAGGTAGTACAGGGTATGCTGAGAGTCCTCGTATATATTGATCCGAACGGATAGACATACGAGCGAGGGAGAGAGAGAGAGAGAGAAGAAGCAGGCCCTCCCGGCTTCCAATTTGTGGAATCAAATACATCAAAGGTTTTACGTAATATACGCAAGGTTCAAACCGAAGAAAAATAAGATATGCTCGCGGCAGTTACGGGTAATTACAGGCACGAACAACTTGTAGTTACTTCGCTTTTCACGCCTGAAATTGCGCGGGAGTTCGTGGTATGATTGCACATCAGGTCATTATACGATTCCTTATTTTCAATTTTCACGCTACAAGTTTCGAGGGTTCACCTACCTGCAACCGGAAACAGAATTCTTATTCCATGCATATGCCTAGCTATAACACGTTATCGAAGTCATGGAACCGAGGTGATAAGTAATTATATCAACTGCTGGATGTCTTCTCCGGCGAATTTATCATAGGCACTCGAAAGCAAAGAGACTCCTCGTGAAATTAGGTATACCGATATCTATACCCGTTCCGTTTACCGGAAGGGGGATTATTATTTCCCAATGAAGGAGGACTGAGGTATCAGACGCAGATGTTTCTTGGTTCGACGGGCTTTCACTGCTGAATAGGAAAAACAAAAATACAATCAGCACACTGGGTGGTGTATCATGCCGCGGACAATATGAAGTCGAGGAAATCTTGGAGATATTTGATTCTCATCCGACTCCCATTTGATCGGCTTCATAGATCGATACAGTTCGCGACGCCAACTTTTGCAGCAACGTGTGTACCTATACCCGGATAATCGAGACCTCGCTACAGGCGATATGGTACAACGGCCAATGTGTAGCGTTGCGGATTCCGTGGCCGAATTACGAGTCCGATTTGAAATACGATCACACCCGTCCGATACACGTGTATGCAAATTTTTATAATTCAAGTTGCCATATTGAGTGAAGCCCGATCGTTGTTTGGCGTTATTGTTATTATACCTATTACGAGTTTCATTGTCTCCCGAGGATCTTTCCTGCAGAGCTCATTGCGTCATCTCATTACAATTGTTCGCTTTTCCCCTCCACGATTATACCTATAGCCATATATATAAGTACTATTCCGATGGCGAAAGGAAACGCAGAATAGAGTGGAGGCGCCGTGGCGCTAACGCATTGCTTATATGGAATTCAAGCGTACAGAGTCCCTAGTGCGCGGTGATCGTGCTCTACTCGTGAAAATGTATATGTACACGCATTACACCCTTTTCAGTAGTAAATCCCAGCGAATTGATTGGAATTGATGAACAACTCGTAGCCGCGCGAATCGTGGGTTAGAAAGCCCGCGTACCCCTTCAACCAAATTTTTTACAGATTGGTCAGACGTCATGGTCCGCAATAGTTTGGCTCACGCGTGAGAAATTCGATGAGAAATTACCACGCGGTTGCATTACTCTTTTTCTATCTTACAATTAGGGACTTCACGAGCGAACAAATTGCAGCGCCGCGGAGCATAGGCGACAATTTTCGGGTGACTAATATAAATACACAGAGATTTCACCGCCGTGATACTTTGTTTCACAATTCGAATACTGAATACTTTGTAGTAGTTTCTTCGCGGATAATTGGACCGCTGGTAGGCCATGCGGTACAGCAATTCAATGATTCGTCATAAATTATAACGAAGAAGAAAAATTGTACGAAAACCATTGAATACATAAATGCGGGACGCGATCGCATACCGACATTTTACATTTCGTCCGCACGATACAATGTCTTTATTATTACTTCACGAGGATATTCCTGGGATTTTTGAATAACCGGTCCTCGATCTCATTCAATTTCATCCTCGCGCTGCAATTGAAGTAGCATCTCAGAGATTTTTGACCCCATTTCCGGTTCTCGGATGCGGCCGGACGAGCACGTTCTCATACTTAGCCACGGCTCCGCAGTGCTATCGCGATGTAGGTAGGGATAAGGTACCTACTATTAACTATAGTATACACGTAATTCCTGCATGTTTTCTTAAGAACTAGGATTCGAATTTGTTTTCCTTTGTTTTCATTCACGGTGTCGTGACTATCAAACTGTGTGAGACGATGTAGAATAAAATTCGTAATAGCTACATATGTACATACTGTGCATAGTTGGAATTCGGTTTTTCTTGTACATATAGGTACGTGCTGCTGTGATTATATTAGGTATAACGCAATAACACGCGGAAATGATATTCCGAGACTTCCTCCCTGTCACAGTTCTCGTACAGGTACCTATATATTCTTCAGTCAACTTTGACGAAAATTTTCGTCGGAGGTGTTTCTTCTTCCGTTTCCGTCAAGTAGATGTAGTAGGTATTCCCTTTTTCGTACATCAGGCTCGTTTTTGCCTCTCCAATTCTTTCCCATATATATATCATCGTACTATCATAGTAGGTACCGTTTATCTTCTTTCTTCGGAATGTAGTTTCCACTTTCCAAGTAGGCAGGTACACACACACCTGCCTACACCGTAGCGGTCGTTTAGTTCGTACGAAACTGTGTAGGTACGGGGGATAGGCGAGGACTTGAATTGCCCGCAATTTCTAGTCGTTTCACTCTTTTCATTTTTCATTCCTCCATATTCCTACCTCGCATTATATATGTATCAGACTTCTGCTTGGTCTGGATCACCGAACGCGCAGCAATTTCCTCTGCAAAGTTTCTCAGCCGCATCTCACTTATAGGTATAGCTGTACTGTATACTCCCAGCGTGTTGGACCGAAACCTGCACACTCTAGCTTGTGACGAATTACAAGCAGAAGACGAATACGATCGGTGAACATCAGGGAGATAGATTTTCGAGATGAAAATGTTTTTTCGTGAAAATAATTAATGACAAAAGTGGCAAAAAAATGAAATTTTCCCACGACGCTTTCGTTGTCGGAACCGTTACGAGAACTCCAGCTCCACATGTGTGAAGATTGACGATTCAGATTCAAGAAATCGTACGTAGGTACGTGGCAACCCTGGCGTTAGTATTCGCGCGGTCTTTGCGATAATGAGACTGGAAAAATAACGATCATAATAGCGATAGAATAATATAGCAATCAATTTGGTACGAAGTCGATCGACTGATTCGCGTCCCGGATCATTCTGGTTCCATCAGTTTTTTCGCTGCCTGACTTTGTGCGGATATATCCGTAAGAAAACTATCGCCGAGAAAAATGTCGGCGGAAAAATAATTCCGCCGTCGAAAATCTCACCTCGAAATTGAACGATTGCCAGGATCGTGCCGGAAGGGGCCAAAGTAGATCGGCCGTGAAAATAACCGGTACAGGTATTGACTGAGTTTTCCGAACACGATCCCTTACATTTCCAAAATTTGTGCAGTTGAGATTTTTGTTCAGTTGCTTTTTTTCCCCGGGGATTTTCTCCCTGTATCCGGTGCGTGTGAATTTTGTATCCGTGTACGTGATACATCAGCGCGGCGAAGCTGCAGGTACGCGCGAATTCGGGGCAGAAAGTGAACACCGTAGGTTTGTTCACACGAATTATGCGGAGGTGCTACTCATATACGCAGCTAGCCTGTACTAGAGATATCTAAGAAATCAATGAAACTGTTCATTGAAATTCACGAAACTTTTTCCTCGTATATAGGCTCACCGTGCGTACATATCTATGCCTGATAATGATAGATCGGTATAGTATTGGTCTCGATATAGGTATGTGTCACACACGTGTAGGCATGTAGAAGATACACGGCGACGACGGTTTGTTCTCAGCCTATAAACCGCTTGGCTTTTCACACGCGCTGATACATATACCTACACACGCGTCCGTACAACATGTGCGCGCAACACACGTGTGTGTGTGTGTGTGTGTGGATCTACGTGAAGACGGCAGAGAAGGAAAAAAAAATAGGAATAAACGTGTGTACAGTTTACTCGCTAACACGAAATCTCTCACGCTGTCTGTAGGTTGCGCAACGAAACGTTCGGTAGGTATTAAGTCTCTAGCCTTGAGCTGCCGAGCCGTTTTACTGGGTCGAGTTGTTCCGCGTGTACGGTTATGGTTTCGTTGGTTTTGGTTAACGTGCTATTAAAGACATATTCACCAGACATAAAGACCGATTGTTACTCATTCTTAGAAGCATTGTTATCACTTCGGAAACGCGATTCGTCGCCACTCCTACACCGCAGAACTGATCGAAACGAAACTTCGAAGATTAGATGCAGAATTTTGGCAGAAAGTGGCTAAATATTTCATTTTGCTGAAATTCCAAGATAGTTCAAAGTTTTTCGGGTTTCTCTGAAAGGTAGGTTAGGTTTGTTTGTAGGTTAGATTGGAAAAATTGTAATTTTCGACACAAAATTCAATATTTCGTAGAAATAAAATACTCAGTCACTCCTTGCCGAAATACTGCATCCACTCCCCAAAGTTTCATTCCGATCAGTTGTTTGGTGTAGGTTTAGCAACGAATTCCATTTCCGAAGTGATAACAATGTTTTTAAGAATGTGTAACAATGGGTCTAAATATGTCTTCAATAACACCTTAAGGGGCATTTGGACGCGCTATCTTAGATGTACAGGAACCGTCTCGGAAACGAGAATCGTAAATCTTCGCAAACGACTGGATCGATTTCAATGAAACTTCGAGAATTCTTTGAGTACGATGGCAGAAATGGGCTAAATATTTTACTTTTCCAAAACAACGCTCGGATTTGATGGAAAATGATTATTCCTTATGTTAGCTAGGTTAGATTGCCAGCGGCGACTCCAATGGCCTCTTAATGCCCGAGCTAGCGCCAGCGCAACACACCGCAGTGTGGCCACCCATAAGCGACCCTCGAGGAGATACTTGTAGCTGGATGTAGTAGGCACGTAAAATCGGTGAAATAAATGTGTTTCGGTTCCTCGAACGCGCATGTCTTCCTTTCGATCTCGCTAAGAGTGAAATGCCAATAAAGCACAAGAATATGATCGTAGCACGAATGGACAATAATATACTATCCAGGTACAAGAGTACGACGAAAGTTGACGAAATTCACTTTCATTCTTAAATGCCAACCCGCGATCACGACAGATCGCGCGTCTCAGGAGCATCGCATCAATTTTTCGATACTCCTGCAGTTTTTTTTTTTCAACTCAATTGTCACATGGAGCCGCGTACGTTACCTTCGTCGCAGCTAAGCTGGAGAAACTGTGGAACAGTTTGGGATAGGTACGAGGCTGGAAAACGCCCTTTTCACATTCCGCGTCCACATTCCGTTTCTTCGAGTAATTCGAACACAGAATATTGTATTCCATCATACTTTCGGCATCCGTAGGTTATGTATTCGCGTGTACGCAGTGGTTCTCTTCCCAGGTGAGAGCATACGGCCTCTCGTGACGTATTCTTTTTCCATTCCACGTAATCACGATCGCGGGTACGACAGTAAAAGGTAGGATATTTATTTATCAGAATGAAGGAACTGTATGAAAAGCTGGGAGAGATAGAGTGGATTGAATTGGAATTCCGCTATACGCGCAGCGTTTGTCCTGCAGCGGGTCCGGGGTTTCCAAATCCTTTGTCCTCGTGCATCCATATACACAGGCATGCCGTTATTCTGCTATAGGTATATGAGTTACACCGTGTAAAACATGCATATATGAGTAGATTAAATTCTGATTGCGCGCTGCTATTCTTTGACGAAGCCTATACACAGCTGCACGGAAATCGAGTCATTGGAGATGGCCGTTGCCAGAGGCTATGCAAACTTACTGCTGACGCGGTGGGCGCACTGCAGTTTCAAAAGCAACGCAAATAACTTCGATGACGACGGTAATAATAATAATAATAATAATAATAACAATAATAACAACGATAGAAAACAGTCACACACATTTATACGCGAGTAGGTATGTACCTACATGTAATTTATATACAGCAGCACGCTGTTAACGCCATTTCATCGGATTATCTGAACGCGAATAAGACTGGAAAAATATGGTTTTCGTTGCGCCCGGTTCGTACGTGTATACCTATATATATTGCTTGCACGGAGAGAATTTGATAGGAAAATTTACGATACTTGCGCAGCGAACGTGAAATATACAACCTATACTTGCATCGTGGCGTTCTGTCCCATCCAAGTTTCGGAGGCGTTGATGTATGTGCAATGCCATCAAAGTTTACCAAAAATATCATCGTTTGTTTGATTCGTATATGGTTCATATACATTTTGTATGGACGAGACAGAACGCCGTGTTACGAGTATCGTAGACGGTGAACCGATTGCCAGTTGTTTGCAACATTTTTCCTCAAAGAAGATACATAGTACTTATATTACGGCCGCCGCGCCGCCCGGATACTTTGTAATGTATAAAATGAAATATATGCTCGTATATGAGTTTAGATATGTCGAGTTAGAGTATACGTAGGTAGGCACGACGAACAATAAAAGCTTCGGAAGCTGTGTACTCACGACTGGAATAGTTTTATCGAAAGAACTGCATTCCAACGCGCGGTGATATGTATAGTATATACCTGTAAATATATATATATATATATATGCCTGTATATAAATTATCTACCGAAACGCGAGGCAAAAGTTTTTTAATTTAGTTTCCCCTGCCGAGACACGCCGCATGTCCGATTGCTCAATGTAGTAGTAGTACGCGGGGATCTATTCACAAAGTTTTTCCTCACGGGATTATACCTATATACGAATATCCGTACGTAGCAGATGCGTGGATGCATCTGCAAACTGCATAAAACAGCTCTTTGAGGAAGTGGATTTTGCCGGTTATTAATTCAGATGGTCTTCTCTCGTACAATTTTACTGAACACACGAGTAGATGTGCATAAAATAGATCATATATCACCACAGTCGCACTCGTAATAATTGTAAGCGTGGCGTGGAATGTGACAACTTCAATTGAAATTGCACAAAAATTTGAATCCGGGTGGCAACTGGCAATGCGTGACAGAATTTTCGCCGCGTAATAATCGTCGAATTATTCGAATTTCATCGATCATTTCGTCGACAAAATTTACAATAAACCACAGCTGCTCCGTAATGTTTCACGCCATTTGCCTGTATCTCTTCTTGTGGATATATCGAGTGATGCAAGGTATAGCCTAGCATAGGACGCACGTACGTATATATACCTACATAGTAGGTACGCACATACGTGTAACGAACCTACAGCATCGGGTGCGGTCACGTAAGAATCCTCTCATTTCTGTCCTATATATGCCTACAAGCGATTCCGTAATGGGTGGAATTTACCGGTATCCGAGGTACCCAGTCGGACCCGCAGCGCTGCTTAGCTCACGATTAGCTCACCGCTATCCGCATATAGCTGCGATATTGTACGTATATACCTATAGTATACGTTGGACTACAGCTGTATGTATGTAAATACATAGGCACGTATGCGTGCCACGTGTATATATATATATATATATATATGCACATAAATCGCGGCTGTGGATGTAATATTGCTCGGGCAAATATCCACGTGCTTTCTAGGATATATATATGTGTATTGTATACGCACGATGTACGTGTAAGCATACATATAGCCGTACGCAGTGCCTGCTCGCGGAAAGCGGACACTATCCCAAAAGCGGGGAAAAAAGAGGTAAGAAGAGAAACGAAGTACGAGTACGAGGATTTACAGAAATTCGTGTTTCCGTACTCCGTGAACGAGGATTTCTCTTCCGGTTCACCATCCTTGCCGCCGAAGGACGCGATCAATCCGCTGTTTTTCTTTCCCGGATCGGGTACCGTCGATGAAATTTCGTTATATTCGCGAAATACTCGCGAAAGCTGTAAGAGCGCAGTATGCGCGAATGAATCGGAGCCGTAAGCTGTGTCGTATGAAATTATTGGAAGCGCTGCGCCGACATGCATAAATTATACGACACTTCAAGTGCAGTTAGCATAGGTCTGTAATATATGCTATAACTATAAGAAACGCCACGTACATTCGTATGTACATACGTAACTGGCCTTGAGAACGAGTGCCCGTACTCTATAGGTATGACACGAGTATAATCTTTACTCTGCAATCTCTATGAATTGCAAGATCCGCAAGTATTATACGTGTAGAGAGGTACGCGGCGCGCATACCTCACTCTTATATGTATGTATATACGTATTTACTTGTAGAATAGACCGTGGCATTATACCTAGTAGAGATAACTCTCACGAAATAAGGATACCTATCTGCTACACACATATATATATATGTATACATATGTATGTATATTGTATGTACAGATATGTTACGTATATACCGGCTACCTAGATATCTGTAGGCCAGCGATGTAGTAGTTGGTGCTCGTTGAGTACCGTAATTACTCATTGCAACGTAACTTATCGGTAAACCGTAACGCCGCGCCGCGCCGCGCCGGTCACCGCAAGTGTAACATACACGCGCGCGTTCATGTACGAGTATCTTTGTATGCGGGCAAGTGACCACGTCGCGTTAAACGTACGTATACGTGTATAGGTATATCTGCTTAAGGAGGTAGAAAAACGGTGAAAAAAGGAATCTCTCGTTCATGCATAAGTACAGTTTCTCTACGATAAAGTGAAACCTATTCCCATATATATATATATATGTATATAATATAATGATTGAACCAAGGTAATGAGGGAGTGCCGCGGGTCACATTGCGTAATACAAATTTGAGGAGAACAACACAAGGATCAAGAAATTTTTAACAAAATTATTTTCACAATGCGGATCTGTGGAGTATTACATTATCGCCGGGCTATGATAGCGAACTTATGCATTTTTTCCACTATATTATAGATTTTTATCTCTGTTATGTATTTTCAACACCCGATCGAGAAGGAATAATTATTACGTATTTACAGTAATTGCCAATGGAATAATAATTTGATATGCATACGTTTATGCATATTTCTGATGTAAGGAATCCATTCGCATGGGCTGGGGTGCGGTTATACCTATGTATATTATAAAAACAAACGACAAAAAGGTCGTACTACAATCTCTACGTGGCATAACCCTGGGGAAAAAGCTGAATTGAATTTGCCTTTTCAATAATTTCCTACGGTACTTAGTTTCCGCGCGCTAGAGCTGATTCAAACGGACCGATCAAAAGCCAGCATTTGAGATCAGTAGAAACTGCGATTAACCATCGGCCGCGCTTGGGAAAATCTGGATAACGCGATGTATCGCCAAGTTTTTCTCTCCCCACTCCTCGCACCCCGCTCCGCGTGGCTCCCCGGGCATGGCAGACGATATTGCGAGCGGAGAAGTGGCGATACATCGTAACTCAGCTTTTCCGAGTCAGGCGGACGACCGAGAACGATTTCCACTGATTTCCAAAGCTGATCCCCGATTGGCGCATCTCTATCAGCAACGGCGCAAAAACTAACCCTCGGGGTAAATTTTAAACATACGAATTTTAACTGCGAGAACGGAAGCCATCTGGCGAATGCGACTGTGAGATGTTTTCACTCGCGAGCCCCGCCATCTGGGTGATTTAGGCCAAGATGGTAACACAGGCGGAGGCAACGCCATCTCGCTGTCGTTGCGCAGAGTTTCGCGCAAGTGGAGTGTACAGTCCGTGTAAAAAGTATACTTGTTTTTCGTATTTTCATTATTATCGCATATGATTGAACCATTTTTGTATAATTTATACAGCCTATGTTACTCGAGAAATCGCGAGCAATACGTTGGTGCGAGTTTCATGCGAATTGGTCCACTGGTTCTTGAGTTTATCGGTAACAAACATGCTGTACTACCAATTGCATACATTGGTATACTGGTATGGAAGACATAGATTTCAGTATACAGCACAACGTTTCTTTCCCATTCTTTTTCTTCCATTTTCTGTCTCTCCTGTTCCCCTTCCCGACGCCAAAAGTTATTTATTCGAAGTAGTCCGCTGGGTACATCGATCTATATAGGTGAGAAAGAAATAATGAATTCCAGACGAAGGTTATTACTAAAATTATCGTATGTATGCGTGTAATACATGCTTGTACATGGTGTATATTTTTACAACGGTAAATCTCTCGATTCTGAGCTATACGTAGTTATTGATATAACGAGAGAGGAAACGAACTAAATGGATAAATGAATAATCTGCATCGCCGCGGGGGGCTCACGAGACAAATCGACGACATAGATTATAGACCAACGATTTTTCCAAACGCTTCTCGAACACGGTGATCATTTCCGCAGATACGTTCCATATAGATTATTTTCATTCGATATAGATATACCATGCCGGTGGCATATCTGAAATCTTGGCGGAAAAACTTGAGAGACAAACTGCAATAGAAGAAAAAAACGCGCGCAATTGATCATTCGCTATGCCTCTATGTCCTGCAGTTTACGTAATGATCACTCTTACATTACAGTAATCGAATCGAATCGAAATCTATATAAGTATACAGCGTAATGACGACTTATGTGTATTACATATCTTTACGAGAATCTCGCGTGCGTGGCAAAAATTTAGAGAAAACATATAAATTTTCGCTGTTTTTCTTGTCATTTTTCCTTCGCTGTTATAGATATTCACTTTTTGCTTCGATATTTGTAACGGCTGGTATACCATACCTAACTTCCCTTTTTCTTTCCCCGCGAATCTGCAGATCGCAAGCATATATAGGTAGATCGATTCGCGTAAAGATCAGAATATTTTATTACTATTTTATGTGCGATCGGTGTATTTTTTTATTCTTTTTCGTTTTCGTTTTCTCGTTCGCAGCATCATCGGAATAATAGAAATTTATATAATTCCATAACTATATATCTCATACTTACTAAAATAATATTATTCATATTTTGGTACAACGAATTCACATCTCGAGAGGCCATTGGAGTCGCCACTGGCAATCTAACCTAGCTAACATAAGGAATATTCATGTTTCATCGAATCTGATCAACTTTTCGAAAAAGTAAAATACTCAGCCGCTTTCTGCCATCGTACTCAATGAATTATCAAAGTTTCATCAAACTCGATCGAGTCGTTTGCGAAAATTCACGACTCTCGTTTTCGAAACGGCCCGCCGCATGAACGTTTTTAGACTCTTTACTGCAGCGGTAGCTTTATATCTTTATATTTCAATAAGATCGAGGAGAATAACATTTCCACAATTTGCTTCGGCGCGCTCCGGAAAAATTCATACCAATCAATTCGTGACTTTGATAAACCACCCGTTATATTTCCAGTTTGAGGTAACGATTTCAACCTGCCCAATTGATATTACTTATATCTATTTGCGCGTACCTTGCAATAGGATAATTTTAGCAGAAACGTAGCCGTCGGAAGTCTGCGGGTTAAGATTTATCACGTCATATTCGCTAAGATTTGTTCGGTGGGAAAAATCTCCTCCGATATTTTACTTCTCGCGATTCTATCGCGATAACGGTATGCACTTCAGTTTCCGCTAAAAAGCGCAACGAACAAGAGAGATACAGTAATGGATCGTATCGCCGAAATTCTAAGCTGCAATCGTCGACTTATCATAATACGAACGATCCTACATAACGGGCTTGTCGACAGCACATGGGAACAAGAATCCGCAACATGGATGAAATTCATACGCATGTTCAGTGATGTACAACTATTATGCGACCTCATCAGAACGACGCTTTCAGCGAACCGTCTTCCGATGTTCTGGCATTCTACGGTATGTATACATAGTTACGACAAGAACGAGAACTCAAAAAATATTCATCAAATTACTCAACGAGAAAGACCAGAGCTTCCGAACGGGACCGAAAAAATCGGAGCTCGTGGTGCTCGGCGGGCTTTTGTATAAACAATTTCGAAAACATGCAAATTTCCAATTATGTTGAACGTTCATTTTTCACTTCTATTCAAGATTTTGTAACAATTTAAGCTAACTCTTTTCTCCCGAGTATTACACTTTCGAATAAGTGTAGCACATAGTCGAAATAGCGGTGTAGCTCTCGTATAATTACCTAAACGAATAACTAATGTTGCACACGGGCCAAAATGTATTCGGCAACACCGATTGATCCGAAGACTTTCGTAGACTGTAAGTTCGAAGATGTGTAAATATTTTTGTTACGTGGAAGAATATTTTCGCGGTAGTTTTCGTCCTAGTATCCTCCATACCTACGTTTTGTTCGATAATATAGAGTATATCTTCGTCGGGGATGACATCAATGTATTTACCTACTTGGCGAATATTTGTTCACCGCGTTGGTTGTGACTGATACTGATGCGATTTTTCAGTATCTACATATTATACCTATGAACCTGTATGCTCACGGGCTGAACGAAATTCTCCAATTAGCCAGTTCCGGTGGGGCGCGGAACTCGACGTCATGGTCATCCCCTTGGAGGGGTGGGCGTCTACCAATCAGACACGAAATTTAATATCGACGTACCAATACTGTACAAATACCAATCGACGAGGGATGAAAATGTTGAAATACCGAAAACTCGATACTGCAGCTGCGCATTAGGCAAAAATCCTGACCTTTGAACATTATCGTTGTTGTTGTTATTATTGTTGTTGTTTGGGGGAATGAACCATCGACCCAACGCCCACATTGGGGGGAAAAAAAAAAAAAAAAATACCTACAAGCGACGAACTGTATGATGTAGGTATAGGTACGGGGAGTCTGAACGTGACAATGGCATGAAAACACTTTCGGGATCGTCACGTACCGCAACGACGCGAGCGCGTACACGTGAGTCAAAATTTGTAACCCCGTTGACACCGGTGCGGGCCAATTCTTGAAAGAATTATTTTTATCCGCGGCATCAAGAATCGCTAAAATCAAGCACCGATGCGAAAAGTATTGAAATAAACTATTGGAATTAGAATATATATACACTTGTATCGGCTATGTATTACATACAGACCATACACCTACCCAGCGTCGAATCGACGCCGAATTATATTAATTAATCTATACAGTAACGAGTTCGAACCGTGAATTTGCCATAGTATAATTGTATGTATGTATGTATGTATGTATATTGTATATATTCGTACGCCTGTTACTAGTACTCCGGAGTGCAGAGTGAGCTCCAGGTAACCCCGTGTTATTTTTTACCCTGTCATTTGTATTCTACAATCGCAAGCCAGACGCAACGCAGCGCTATGCAGTTGCGTAGGACGCAGGTAATACCTATATATACATAGTTAGGTACAGGGTGTGTACAAAAAACTACTTGTCACCACATCGCCGGGCGATTATCCAGCCCGAGATGCCGCCGCAAAATCGATCTTGACCTTGTGGAAACTGAACCGCGAGTTTGTTCGTCGGCCCGAAATGCTCTGCTTACCAAGAGAAACAAAAGTATCGAGGAGCCCGTACGAGCCGCGGACGAACCCTTGGAGCCGAAAAAAATCGCGTACCTATAGCTAACAAAAATGACGAAATGCGAATTCACTCGCGCCCTATGGGGCCCCTCGGAGACTCTCGACGAGTATAGAACCTTTCGAGCCAATACAAATATCTCACTTCGATATTCAAGGGCAAGGTGTATTTTGCCGATCTCGCGATGGATAGTCACCCGGCGAAGTGGTGACGACGTATGTTTATTATACACCCTGTACGTAGGACGTGTACGTACGTGTTGTATCACGAGTAATTTGTGGAAATGCAATTTCTCTAATGGATATCACGTACGGAGTGGGTACGTACGTACGTACTTAGGTACATACATACATACGTATGACCCTTCTTCGTTGTTTTCCAACTGACCGATCATCCGTTCGTGATATAACCCAATCATATAATGTATGTACGTAAGTACCTGACAGTCCCCGCGAGTGCCTTCGGCATTTTATACGCAAGATTATATCGAATTATACATACTATAGCTATCATCGTTGCACTGCAATTGACAGTGCAGGTATGTATACCTACGTTTGATGGTATATCGTCAGCGAGTAACTCACTGCGGTTGAAGTGACTCGTTGTCAAAGAATTCAGGAAACCAGGAAGATTTGATACAAACGCACGTTCAATTCGAAATTCGGAACGCCTTCACGGGAATAGTATATTGTGTATCCCCCCGAACCACACGCGATGTTTTCTGTCCCGTCTGCGGGGAAAGATTCGGCTTTGAGTGCCTGTAGAGCGTGGCGCGCGTCGCTGAAAGCTAGAGAAAATAGCCTCCGAGGTGAAAAGGTTGGCGCATGCGCGTGCCGCGGATACTACATTCTTCGCATCGAAAAACTAACGCTCTAGTGCCGAAAGCGTAGGATTCGCGATGTGCGCATGCGCCAAGATTTTTCCGCACGGCAGTCGGAAATCGGCCGCTTTACATCCGCTCTACGGGCACAAAAACTTGAACTTTCCATGCAGGTGGGACAAAAAATACTTCCCGCTAACGCATATAGCAGTATTTCACTTTTCACCGATTTAACGATACTGCAGTATCACGGAACGCGGTTTTGTTGTTGATACAGCAAACTTACTGCTCGATCGGCAATACATTTGACTGTGTTAATCCAACGTGCTGCCGAATCGACAATATATTCGACTGTACGAATAAAACCAGTCAAATCGCCTGTAGCAATTTTACTTCCTATTGCGAAATTGGCGATAATTTTCAGTCAAATGACGCACACCGTTCGACAAAGAGAAAAATTTTCAGTGGGCGTCCTGATTGGCCAGCTCGCTGAAGAATTTTCCCCGTTCGCCGTTCGTTTTAAATTTCGTGCAGCTCCATAGCGCTCACAACTCGACACGCTGCTGCAGAGTTGCATGTGAATACAGGTATGTACTACAAGACCCGAAGCGATGAGTTGTGGAGTGAACAAAATCAGTATTTAGTAAATATAATCAAGTACCTATCCCCAAGTATTCAATCGAATCTATACTAGGTATACTTACTGCGGTTGATTCGCGGACGGTTTTGTCCCAATTGTTTTCTGGTTGGGCAATTTCAGACATTTTTATTTTGACCACCACTGAACGCCGACGGCAGCGCCGGTCAAGTGCCAGTGAATGGAAGTAACTGCACGATCCTCTGCTGTCTCCGAGTCTCCGATAACAGTTTAATACCGACACCTAACCTCGTAATCTATTTCGTAGCTGTATTTTCCTATACAACGAGTATTTATTATCCATTGAGCAACAATTTTCTCAACGATTATCACTTTCGAATGACAACTTTCATTTTGCCGAAATAGATTACGAGGTTAGGTATCGGTATTGAACTGTCATCGGAGACTCGGAGATCGGACACTAGACAGCAGAAGATCGTGGAGTTATTTCCATTCACTGGCACTTGACCGGCGCTGCCGTCGGCGTTCAGTGGTGGTCAAAATAAATCGTTTGAAATTGCCCAACGAGAAAGCAATTGGGACGAAACCGTCCGCGAATCAACCGCAGTAAATATATATAAGCATAATCCTACCTATAATATATACATAGTTTTATATTTCATCCAATTGAATCGTCGATCTCCAACCACACCGAACTATATTCCATTCGAGAGAATTCAAATTATTTAATTGCTCCGGGACAAACGAGATGTATCATAATTGTTGTAAAGTAAATATGTAGGTAATTAATAAAATTCATCTCCGGTAGATTTTACTGAATTTCTTTCTGAATTGCTCAGTTTGCCTGCGTTTGCCTATATACAGGGTGAGTTTTTTTTAAAGTGTGACGAGCGTATATCCCGAGAACGGTTAGAGTGATCAAAAAAGAGTTCAATCGAGAAATGAACGGCACGAAGGGGGACGTCATCTGGGCGGCACAGATTTTTGATGGGTGGAGGCACCTCCGAGATATCAAGGTCATTGATGTTTTCTTAAATAGCAACATAGCATTTCAGTACGCAGTTACGAATCCGAAACCCACCATTCAAAGTCATTTTTGGCCTTAGTAAGTCATAAAAAAATACGAAAAACAGGCATTATCAGTGGATTATGTCAAAATCAAAATTAAAGAAATATTCAAGGTTACCTGGCTGGTTATCGTTACTCAACAAGATGTTCCAAATATTTTTGCACCCTTATGCGGAAAGACTGTCTAACCGCGGCCAACATTTCGGTTGTTACCTCGGCGTAAGCTTATTATGGGAAACGAACGAAGGAAAACATGAAAGAAAGGACTGGACAAGCTTGCGGCTACCTTGATAACTCAAAGTTCCAATACCCTGACCACTACAACTCGAAGCGATTCATGCAACGACCTGAAAGAATACATGTCGCAATGAGCATCCCCAATTACGCCTACGAGCTGATGCTTGTCAGTCACATTTTCTGAATATTATTACACACATTGTACTTACAAATGTATCTACGTCCTAAATTGAAGATCGTCTCTACTATATTTGCGGATTTTTACGAGTCTCCATAAGTCGAATATTTTTTGGGCTACCCTTTGTAACTGGAAAACTTCGATGAGACGAGACCTCTCTTACTCTCATAGTTTTTGCATGAGAATGCACTAGATCTCAGACATGTGGAGGTTTTCGGGCTATAGAGGTTTGACGTTAAGTTAGCGAGGTTCGACTGTATAACTGTTTGTCATATGATACCTACATACCTAGTGTAACAATTTGATAAATTGAGAATTTTTTTCTCATAAAGTACTCATGCATATATATCATAGATATACATGTAATAGGAAAAGCCGCACGAATTTCTCTCTGCGAATGCGTGTGTTTCTTCAACTTTTCGTTCTCTGTTTACAGAGGTAAAGGGAAGTTTATTGTCATCACACCGAAAATGAAAAGTTGAGTTTTCACCAGACCCAGACGTCCACGTTTCGGGGTGTAGAGAATCATTCCCGACTATTCTCAGATGGACGTTGGGTGTGTGTGTGTGTGTGATCAATTTTTTTGCCCGAAAATACCTCGAGAACGAGTGATCGGATTTCGATGAATTCGTGCTCAATCGACGCGGCTTATCCAAGCTCAGAACTGATTAAATATTGGGTCTGATCGGTGCCGTAGTTTCTGGATTTTTATCTATCTATCTATTTTGAGAAGATTCAACGGGTCTTTGATTTTCTATTTTGATTCGGGACAAATGTGAGAACAGCGAGTTTGAAGGCTGGCCCACGGTCAGCTTGAGACTGCAATTGTTTCATTCAATTTCAAGCTTACTCGATAAGTAAATTCCATTTTTGGCCTAACTTTTTTCCGCTTTGTAGTACGTTCGATCGTTCACGACTTGTGGGATTGGAAAGTAATTATAATCGCATAGGTATCAGGTATACGGAATTAGAGATTCAGATTTATTCCATTTTCAGGTGAATACTTATCGTTCGATTGTTCAGAACCTGTATTTTTATGGTATAAGTACCTATTGTCACGTACTCCATTGATTCGCATGTTCGAAATTCGGTTCCTCCGAATGAGGAAACTTAAGAAACGAATGAATGTATAAGTAAATTAATAAATAGAGACACCTCAGCTATATCTTTGCATGTACCAAGTGGAGAAGGTGTATGTATATACCTGTTTTATAGATATAGGTAGCGAGATCTTGTCACTCGAGACCACCCCCCAAACTTGACTCCGGATTATACCTAATGAGCCTCGAGTAAGCCGGGCGTCTTCAATCGAGCCCCATGGAAAACCGTCTTCGACGCTCTTGCCGCGGAGCCTATACCTACCTGCGATATTTATTTGGCGGATGAAAACGGATGCTCCTCTCGGTATACGATGATTATAGATACTTATAACACTGTCAAAACTACAACGGACATTCTAACAGGCGAATTTGAAGTTCGTACCTCGGGATCTCTCTCGAAATCGAAATTATTGAAAATATATTAACGTCGGCGAGTATTTTGAAACTGATTTCCCAAAAGCTCGTTTAATTTTCGTACCGGGCAACGTGCGAAAATGTTATCCAATTTTTGAAGACGTAGATTGGGAATTGCATCCTCCTAATTATTTGAAAAGAAAAAAAGTACAAACAACAATTGGACCGCTCGGATGGAGCGTCGCGTTGATATTTCATTCGCGTTCGAAGACTGTCCGCTTTTACTTCTACACCCGTATATTCTCATATTGAACCTAAACGACTTTCGAAAATCTCGGGATACACTCCAGAGTTGGCATTTGTCCGGTACAGGTACGTCTCATAGAAGAATTGAACGTCACGCGGCCGAACATGCACGCATTATAACCTGCAATGCAGAAATGGCAAACCCTCGGAGTAATTTCGACGTGGAACGATGACGTCACGGTGTAGAATAGCTGCGGCGTTTCTCTGCCTTCCGTTTCACCAGCAATTCTCCACCTCTTCCTTCTCCTTTTCCTCCTCTCAATTCTCCTCATGCTTCGCCTTGTTCTCGAGGGTCGTCCGCTGCTGTTCTATGTTTCAGGGTTTTCACATGCGGCTACGCTATAACGCGACTCTTCCTAGAAGAGAGGTTTCGCTGCCTGTCGTCCGTCTCTCTGCACATGCCGGCTCGCGGTCCATAGATCTCGGTTCCCCCTCGGACATAAAGTGCCTCGCTCGAATTCCCAGCTTCTCCGATCGCTCCCTCATCGTCGGCCAGTTCTCCCGTGCTCTCCGATAGCTCCTCGGCCCTCTCGCATATATTCGTACACAGAGTCACGTGAATATACCTACATCTACATTGTATGCGTTACATAGGTATGTATAAATATAGGTATGTATACCTGTGCTACGTATACGTTAGCTTACGTAAGAACGCAAGACGACTGGTTATTCAAAGGATCAAGGCAAACCGGTGCTACGCATGCAGCACCGAATCTCCTCTCCTCTCCTCTTCTCCCCATTCCGCCTCATTCCTCTTTCGCTTATAATTCCAGCTCAACCCCCACCCCTCGAGTCTCAGCCCCTCCTCCCCCGCCCCGTGGTTAAACATAGCCGTAGCTCTAGGCCCTCGCAGCGAGTCCGCCATTATTCCGGCTTCGCGTATACCTCCGTTTCCGAAAATTTTAACACTCCGCGCTTTCTATGCGATCGGATATGTAGTGGATACTCTAAAAACCATACCGTTGCCTCGTACCGTGCGATCGAGATGCGCAACGAACGTCTCGATTCTTACTCTTCGCTTGTTATATTTTCAAAATATTCAACATCCGTTCATCATTTGCCATCTTCCTTGATAATATATACACATGCATCTCAAATTAGTGATTATTCATTCATCCTCATGAATTTTGCAACTCCCCTTCGGGGTAGCGTCCCCGCGTCCCTCGCGTCCCTCGCGTCGGCCATTTTCAAATATCCCGAACAGTGCTTCTAACAAAAAATTTCAGCTAGGAGCATGCTAGCGGATAACCTTGCGACTGGGACGAGGAGTCCTGCCGCGCCACGTCGTGTTCCGCCTCACACACGAACTCGCTTCTGTAGTTTACTCTATACAATACCTAATAATATACACAAGTATGTATATTCTCTCGCCGCATACGTATCTATATACATGTGTATCTCGGCCTGCCTTCGATTCTTTTCTATCTATGCATAATGTAGGTATGTGTGCATGTAGATAACATGATACGCTGCTGCAGTAGAGTAATTGCAAATTGGCAACACTGATCTATTATATATACACAGTAGGTATACTCGAACCCTAACCTATATTCATACAGAAAATTCGTGCTACCGGACATTGCAGTGGGAATTGGCAGAGATATATTGTATATACATATGCATACGTATACTGTACTATACCATACGCTGCAGGCTATAGGTTTAATTATTCTGTCGATTACGCTCACACCACGTATAGGTATATATGCATATATGTGTATATATAGGTATAATAGGTATGTGCCTACATATCTTACGTTACGTCACGTGCAAGATTACGTCAACCGGAAGTCACGGCGTGATGTACACGTGGGTGCGGGTGTCGTGTATGTACGTGCCGAATACTGTACGCGAATATACACCAGGCGTACAAACTATATCGCATGTATTCAATTCGCAAAGCCCGCCTTTTTTCATGCTCTGCTGTAAAGTTGGCATGTATGCGATGTCGAATTTGTCATGAAGCAGGTATGCGCATAGATAATCTACTATCTCGTCATCTATTATTATATCACTACCTACCATCGTAAGTTTTTTCTTCGATCGCAATAAATCGCGGGTCTATACTGATGGGAGAAAAAATTATCAATTTAGAAGTTCATCAACTTCCGGTTGCAAGCACGCTACAGGCAAACACCTGGAGTACACACAAAACGAGGCGAAGGTTTCTTTTCTGCACTACGCAACTACGCAAGGGTCGAGCTCTCGGAGCAGACTCAACGGGCTCAATGGGCTCGACAGTGAACGCTTAAACGACGCCATTTTATCACGGGCCGTGAGTAAATTAAGGCTACTAGGCCGGTGTTGCCCTACTTCGCCCTACTCGAATGTCCCTGCGTGCAGTTCGCCCCACTTTATGGTTCGCGTACAATGTAGGATTTAGGTACAGAGCTGCGTACTTACTATACGTACTACAGCGGAGACGCAGAGTTTCAAAACCCACGCGTATCTAATCAAAAAATAAACATAACCCTATTATACCTATCTATGGCTGTATAGTACAGGTATAGGTAGTTTTGTGGGTGGGCGTAGCACCTACTCACTCCTTCTTCTACAACGCGACAGTTGGCGTAGAAGTTTGAACGCTTCTGTTCTATATGACTGGTTATTGGTAACAGGGAAGCGACGATAGTGCCGTTGATGGAAGGTAGGTACTATATTACAGTTATCAATGATCCGTTCGTTCCAAATACGTAAAATTCTGCTGCAGTATCCTGCGCATTGCGTCTGATGCAAGAATTGCAAAAATTCGACGGAGGAGTACAGTGTATTGGGATTATTATCGAGGCTTGGTCACGTTTTGTCGTGTCCTTCGAGTGTCCTTGGTGTGTCGGAGAGACATTAAAGATTGCGAAAGGGGGTTCGTGCGTCGCTCGGTAGGTAGGTATGGAACGGGCTGGAACGGAACAGGACGGGTTGGGACAAGAGCTTTCACCCCCACGGCCACGATCAGATGAGAACCCTGGCGATATAACCAAACGGCAGAGCAAAGCCGTCGGGGGACCCGGGCCAGGGCGTGGCCTACGCACCCCCGCGTTTTCAGGCTATAACGACGCCATCTTGAATATCTGGCCCGGGTGAGGGCTAATGTTTGGCCCAGGGGTTGAAGCCGTGACGACGTACGGCTGCGTTCAATTCGTTATACTCTAGTATATAATACTGGAGGTTCTTCCAAATATCAAAAGGGATGCCTAGGCTATATATAAAATGGCCGCCGGATTCAATAGTTCCCCGAGGCGATTGCTAATTGTACCTAAACGAACATAATCCGGTGTACTATAGATTTTCTCGAGTGAAAACGAGCGTTGTGTCGTCCTACGGATTAATCGTACAACAACAAGACAACAGAAAATTTCTACTCCACTCTTCTTTTTGCAAGATTCTTAACAATGATGTACCTAGGGTATACCGGTTCATGTACAAGATTCTACTACGTTAGTCAGAAAAGCCGCAGGTCGTAGCTGAGCGGCGACGTCTCCGCGTCATCCATGCGCGGCCGACGAGTTACGTGATCGTAATCCAAACTAGAGGTACGGAATATGTATACATGCATACAGTGTACAAAGGTATAGCAGATATATACACATGTTAACTGGACGGAACTCTCCTTAGCTCCGTGCAGCACACCCGCGCCGCGCATAAACTGGCAAACTGCCGCCCTGCACGCTAATACAAAATACACGGAGGAATTTTCACCGTAAGTTGATATGCCGGGTCGCAGTCGAATACTCTGAATATCTAGCCTCGCAGGCCTGACCAACCGAGTCTCCGAAGAAATTAGGAGGCAATTGGATTCGCCGTTGGCAATCTAACCTATAAGCTAACACAGGGAATGTTCATTTTTCATAAAATCCGATCGATTTTCTGAAGAAGTCAAATTACTTGGACCACTTTCTGCCATCATACTCAATGAATTCTCAAACTCCCGTCGCAATCAATCGCGTCGTTTGCCAAAATTTACCATTTTTCTTTGCGAAACGGTTATTTAAAATATATAGCGAGTCCCACGGCACCTTGATGCCCCCCCCCCCCAAGCCACCGATTACAAAATCTGATTCGCTAATGGTATTCGATGATGTGAAAGACGGTGAGTAAGCCGAAAAATAAGTCAGTCATTTCGGAAGCGGGTATGAAAATTTCGTTTATATTCATTTTTCGAAATCCCTGGAGTTCGAGGGATTTGAAAATTATGTAAAATTCATCGCAGAGGTTGTAAAAGCGAGTGCGCTGACGTGGCGCTGCATGAACATCAAAGAGACAAAGTTGTAAGTTAAATACACGTAGTACGTATATAATTGAAACAGCGGGATGCAAATTCACGGCGGTACCATATACATAATATACCTATATGATGAGGCATTTATGCTCACGTCCTCGTCGTTGAACTAAGGTTCTCGTTCTCTTTCTCCCTATTTACGTATTGTATTATGTATAATGCGCGCAGAGTTACACAGAAATACAAAGAAGCGCCTGTGTATTCAAATTTGTAGTACCTTGAATAATTTCTCGAATAATAAATTCTCGTTGGCATTAAAATTTCGTCAAAATCGCGTAGACCGGTATATTGTGTTGCGTAACGTCTAATTACTCGTCAACGATTTTGAGTAGGTATACGCATAAATAAAACGTGTTTCGACGTTGTAACACGACGACGTTTTCATATACCTATATATAAATTGTACAGAGAATAAGGTCAAGTTATCGCAAGAGGAAAAAAAAAACTTTTTTTAATCACACCATACATCGCAATGAATGAATTAATTAGGACGGAAACAAATTTCACGCACGCATTATACAGGGTGACCCGGAATTTACGCAGATTATTCAACGGGGTATAATTCTTTGTTAAAAACGTTATCGGATATCTCATCAACTCTTCCCCGGAGGTGTGGTGCCGGTGCGTCGAGGCGCTTCGGAATTTCGAGCCCTTTGATTATTTGCTCGTATTCCACACGTCGATGAGCCTCCGTTAATAGAACGCGAACGCATCGACTGATTCCCGATCGGTCGTGAAAAAAAAATCTATACGTTTTGGGAAAAGAAATTAACGAGGAAATTTTTCATCCCGTTTCCAACAAATTTCACCCCGTTAAAAAAACTCGCGGCGTCAATTCCAGGTCACCCCGTATATACGTACACACATACATATATATATATACATACATCTGTGTATAACATACAATTCCTCGGTTACACCGAACTTTCCGGAATTTAATTAAAATAATGATTGTTAAAACATTATATATATAATACCTACGTTACGGTCATTTCGGTTCAATTCGCATTTCAAGTATGATGATATTCTTATCGCGGAAGATTTGCCGCGCGGCGCGCCTGGGCAGTGGCAGTGTCAGTGCAGGAATCGGTATTCCTACAACTTCCTTCTTCCCTTGCAGCGCGCGTTTCATATCCTACCTACACGCGAAGGAAAACTTGTGGAGCGTTACTAGTTACATACCTACACCGTATAGGTATACGCTGCACGGTATGTATATACATACATACATGCAGCGAATAACATGTGAAGAAGAAGAAGAAGCGAATTATCTCTTTTTATCCGTTTATCTTCTTTCTCTCTCCGTCGTCGTCCTCCTCTCCTTCATGTTCTCTGTGCCGCAGCTGTTCAAGGCCAACTCATCCCACCTTCTTTTTCACTATCCACCTACCTACCTCTACCTCGCGACGTACTTTTTCCTCCTACCCCTTCAACTCCGCGCGGTGTTCGCGCAGGCTGCTGCGTTCCGTTCCGTTCCGTTCCGTTCCGTTCCGTTCCGTTCCATTCCGTTCCTCTGTTTCAGCGTAGCCTAAACTCCGCTACATCGCGTAGCTTCGTATTCTCAGAGTTTCTGGCCAACCAACGTGTGCATATACGAACGAAGTAAAGCGCCAAGGGGCGAAGGGGGAATGAGACACGACGGCAGCCGATTACCCCCGAACTTTCTGCGGGCAGGCGACGGATACTGACGTCATCGACCAAACTGCTACGGAACTTTGTTTTTTTCTCCTCTCTTTGCCACGGTAGGTATGTATATAGTGGGTATGGTATAAGAAGAGGAGATCGCCATCGAGAGTTTATGCGATAAAAACTACATATTAACCTGAAGCTTTTATACCGCGACGTCCCGTCGCGTATAAGTTCTTCATTTTGTTACCGTCGTCTTCTTCTGCCTATATGTACGGTTTCGTTTTTTTTTTTCTCGTATTTTTAACCCTACTTTTTTGCTCGGAATATATATAAATATTTTCGAGAATTCATTCAAGTCAAAAACGTCTACCGCGAACAGAGAAAAATACGTAACGAATGAAGTGGATTCGCGACGATAATTGGGATAATTTTTGCACAGTATAATTCTCACTTGTTGTCAATCATTATTTCACAGATCATGTGTATGGCTCTGTATGTAGGTATGGTGGTACGTTGGTCGCACGAGTCTAGTAAGGTCGTTTTCTTCTTTTTTTTTTTTGTTCGTTCGTTCGTTCGCTCCTAAAAGTTCCGCGTTTTCCCCGTTATTCAAACGGCGGCGATACGACGCGATGACTATAACACGTCACTCGGATCGAGGCGGGAAATTAATTAATACGCCAGTGGTCCCCCCCCCCCCCCCCCCTCTTTTTTTTCATCTTCCTCCTCCTCCCAGAGCGGACATTCGCAGTTCGGTTGAGTTTGCGGGTTGTAACTATGTATATATATATATATACGCATACACTGTAGCAATAGTTATATATTCTATATGACTATATATATATACACACAGAATCATACAACTTTTCACTCGCCGACTCGAACGAATCGGCTATATTCACCGCGACCGTTTTCGCGATGCATGTGTACATACTAATTCAATATGAAAAAAAAAAAAACAACCTGCAGACCGAACCTATGTTCACCGTTGTCAAGACCCTTTTTAATAGGCATCAACCGATTAATAAAACAATTGTTTTTCGCACGTACTTTTTCAATACTCCGTCCATCCCCGCGCCTCGTGCCATTGCCAGCAATTACTTTTTCTCGTGGCGGCTTGCTTACCTGCGACGGATGCAATTCTACAGTTTTGCAGAGTGAATTAACGAAGTGTACCGTTCTTCCCTTTCGAGCAATGAAAACATGAGTTGAATAAAATCATTCTCTACTGTATTACATACTATATCACTGCTGCAGGCATCGATGTCTCATATAATCGCAATTAAACGGTTTTATCCTCTGTGTATACTTATGTTTATACCGGGAGCGCTACTACAGCAGCGCAGCGGCTATGCGGCAAAGTGGCGTTTCGTGTTTCGTCCTTAAAATGAGAGGAAGTTGCTCGTTGTTTCGCGCTGGTAGGAAGCAATGAGAATAAAGAGTAAAGAAAAAAAAAAAAAGAAAGAAAAAGAAAATGATGAAATAAAAGAAAAAAATGTTATTTTATACATACGCTCGAGTCATTGCGTGAAAGTCCGCCAAGCCTCGGGGCCCGTATCTCAACGCGTTAGCATTCGAAATTTGCACTTTGATCGATCTAGTAAACGCATATATTTCCATATATATACCTACCGCGTATTATATTTGACTTATATTACATACGTACTACACGTTATGCATAATGGACGGAAGAATAGCAGCAAACTGTGTCGAACGACTAGCAATCAGAGCAAAAGTCAAGGTCGTTTAACATTTATCCGGACTATAATTATGATTTGCTATGGTCATATTTTGTCCAGGTATATATATATATATATACAATACGAATGAAAATTATAATTCCCCATGTAGTATACTATATGTGAAACCTACCTATAGTAAAACGTTTCAAAAGGTTCTCGCGGGTGTTTGAAGAAACCCATAGACAACATATATCCGCCTAATTAATTACAATTATCATGACTATATAACACGCGTACGTAGATATAGATAATGTGATGAGAAAATGGGTTTTTTTTTCCGATTTCTTTGCCTTTATAAAACTATGCTGCGTGCCAAAATTGATAAAACATTTTTCACAATCAGAGGCAGGGCGTGCGTACCTTATTATACGAGCATATATGTAGTACATATGTATATATATATACACACACCTTGTAAAAAAATAAATTGAGGCATGTTATATATATATACCGTATCGCTGTACCATACACATGTGAATTACAACCTCGCGAAATAATTTTTTGTTAGATAGAGCGACGCGAGTAGCGGCGTATCAGCTGCTGCTGACTCTGCGCGTCCTATGCCTACTATATATATATACCTATAAATGAATTATACGTACGTCTGAACTTCCCCGTTCCCTGATAAGGTTTCATTGCAGAGGCGTGTGAAGTATAATGTGATGTAGCTGGGTGCGCGGAGGTCATTCTATTATACATAGGTATGCATATAGATATACGGCCGCGCGTGGTCATTCGGTTGTACAAATTAAGAGTTCATCGGTTCAAACCTAGGCCATATAACAACGCATGCAGATAGGTGACCGTACGTGAATAATATTAATGCGGATGGCCATTCTTTTATATCCTTACAAAGAATTTCACGTTTCAGCTGTAGTTTGGTATGTAACTACCCGGTAAAAATCGTTGAGTATGGGTACTACATCCAATGCGGTGTGATTCTTTCGAACAAGAGGAATTGAGATGAGAAAGAACGACAACGACGCTTACACGTCTGTCTACAATACTTAACATGTGAGATTACGTTGACGCAGAAGAATTCAAATAGACGATCGCTTCAACTTCTCCGCCGCATCCGTTTTGCTAATTCTTTGTTAGTAGGTATGTATATACGGATCATATAAAGGAGGAAAAAGAGAACGAAGAGAGGAGAACAAGCGAAAAAAAAAAAAAAAAAAAAAAAAAAGAGACGAACGAAAAAATTGCCAGCGTAGAAATAATTTTAAGGCCAGTTGCATTGCAGACGTATCTGAAATTTCGTGGAAGTTAATACAACGCATGAGTATGTATGCGAGTAGGTTACATGTGTGCTGCATAGCTTGGGCGAGGCTGCCCCCTAGCGTGTGATTTCGATGTTGCCGAAGCTGACGTTGGTATCTGCGGTGTGTAAGTGGTAGCTGCAAAAATATAATATACAATATCCATGTGTGTATCTATGTTGCATGTATTTGATTTCGTACGTGCCGCGTGGCAAAGATGGCCGCGCGCGGTCAAACTCTCCGCCAAAGAAAATGGCGGGGTGACTAAACGCACGGACGTAGACGCAGAGAACTACTCTACTACAGACGCAAATGTCCGCCAAAAAATTCCGTCCCCGCTCTCCCCTTCCCCCCTCCTCCTCCTCCTCCGCCCAGCCGCAGTAGTTCGTCGTGTTACGTGTATGCATATACGTACGTATATCTATCTACAACTACACTATCCGGCGACGCTCGACTTGAAGCAGCAATTCATCCATACGAGGAATCGGTGTTCGATAAATCACGTATACCATATGCGAGCTGCAAATTAGATGCTACTGAAGTAGAGTCGCGCCGCCACCCCAGTACGCAAGTTTTATTAGCTAGACGCACGACGCTTCTAAGATCGTGAAAAACGTTCATAGAAGGTTCCTGGATATGGAGGCTTGTTTCAAACAGGATAATTTCAAACGAACATCCGGAAGATACACGAATCCTGTGTATGAGACAGGAACTAGCGGCTGGAGATAGCGGTCAGAGGCGCTGGAAATCATTCGGATTGCGTAATATAATATAGTTTCATGCCTGTAACTTGGCGAAGTTATAGGCTTTTCAAGAGATTTGACAAAATTTGGAAAATTGGTTTTCCCTGGTTCATTTGAATCACTGTTGCTACGTTCAGCCGCCAACTCTGGCCGCTAGTTTCAGCCTCATATCCTGAATACGTGTTTAATTCTCGTCGAACCACGATCATCCGGGGGAATGGTTTGACCCTACGACACCTCACTGGTGTGCAAGTTTCGTATATCATAGCGTAAAATGATAGATAGTACAAACTCCTCCTCCTCCTCCTCCTCCTCCTTTTCTTTCTCCTTCTCCTACGCGTGAGAATTGTAACGCGGACTTTTACTCTTGTCGATAAGAATTATACGCGATCGTAGCCGCGCTTTGGTTACGAAAGTACCAAGTGGGATTAGAAAGTAGATATAGGAGAGGAGAGGAGAGGAGAGACCTCTACGCTCTCGCCGCTGCTGCTGGTGCAGGAGAACGGCGCGTTTTAATGTGGCAATAAAACAACGTTTGTACCAATTCTCTTCGCGCCTAAAAGCCTTGTGGGCATGGCGTGGCGTGGCGTGGTGCGAGGCCGCGTCGCGGTACAACTCTCGCAATTGGTACTGCAGTTGAAAGCGCTTTGCATTTTCAAATGTTTCAAATACGTGCATGTAGTATCTGATCTTAGCTACGATGTATCATCACGGTATAGAAATTCGCGCGAGCATCTTGTATGTACGATAAATAACGGTTGCACGGATAATGGTTACGTATATCGTGAGAAAATGGTAATCTGAACATGTTATGCTGTTTCCACAATGAAATCATATTTTCTCACATAGCACACGCGCACGCGGCATCAACGGATGGAGAAAACTGTGAATTTTTTCCGTTACCATATCAGAAAAACAAGAGAAAAATCAATTGAGCGTATATTCGTACAACAGGCGTGCGGTGGTATCTTTTTTGAAGTTGGCAAAAACCCGCTGCAGTGGATTCCGTGATCCCAGAGCCTCTGTAAATCTGACAGCTAAGGAAACACAGTTTTCACTGCTGAGTCTGCCCCACACCCCCCCGAGCACAACCGTACGATATGAATGTTACCAATATGTTTCTTTCTCTGCGATATGTTGTATAAAGTGGAATGAAAAGAGAACGACGATTATCAATTTTTTCAACGGAGGCGTACGGGAACGGCGGGACGTGAACGTATAAATTGATGCCGTATTACAGAAGATTGGTCATTGTGTCGATAGGAGAGAGAAAAAGACTGACTGCTAAAGCAGAGCCAAGCCAGTTTCTCACCCCCACTGACCCAGCGACGACAGACAAAACGAGAAGAAAACGGGGGGAAATAAAAAAAAAAAAATGTATTCTTTGTTCTTGAACAGAGAAGCAGGAACAGCGGCGGCAGCAACGACGACAGACCTGCGATCAGTGAAATGCTAGATCACACACTAGGCCTGGCTAGAGACACACAGCTAGCCACAATCTCGTCACGTGACGATGATTGCGTCACACATTGCCCACACCACCGAAGGAGATCCGCGCCATCTTAGACCAAAGTAGTAAAACAGCGCCCCGTGCACGTACGATACGATAATTCATCTTTGCTTCGGTTACATTTTATTTCTTATTCAAGTTGTTGGGTAATTTTATCAACCGTTCGATTAAAACACATCCGGAAAATGGTCTGTTATTTGATTCAATTTATCTATTTCTTTACTTTCTTATTATTTCATTTTATTTTGCTCGAATTTTTTTTCGTATTTTAAGAAATCGCACGGAACTTCGGGTCACGTGATGACGGGCGGACGACAAGTTTCCCAATTTATGTCGATCTTCGTTTTGTCTCTCTCTGTCTCCGTCTTTTGCTTTAGTTTGAAATCGTACGTGTACCGTGTTTTATTTATTCGACAAAATAGAAAGGAGAATGGTATTCGAAATGAAAGCGCGTTGAAACGTTTATTGGAGAAAGAGAAAGAGAAATGAACGAATTGAAATAAATGTGACATGTTTCGAATCGTGGATTATTTTTTTTCTCCCTACATAAAAACTTACGCGTGGTTGTGATGCGTTAATGAACTAGGAATGGAAAAACTGGACGGTGTAATCGGTTGACCCAATTGAAATGCAAGATGGCGGTTCCGTTTCGCTGCCGAGAATCTCCGAACAATGCGGAAGTACCGTTGCCGATGTATTTATTCATTATTTTCTCTTTCTCTCTCTCTCTTTGCGCGGGTAATGTCACGTAGTTATCGATACCATTTCTATGCACACCATCGTGCGACAGTAACAAGGTACAAAGATGCCATTCTTGTAGAACGAAAGTTTTAATGCGAATGAAAAAAATAAAAAATAAAAACAATAAACTAGAAAACCTAAAAACGAGAAAAACACTTTCAACAACGAATACTGTATTTTTATCTCATTAACCAACCGATGTTTCACAATGTCGCGGGTAAAAACTTGATTAAAATGAGAAAATCGTAGCCAGCGGTATTCTATGTACGCACCCGTACTATCGCGCGCTCGGTACGCAGTGCAGCAGTACATACTACGTATAGAACGCGGGGTACGTTATAAAAATTGTGCGTACGCGTGTGAAGCGCGCACAGATGAACCGACCCGACCCCCAAGGCGATCAGCGACGAACGAGGATGTGGTAGCGAGCGTAGCCACCGCCGCACTTGGCCAACCCCCTCCGCCCCGCCGCGTTTCGAAGAATTGGATTCCTGCGCACTCGCACAATATCGCACTCTCATTGGTCCACCACCACTCTAAACTTCCTGGTTATTGGCCACGCGCGGTCACATGATAATACATGCTATACTTTCGTACGAAAGGAACGAGGCGCGGTGGTTCGGGCTTCTCTCTATCTCTCGAGTCTCAACTCGAGCGAATCCGTGGTCCGTCTTCGGCTACCGTAACGTGGCGCCCCATATATTCGCTACCGTCAAAAATTGCAGCCCTCAGATCACCCGTATTACAATCTACGATTAACAATTTCAGATTTACGAATTCTGCGTTTAATGTCATCGCGCGTTGATAATCGTGAACCATGAACCCAGAGTTCTTGTCCGATGAAATACAATCGAAAAAAAAAAAAAAAAAAAAAAAAAAAAAAAAAAAAAAAAAAAAAAAATCAGGAAAATTCATGTGTCACAAAATTTGCACGTTATTATTTTTTTTTTTCTATTCCGTACGATGACGACACACTGGCAACACTTTGATAAACGGCCGGAACTGTTGATACGGGCGCAGCGAGGTCCAGTCAGGCAGGGAGAGAAAAGTTCTCGAGCACCGCTCGGTTGAAACTCCGAAAAGCGAATGCGGTGCGGACTGTAATGCCAAAAGGCTGCTGGTTCTACCCGATGGCCGACAAACCGCCCGCCACCGCTGACGCCCCACTCGCCGCTCAGCTTCCTTCCCCTACTCGATGGCCTACTCACGATTCACCCGCCCTTCTGTTCCTCTGGGCCGCGCTCGCTGCTGCTGCCGCTGTGCCGTGCCAAGCCGAGCCGAGCTGTTGCCAGCTACCGCCACTATCCAACCACCGCGTTCCTTCCTCTCGAGTCAACTTGTCTATGCGTACGGGGAATTTTACTCGGCCTCTCTCTCTCTCTGTCCCCCTCTCTCCCCCTCTCTTTCTCTTTCTCTTCCTCTCGCCCCTTCTCTCTCTCACTCTCTCTCTTTAGTTGACGCCACCCACCCCGCTTACGCGGAATCGCAACGTATTCACTCATCTAGGACGCGCGCGCACGCGTTGCTGTACTATACCATACTATACTATATAAGTAACCGGCGGGGGGTGAGGAAGGAGAAAGACGACCTCTGACCTATTTTTCTATCGATTTTCCGGTTCAAAGTAGGCCGAGGAAAATGGCCGCGGATATTTCCGCCACTCCCTCTTCGCGCCGCGAGAACTCAATGATTTCGTAATCACTATTTACGCCCAGCTGTGACATGGACAGGATTAATATACACGTGCATGTGTAGTACAGGTAGGCGTGAAGCAGTACGGTACTGTTGTCACGGGGTTCTACTGTAGTAGAACACACGATTTCCTCCTAGTCTGTGACAGCTAACAAGTATATTTTTTCCATTTTACCGTATTAATCGATTGATCAATTGGTCGAACAATGCAACGAGAGACCGTTTATATACGCGCAGGAATTGATTTCAAGGATCGACAATTCATCTTTATATTTCGTTGGAACGCACACTCGAGAAATGAATACCTGCGATCGAACCTATTCTACAAAAATCTGTGAAACTGAAGCCCGCCGAATATCACAGTCTCTCGCGTACGATACGCGGAAGAAAATTTGAAAAATAATAAAGAAAAAGAAGCCTCAGAAAGAAATACCTGCGAGGGAGGAGCTACTGGTACGGACCGCGAGTCCTATTTTCGTGTTCGGCATTATTCGGGCTAGGTCCCGATACCGCACGAAGCGATGTAGTAAAGTAGGTCGCTTTGAGCTCCGAGCCGCACGTGTCGTCCTTGACTTACATAGCTGCTCGCGCATGCGCGTTATGCTGCCGCATTGCCGCTCGCTACGGCTCTTTGTTCTTCTTCCTTTTCTTCGCCGACGAAGATGAGTTTACTCATTATGTGTGCGCGCGCGCGTGTGTGCGAGAGAGAGAAACGGTACGTACTCACAATTAGTACGAGCTTAGCTAATCTCTCTCACTCCTACGCGCGCGCGCGCGCACACACACGCACGCACACACATCATACCTACTTCACAGAAATTAATGAGTATAATTTATCTGTTTATTCTCAATTCAAAGAATTTCTAGCACGCCAATTTTATTCATCAATGTGTGTTAACTCTCAATTTCTGAACGGTCCTTTTTTTCTTTTCTTCAATCAGACTACTACACGCGTAGATATGTTATTTGAAAACAAATCATTTGAAGGAGCAAGAAAGACGAAAAAACAAGAGAAAACTATTATTTATTATCAAATATTTTGTCAAATAAATTCTTCTTTTTCGTTCAATTATTTTGTTTTTCAATTGTTTTTTCATTTTATCACGGTTACCCGGAACCCGCTCTATCCCTTCTCTCCATTATGAACAACTAGAACCTACATATATACGTACTATAGTACCGGGCCAAAATAAACAATGTTCTTTGTGGTGTAGCGTAGCATTGTGACGATCGTTCAATGGCGTAGTAGTTGAATTTTGATTAATCCCGTATACGCACAGTGCCTGGACATAAAGGCGACTGTAGTCCGTAGAATAAAGAATCATCACGAAGAATTCTCTCCTCGGTATCATTCGAGTACTAAAAAAAAAACACGTAAGGCTGTACAGATATAGATTTTACATTATCGGGCTCAAAAGTTGAACAAATGTACAGAATCAGTCCATCGGCTATACGTTCGTAGCTATTTACATAAATTAACGCGCGATGTGTATTCCCAATCGGACAATAGGCAATATAAAGATGTAAATGGTTATCATATTCATATCTGTACCCCGCAGAACCGCAACATTTCCCCGTTGAGATCCTATCGTAAACGCGCGAAGTTGGTTCAGATTATAAGAACAAATAAATACAATGAAATTGAAAAACGAGAAATAAGTATCATATTATGCGAACTCTGGTTATTCTTTCTATATATATATATATACACGCATACATATATCGTCATCATTTATGTTTTAGCTAGTTCGGAAAGATGCTTCAAAGCTCGTACGTATGAGAGTATCCGGGGCTACGTAGGAATTGTAATTAGAATGAATTCGGGACACGAAAGCGATATATGCGGCAGTCCGTAACGATGCATCAGCAAAAGGTAACGAAACGACATGTATTCGATCGCGAGGAAAAAAAATTCCCATTTTCACTCAGTCGAGACTCGTTGGCGTAGAATATGTCAAGCAGGTATTTCAGGCTCATACAAGATGCAGGCCTCGCGGTAGACACCTTCAACGTAGGTTTGTAGGTAGGTATTGATCGTGTAGCCACCAGCTAGCAGCTAGCTTGCGGAATACCCTGCGACGCGGGTACGGCCGCCACTGCGGGCTATTTAAACGGCAATTGGGTCAGCCTAACTAGACTCTAGACTCTCTAGACGCTCAAGAGCACTCAACGAGCTCGTCGTTGAGCAATGTTTTTCTCGGTTTTATATAACCCATATACGAAACCCATGTAATGCGTGTTTATGTATATACATACTGTACCTGCTGCATGCATGCATATGATGATAATACATGTATAATATCTGTAGCTGTAGTACCTTGGACACGGAATAAAACAATTGCCAGATATATAATGCATTGGAGGTGACGAGGGGATGGTCGAATTGTTGTCGCTCTTACAGCAGATAAGTATAGCGAGAGCGAGAGAGAGAGATAGAGAGAGAACGAAAGACGTGAGATTTCAATTTTGTCATTGCTCTCCAAAGATAACGCAATAACGAATATATACATAGTCAATATACAAATAAGATTGTCAATATTGTATCGCCGGATCGGCGGCTAGCACAGAGGGAAGACGAGAGAACGAAAAAATACCAAACACCGAATGGATGCGAGATTTTCGGGCCAGAGCTAGACCGGGGAAAGGATTGGAACGGGCGCATGTCTCCGGTGTCCGATCGTGCAGCGAGTGAGCCAGAAGGACGAGGTTAGCACTCGCGGAATGCGGATGCGAAACGCGGGGGTGTTTGAAAAAGAGTGTAGTAAAATAGGAATTCAATGATAAATTTCGCTCCCGCCGTAGATACGATGCGCAGGCTACTTACTGTATAATCAATTTCACAGCCAAACCTTGCCCGCAATTTCATACAACGGGTAAGCTCTGGGGCAGAAATGCGAGTTACACCGGAAGTGTATACGTTACATACGTATATGCATACATTAGGTATAAAATAAATCGCGTTCTCTCGGCTCCCATACTATATAATACAGTTTATACACGATACATGTATATATGCTCAGGGTATATATGTCTGCTGGTCGGTATGCAGAAGGCTGATGACGTTTACGTAATTGTATAAATAATAGAGCGGATACACGTATATATACCGATAATTCAATAAAAATGCAACGCTTGCAACTCGAGCCTGGAATAAATAACTAAATTACAAAAATCATCGCTTTCGCTGACTTACGCAGATATGCATCCGTCCATCCATCTATCTATCTATCTATAATATGTATAACGTAGATACAGATAGATAGATGCCCGCTATACGCGCGATTATGCCACAACTAATCAATGTCGTTCTTGTCTCCGCATAAGCCTATACCATAGGTGCCAAACTATTTATATTCTTCCATATATGTAGGTAATAGTTCCTAGTCAAATGTAAGTAAGGCTCAATTGTACCGCGGACGCGCAATTTGAAAGAAACGCAAGCGTTCGGTATACCAGAGTTCTCTTCGCGCAACCCGCGCGCTTTCTAATACAAATTATTTCACGCGTTGATATAATGGGTATATATTTATTATTTGTATATATACATACGTATACGTATACCTCACCACGCTATGCAGCGTGAGCGCGTATTCAGCTGCATAGTATATATTCATCAACGCGAGTCCGCGGGTAAATATATATATAGGTACCGTATTTATACGCTACGATTTGAGTGGCCTGGATTTTTCTTACTTGTTTATACGAATTCGAACGTATTATAACACTCCACTCCACTCGTGTGTGGTTTTCTTCTTTTTCTTTCGCCAATCCCTCGAATCTCGACGAAAATATAATCGATATCTAATATATATATATACCTATATATCCGACAATAAGTAGCCTATGCAAAGACTATACCTATGTACGTACATACTATGTGTATGGACGAACGCAGATCAACGGATTCTCACTTTTTATCCGAATTTTATTCTATACATTGTGGCAACAAAAAGGAATGAAACGCGAGAAAGGAAGTAAACAGAGAGATAATCGATCGTTAAAATATCTTGGGTATTATTGTTGCGAGTATGGTGTTGATTCGATGGCGCATAATAGTAATTTCGAGCGAAATTGTAACATTGTCCTCTCTCCTACAATGGCTGACAATTTTGCGGATACGAAGAGGAAATTAAGTTGTTTCCGAGGCTACGAGAAAAACAACGAAATTCTTATACACGTGCATACAGATAACAGTGAAAACCTACCTACCTACCGACCTACCCACGCGCGGGAAATTCAAACCGCAAAAAATAAGGACGGAAGAAAAGAAGAGAAAAAAAAAAGAGAAAACAAACGAACAAAAACACAGATTTCATACATCTACCTACTACGTTTATATAACGCGCGCGGCTACGATGCAGTTATAGGAGGGAAACGGGTAATTTAATAATAATTACGTACGGAGCATGTATGGTATATAGTTCAAGGTATATTCGTTCAACGTTCCGTATGCAGTACACGTTATACCTCGTTTAAAGCGCTATAGAAAAAGATAGATAGATAAATAGAGAGAGAGAAAGAGAGAGACAGAGAGAGTAAATTCTAGGAACGGAGGGCAGCAATAGCAGCAGCAGCAGCAGCAGCGTAGCTCTACGAGCTAGTATAGAACTCTCGAGTTCGCTATATATGTATAACTCGCGTAGGAAACTACGCAATCAAATTGTGGTTCCCTACTTCCGGTGGTCGAACGTATATACGCTCTCGTCGCGGCGCGGCGTCGACCTGGTTTACCGTATGAAACAATTTTCTCATAATTGTATACACCTCGGTATAACTATTTCGGTTTTCCGGGGAATAGTGAAACTACGAGATTGACTGGGAGAAAGAAGAAAGACGGAGAGAGAGGGAGAGAGGAAATTAAAAAAGAAACGTTCGAAAAACGGTTTCCAGATTATCCGACGGTTTCAATAAAAGCTAAATGTTCCAGTCTCCGTATTGTATTACCTCACGCGGTTCCATATTAGTTTGAATTACAGTCTGATATTGCTTCAATGGCCACGTGCTCTAGATAAGCTGTAGAGATTATCAGTTATCTGGGAAGTGGATTATATAACGGGTTGGAATTAGTGCCGGGGCACGGAAATTCGAGACGAGAAACGTAATCGAGAAATAACAATAACGGCGATATCGGCAATAGTGAAAATGAGTGACCGAAACGCGGTTATTTGTACGGAATGTGCGATAGAATGTGAAATAAATGATGAATTATTGTACTTTGATTGCTGAATTGATACAAAACTCTACTATACTGAACTTGGCACATATTTCAGTTCGTTATTCCAACAATCTAAATTCTACGATCTACATGATTCCGCGGTTTTATAACCGAGGCGAAACTACGTTCGGGCATGTATAACGGGTGTGTACTGCGATAAATGAAAGAAATTGCTGAGAAGAGGTTTGACGATTCGCGGAAGATAACGAGTCGCCGGTTGCCACGACGACGTCCGTCGGCCAATCAGAATTTCACTGATAGAGTCAACGATCTCTCGATTCTCGAATGAAATCATCCGGCGAGAGGAAATTCAAGGGGGAAGAGGGGAAGCTTCAGGCTGCAATTAATCGCGGATCGCATTATACACTTATGTGTATCGTTGCCCCCCGCGTTTTGAGCCAAGTAAACTGTTTCATTCAAAACACGCGTGAAGTAGTAGTAGTTCTTGAACGGATCGCTCGTATCGAGACATGAGGCGATATATCATTCCATGGTAGCCATAGCCGCAGAGTTCATTACGATGGTTCGATTCCATTCCGAGACGAGATACCGCAATGTATTTAAATTCGAATTTCGAATACTCTCAGATCACTATCGTACAGTGTATACACGTTTAAGGAACGGCAAATCCCATACCCTCCTCCCTCTTCGGCTCCTCCTTCTCCTTCTTCTCCTCTCCCACCAAGGTTCAGATCGGGTTTTCCAATTTACGAATGAGGCTGCATGGCTAGAGGTATGTACTTCCGAAGTTCCAAAGCACGCGAAGAACCAGTGGAATTTACTCTCGTCGTCAGCCACCGACTGGCGCTAAAGGCGCGCGGCAAAACGTTCCGACTTCTACGCGCATTTCATTTCGCGCAGGTTCCCCTCTCTCGCTCCCTATATTTTTCTACGTGCGTCCGTGTATGCTGCACGTACCTACGCGGGCCTCACGCCTTACGCCCTGTATTTCCGATACGAGTCCTGCTGCCTGCCGCGGCCGGCCTGGCTCCTGGATCTCTCACATACTATGCCCTCTATGCCACTGGACTATACGCCCGGCCAGACGAGCCGCGCTACGGGGTAGCAGGTGGTCCTTGTCGCTTGTCCCCGTAACACAGCACACATGCGTACGGCATATTTGTGTATGGAAACGGTCCTTGAGAGTGTGAATGGGTCTTTGTGTGGTAGGAGAAAAATGAAAATGAAAGTAAGAAACAAGAGAAAGGACAGAGGAGGATTTCTTTGTCTAGTTCATACCGCACACAAGGAGAAGCACGAATAGGTTTTAGCTGGTTCAGGGGTTGTTTTTATCGCTGCTAATTACAAGCGCCTCGTTCATTTCCATGTATGGAGATCCGTACGTGTATTATGTCTCCGATGCGAGTGTCACATGCGCACACAATCGTGAGAAAAATCCTACCCTACGCCTACGGAATAACCGCAAGAACAAAATAAACCATTCTCCTATAGGTACTATATTTTCATACTGACCGATTCATGCGCAGCCTGTGTTGTACGCACCTCGTCGATTATCAAATTGTGGTTACGTATATTCGACAATCCTTTCGTATCAATGTCGAGTTCGTTTGTGCGAAACTGCTTCAAAATATCTTTCATCCCTTCTTCTCTCCTCTTATCCCCTTCGCCGTTCGCTGCAGCACCTTATTTGAGGAAGCCTCGCTCTCGAGGAGGAGCGAGTACGATCAGAAGCTCGACTTGTTAGTAGCGAGTATTAGATATAGATCCACGTATGTATATAAGTTACTTATTGTTAGAGAAAAACGCGGAGGATGTCCACGCAGGCAAAGGTGAGTCTGATACGGAGGAAAAACGTCGTCATCGTCCTTGTCTCACGCGCTGCAGCAGGCAGCGATGCGATAATTGCAACGTTCGCATTGTTAATCTCACCTATACCCGGTATGTGTAGGTACAAAGATATATACGTTACGAATGCAGGCTCTATGCAGATTATATACTATATATGATCAGTAATAGAGGTTAGTACATTATTATACAGACGAGAGTCTGTAATCGATGAATTTATTACGTGTATATACGCGATAATACTACAATATGCGGACGAAAATGATCATTTTTCATTATGCTGTGGCAAAGAGTAGGTATATAATGTACGGAAGAAATTTGGGTGAAGCAGATTTGGTAGAAAATAAATTGGCAAAAAAACGAATTCCGAGAAACCCATGCTGAAAATTTCGCACTTTATTTGTCATGAGCATGGAAATGGAAATCTGTCTACAGTTGAATCTTCATTGAAAAAAATCCCCGTGCCCTTTCGTCGTAGCATGAAAAACAAATTTGCAATCAAAGTTCCACGGACAAAAACTAACCTTTTCTTTCTCAAAATTTTCAGTCTGAGAGCTTGAAAGGCTGCGGTTTTTTCATACCAAATTACTCGTTGAACGTAATTTGCCGAGTAGTAGGATAGAAGATGCACGCGCCTGAAGATGGACCGGTGCGCGAAATAAGGGAATTTTTCATATTTTGTAAAATGAATTATTATACCGATCTTTCGAATCAATCATTGTCGCGGCGTCTGGCCCCAGATGAGCGAGAATACCCCGCGCATATATAGGTACAATTTACAATTGCAACCACATACATTTCTAAGCATGAGCTCACGTTCGAAGATCATACTACTTCGAATGAATTTCAAGGTTGGCCAGTTTTTGTCGTTTCGCAAAAGCTCGATGGGTGGTATGTGGGGTACTACTATACTATACATACGACGCTAACTGCACATCTAGGCAGAGCACAGTCAGTCCTTCTTCTTCTTCTTCTTCTTCTTTTTCTTCTCTCCCCTCTCCCCTCTCCTCCTTTTCCACCTCCTCCTTCTTCTTTGTTACACAACCAACACCAGCAGCTATCGACCTAGGGGCTTCTGCCGCCCCTAGATGCCCTATTCTCGTTTAATCCTGCGCGTAAGTTTATGGTGGGGGGCCACGTGCTCGTGCCACGTGAGGGGAGGTTCACGCTAGTAGATTCAAAGAGTGGGGGGAGGGTCACGTGGTAACATTCGCCCCCCGCTGCCCCTCGCCTCCGGCCTAAAATCACGCCACTTTTCCTTTCTCAAGCCCTTCGACGTTATATGTACATTCTCTATCTCTATCTCTTCATCTATCCATATCTATCCGTCCCACATTTTTCTTCTCTATCTCTACACACGCGTGATATATAGCTGTTTACACATTACACTTGCGTACTCGTGCCCTGAACAGTTATTCAATTAATTTAACTATATCTCAAGCGCATTGCGTGCATCCACGGAGATTGAGCATGGGATAGGGAATCACCGAGAAATTCCACGAGAAGTCACAAATTAGTCAGAGAGAAATCGCAAGAGATCATCGGAATACGATGACTCGCGGAAGGCGAATGATTTTTCACGATTTCTTGTGAGAGTTCTAAAATGAATTTACGGCGATCCCCACCAGCTGGAAATCACTGGAAATCTCTGGGAATTATCCACAGATGAGGGAAATCATCGGTCACAAACCGCAATAATGATTTCCTTCAATTGCCGAGTGAATAGTCCCTCGGGCATTAATTCATAACAAAACCCAAACTCATGTGTTATTCTTGTCGATTCTGCTCTTAGAAGGCCATTGGAGTCGCCGCTAGCAATCTAACCTAGCTAACACAGAGAATATTCATTTCTCATCAAATCCGATTGACGTTTAAAAAAATGAAATACTTGACCGCTTTTTGCCGTCATGCTCCACGAACTCTCGACGTTTCATCAAAATCGAACGAGTCGTTAGCGAAAAATGACGATTCTCGTTTTCGAGACGGTTCCTGTACATTTGACACAGCGAGTCCCTATGGCGCCTTAACGTCTGACTACTTACAATTAGTTCAGAATCAACTCATACGCACCGAGAATTCGTCGAGCATGATGGCAGAAAGTGGGTAAGTATTTCACTTTTTCAAATCATTGATCGGATTCGAAGAAAGACGAATATTCCCTATGTTAGCTGGGTTAGATTCCCACCGGCGTTTCCCAATTCCCCTCAAGGTGGAATGGAACACGTTTTTCAGAACCAAATTTTCCAGCAAAAATACATCCGATTCATATGAAATTGATATCTGCAGCGATGAAGAAAGAGATAAAGAAGGACACGACGCTCTTGGATTTCCAAAAGTCGGGACAAAGTTTTACAGATCGTTTCTCGACAGTTTTAATTTGTTAAACTTTTTCCGATTTTTACAAATCGAAGAGCGTCATGCCCTTCGTTTCCTCTTCCTACATCGCTGACGTCGATTTCGTATTAATCACGTGTCGTTTCACCGAGAAACTATGATACAAATATTCCAAGTGGATAAACGTTTCACCTGAATTACACGTTTAGAAAATAGGCGCACAGTAGTACCTAACCATACCCACGATACAGCATACGAGTACCAACCACCAAAGTATAAAGTGAACCAGTTTCAAATCCGAGGTATAAGGTTCACTCGCTGAATACGTGTAATAACATCCTTGATCCAGGGTGCCCCGGAATTGAGGCCGAGATTTTCAACGGGTGGTTATTCTTTGTTAGAAAAAGTTATCGGAATTTCTTCATCAATTTTTCTTCCAAAATGCATAGATTTCTTGTCACGGTCGATCGAAGAATAGCCGATGAAAACTTGATCTACGAACGATCGGTTGTCGACGTGTGAAATACAAGCGAATTGAAGCGAAGGAGACACAACCGAGCGCCGCGCCGCGACACACCGTGACTACTCACTCCCGTTTATAGAACGCGCGTCATTGGCTAATCCTCGATGGACCGTAACGAAAAGTCTATGCATTTCGGGAAAGAATCGACGAGGGATTTTCGATCCTGTTTTTTTCAAAAAGATTACTCATAACGCTCACATATTTTTCCGTCCACGTATTGGATCGCAGTCCCACCCAACAATCACGGGATGCGTTGTATCATATAATCGTATACAATGTAAATGATGTCAAATTTTCGAAGAAATTTAAGAGCTGTATAGGAACAAAATTAGGTAGTACCGCATCTTCAATCGTATTCTCGCCGTAGCTGGCGGCGCGGCGCCTTGTCAGAAAAAGGCGGACGGCGATTTTTCCCAATAAAATTAACTTCATATTCTTTATCAAACAGTTAACGTTGAAAGGGAAGCGAAAAAAACAACGTTCTTCGGTCTTTTCAACCCGCCTTTGTTCACGGATTGCTCTCACAGACTAGGTATAGGTAGGTAGATCAAGCTAGGTATAACAGACACAATCCGAGGACCCAATTGACCTCGGTGTTCGCGCGTGACTCTTTGAACGACGGCATACCTCATAGTAGATGTACATACATATATAGGTAGAGAATATACATAGAAAGACTCAGGTATGTACCCACTTCTCTCTCTGTCTCTCTCCTATACTTTTCCACTATTCCCTTAACCTATAGGCCTTTTGTTTCTTCATCGAAATCTGCGGTGCTATACTCGTGCTGTGATATAAGTGTAATACAGCCAGTGCCGTATTTGGAGACCGCGGGGCCCTCGGCCAGAAGATCTTCGGGGGCCCCCGTAGTATTATTTTCTTACCGATAGATGTGGGAACGAAAGAAAAATTTGCATTTAGAAAAGCTTCGTTCTGCTTGAAAATGTTGAAAATAGTTGAAAATGAGATTTTCGGTTAAGCGAAAACCAATTTTTTCGCTCAAACCCGTCTCAGGCGCCATGCCTAAGGACGGCACTGAATACAGTATACTTCTATATCTAATCAGTAATTAATAATGTAATGAATTTCGTATCGCAGACGCATACGTTGTTATATTTGTGTGGATTATCACAGACGGAAGTAGCAAGCAGGAGTAGATCACGACGAAGCAGGGACAGCGAGGCAACGGCCAACTAAACTATAACTAATTCCGATTGCTCGAGGATATAGATATGTTTATACACTTATATTGTTAGATATTAGCCGCGTGCTGCAATTAAGTATGTGTACATAATGCGGAGCTTGGTAGGTACGCGAAGCTCCAAGGGGTTGCGAAAGTGCGCAGCTCTTTGTGCCGTTATACTCACCGTACCAGCTATAAATTTTCATCTTCCTTAGTAAAATAACAAATAACAGAAACTCTTCTTTTTCTTTTTCTGTTCTCCTCTCTTTCGGAGTGGAACTTCTGGCGCGCAACGTGATTTGAGCAGCATTTATACCTATTCGCAAACTGTCCGCATGTCTAAGGTAGATCTACGTATACCTATACAAAGGTAATATACGGTGATTCAGTTTGAGCGAAACACATTTTGCGTATAGATTCTTGGAGAAATTCTGAAGCGAAAAGTACTTTGCCGAAAATTTCTAGGACCGATAGTTTCGGAGTTACAGAATATTTGGGGTAACCAATCACAACGCTGATACGTCGGTGTGCAAAGACTGTGTCCACTCGCGCATCCAGGGCTGCCGTTTCTCGCTCGCGTACAAGCTCTGTGATAGGTCAACTTGGATCTGATGTAGCTTGAAAACCAGAGGTCGTACAAATTTTTGGCAAAGGACTTTTCGACTCAGAATTCATCGAAGAATCTATCCACGGAATGTGTCCTGCTCAATCAGAGTCACCTTGTATAAACAGCATTTCGTGTACGTTGAAAAAAAAGGGAGAGTGTACAAACTCATGTAAGGATAGCATATTATCTAGTCTGAGAGTTGACTCTCGACTCAACACTCGCGGCTCTCGATTCCTGACTCCGACTCCGATTCTGTATAATAATATCTACTATACTGCTCGCTCGTATCAAATGAAAGTGAGGTTGCCCAATTGAGGCTTGGCCTCGAGGGACTAGTTTCTAAAAATAGAAGATGCTGATACATGACCAACCGATGGGCCAATAGACTACCAAAAGATTCCCGGTTCGTCAATGGGCAGCTATCATACCTACATAGATACGATAGATGTATTCTATGCTATACAAACAATAATTTGAATAGCGTGTATTCATTCCAAGGTAAACGATATTTTATACCTATTACCCAAACCGATTTTTTTATTATCCATTTTATCTATGTATTCAATTTCTCTCGTCATGCGCGTTCACCTAGCACATTGTCAAGTTTTTCATTTTAATAGCTGTTCGAAAGTGTCATGTAATTGCGATGTAGCCGGTATCTGAATGATCGTTAATACTGCATTTAGGAATTGCCTCCGATATACTTCTGAAACACCGCCGTTACATCTACTCTCGTTTCCATCCTACTGCCGCTTTCTTCTTTTCGCTATTCTTACTTTTCATTCTCTCCTATATGTCTGTCTTTCTCTTCCTATGTAACGTCCTGAATTATTCTGGCATTAGTGCTACTTATATACTGTATACTTATCATCGCCAGTTCAGGACGGACAGGTTATACACAGGGAGGTACATTATAGATTATAGGTTACGTTCGAGAAATAATTGAACGCTGTCGCGGTTAAATGACGTGGGAATACCGCTTGCGGACGTATTATTACCGGGAAAACGTCCTCATATATCGAAGTTCCTCGTTCACTAGTAGATATCTACATACGTTACACACGGTGGTCCAGAGGCTGAGATTCTGAAAATTCAGAATTTCATACTCATACCATTCACGTTCAAAGTGCCTTTGAAGATCCATTGCCGGATGGATTGTTACCACCTCGAAAACGCGATTTGCAGCCACTCCAACGCCACACAACAGATCGGAATGCAACTTTGGGAATCGATTCAGTATCTTGGCAGAAAACTGCTAAGTATTCCATCCACACAATATTACGAGAGAGTTCGAAGTTTTTCGCAAATCAAATGAATTTTAGGTTAATAATCAGGTTAGATCGAAAAATCTTCAACTTTTCACAATATCTCTTCAACACTCAAAGGTGATCGGATACTTGGTAACTTTCTGCCAGAATACTGCATCAATTCCCAAGATTTGATGACAATTGGTTTCGTGGTGTCGGAGTGGCTACAGATCGCGTTTTCGAGGTGGTAACGCTCGGTGTACCTACAGCAGCACCACCTCAAGTCAAAGAATAGTTGGATATTACGATTATCCGTACGGATATACCTGTAGTAATTTAAACGACACGAAAGTCAGCTGTGCAAATAATGTTCCAAAGAAAGGAAACGGAATATCTATTTATCATAATTGCACAGTCTGGTGCGGCGGGACAGGCAACTCGTGATCGTAAATCAAAATCGTCTGAAAAATCTGCAGTTCGTATATTATATAACGGGAAAGAATCAGGGACGGGTATAAAATGGTTATATGTATGTATGTAGTATTGGGGTTCGGGATCGAATTGTATTAGTATGCATAGTTCGACGAATGCATCGCAAATATAATTTCGAACGACTCGGGTTTGCGATCTGCGATTTAGTCTTGTTTCATCGGTTTTCTTTTTTCTTCTATTTTTGAATCACTTCACGATTTACCTTTCTTTCTCGTGTCGCATACACCTAATTGTATCTATTTGCTTCCCAAATGAGGATATAATCGAGCGACTACTACAACGGATGACACATAAATTCCACACTGACCAATCCAGAGATATCCGGCTCTATTCTTTCTGTGAAAACTCTATCAATATTTGCCTGGGCTTAGGTATGTATACCTTCAGATCACTTCTAGTCACCACGATATACCAATGGCGTAACTAAAATCAGATCAAGACCGAGACGCTGCGTGTATGACGATTTATATCTCACACTATACAAGCCCGCAACACTCTATTGCATATATCGTCGAAGTATATGCAGACCTACAATGTAAGCGCAGAGCAATATCCTCCAAGGTGAGCGTTATACCTACGTATGATGAAAATGTAGGTACAGTTGATAAATGGAAAAGAAGAAAGCCAGCTTTGGCTAAATTCTCGCTTCCTTCGCAAACGAATCTGCATTTACATTCTGTATGAAATATTTTCACATAGCAAAGGTAGGTACGTGACGAATCGCGGGTCTTGTGTAAACCCTTGCACAAGATGTTTTCAGAATCTTCCCATCTTATCCAATCGCAGTTATCTCTATTTCAACCTAGAATCGCTGGAGTTACGCCACTGACTTCTCCCTGTAAAGTATGTACATACGCAGGTACATACTGACCCTTTCCCTTTACCCGAACCAAATATTAGCTCAGCACGGGTCTATGAGTTGCGGTAGTGCGACACCGACGCACTAGTTCACGCCTCTTAATTACAGACACGTATCTATCCACTTATCTACCAGTCGGACCCCAAGTTGTCAAAGATACGAAGAAATGTGAACAACGATGAACGGATGAATGAATGAAGGCTGGGGCCTTGTTCTGCAATCACATCACTCGCGACTGCTCGTGATAAACGGCATTTCGACCAATCAGAGAGTAGCGTTAAACGGAAAACCTTCTTTGTCACCTTATCGCCAGTGACACACAAGTCAGAGGAGGCCTCCTGGCATAGAAAAGAAGGAACCTGTATTTTCGCCTCTTTTCTCCTCGCCGTTTCCTGCTCTGCGCAGAACGCGAATTTCTAAAAAAAAAAGGAAAAAGCGCTCTGCGACGTGGGGTCTGCGCGAATCTCGAATGCATGTGAAACTGTTCTGGAAAATGAGAGATTTTGAGGAGACGTAGAATCATCTGCCTCTCTGTATGCATATAGCGCACACGTCCCTGTAACGTACTACATCGGAGGCGTATTTGTTTATGAAATATACGCGAGCACCGTGGGCCGGCCTGGGCTGGGCTGTGTTGTGTTGTGTTGTTCTGCTGGCTTCTGCCATCGTTTTGCCCCCGTTTCACATTCATCCTGTCTTTGTTTTGGCCTAGTTTCGTCTCGTCCCACGCGGGCCAGCACGCAAGCACACCATCATCAACGATCGCGTAGCAGCGCAGCGTAGACTGGCACCATCCGTTTTTAGGTTAAACTAGTCAAACATTGAGACCGTGCCTACATATGTATTTACATTTTATACACATATATTTATAGGTATATACACGACTCCGGCTCTTTCGTTGCCGCGCGTTACGTATCTGGGTTTGTAGGCATTTGCGGGTATGTGCCGATACGGTCCGTCCTTGGAATTGTGTGCAGCGCATCTGTGAACAACTATCTGTGCGTGTATGTACGCATGTACGTATGTATGTATGTATGCACGACCCGTGCGATTGGGCAATATAGCCTCGATCCAACAGCAGTTGGCTCTCGCTCGCTACAAATCTGTTATTCCTATGACCACGACAGCGATACCGCACGCAACACAGGACCGTTACCGTACGTTATTAATAGCTGTGGAAACCCCGAGACTGTAGAATCTTCGAAAATTTATTCAAACTTTCATTTTTGGGTCTACGGTAGCTAATTTTCTCTCAGATCGTTCTCTGTCTTCCTTTTTTTCCTCTCTTCTACGCTCGTCGTCGTCATTTTCGAAGCTCGCGCAAATTTTTGCACCGACTATGGAATATCTTCGCGGTAGTAGATAATTCTTGTTATTCGTCTGATCACAGGAGATGTTGTTGTCTCGATTCCATAAAACTATGTAAAAATGGAGAGAACGTTTTTAGCGGACTTCGAGCCGGCACACTCTTTTCAACGGTGACCATTCCGCATGCATGCGTATGCAGACTCCACGTCGCGTTATAGGTACGTATGCGCGTATGTAATCCGGTCAACCGATAACCCGAGTCTTTTCAAACCACGAGGCCATGCACCAGCAACAGCACCAGCAGCGGCAGCAGGTGCAGTCGGACAGAAGGCGGGTAAGTTATTCCTTCCGAACGCGCGAGACGCGAGGAATATATAGGACTGGACTTGATCGCTTCATACTAAAAATTCAACGATTAGTCTGAAACCGTCGAGTTTCGTGTACAAATCTGCCTTCGAACACGGGGATCAGGGATCACCGCAGACTTCCATGCCCCCATTTCGCTGTCCGGATTATAAAGGAAGATAACTTAGAATGCTCAGCGAATTGCACCTATACGCGTACGGGCAGGATTATGTAATACATGACGGAGACTGAAGATGAACCACCTATGTGTAGTTTGAAGTAAATTATTTCCAGTTTCTTCTACGTTTGCTTCAAAATAGTAAAATAATCTTTCGAGGATCAGGATCACGTCTTCATCGGGTTTGTTCTTTTCTGATTACAATGAATTCTCCAGGCGCACATTCCTGATGGGATCGATGGAATAAAGACATAGTTATACAATTTTCGAAACGGAAAACGCGCAGTGAAACTGTAGCCAAATTTTCACCCCGTTTCACGAAGTCACTGAATACAGGCGAACCAAGACACGCCGTGAGATCGAAGGAACGTTGCTCTTCGTACATGCGGATGCTGCGTTACGGGGACTGATGGCATCGGTCGATGTAGTTACCGTGGCAACCCCCGGTAGTAGAACGGGTGGGTTCCCATTGCCCCCGTTACTTCGGCTCGGTGGTTGATGGTGTGGCCGGGTCTCGACACCCGTGGCCCTCCTCGTGCTTATAGAGGTCGACGATCTTTAATCGTCCGTTGAAATTCCACTCGCTCCTCCAGGTTTTCCGTTTTTTTTTTTAATATTTTTATTTCCCGAATCACGGTGAAGCGAACTTCAGGCACGATTCGAGTGATCTCCGAAATAAACGGAACTGAACTAAAACACTATGGGGCACTATGTGGGAAAGAAAGAGAATAGAAATGTAAAGAGGCTGGAAGAGGCTCGGTGCTCGAGGTTGAAATCCGTTTTTTCTCTTCATACTTCTCGTAATCCTCGGGGTGCTAAAGTCGGAAGGATTTAGGCACCAAGAGCGAGATCGATTGAATTCCGGAGGGATCGGTATCGGACTGTCTTATCTTGCGACGAATTTTCTCTCGATTAATTTCTATTCGTAATTCACTCTCGATCACACAGGTTTGCTATGCTATCAGCTGATGGCGAATAACACTCCCAGGTTGAACCCAAACGTACATACAATACCGACATGTAGCCATTCTTCACGAATTCTAAGGCCTGAGCGTTGCGCTCGGAAGGAAATCAAATTTAATCCGAACCCGGGATCGACGACCTTTGGACACGTGCGTAGTGCCACGTGCTGCACTCCACGCTACGCTATCCTGCAGGCCAGGCGGGTTGATGCTTCTATCCTTCTTTTTATGGCTCATAGGATTCGTGCAAGGGAGTAGCGCTAGACACAGGACACAAGATCACAGGACTCGAGGCACAGGGCACAGGGTGCGGCTGCTTTTCTTCAGGACTCTCTATGACGAATCGATCGAGTCGGAATTGTCGGGTCTGCATTTTCTCCTTTCCTCCTTTTCATCGCGGCCTCTAGTCTTCTTCTTCTTCCGCTTCTTCTTCTCTTCTTCACCCAATTTCCATGTAACTACACGTGCGCCACCTGGTCTCTCTCCGGTTCTTAACCTATACACGTACCACTTACGTATGTAGATATTACAACGTTAGTCCCCTACCTTGCAAGGTCTGTTCCCGCGTAACTTAGGTTGGGGAAGTCTTTTTAGCCCGCGGTGTTCTACCGCTTCTTTTATATACTAAACATACCGAGGCCTGACACGTTTGTACCAATCTACATACATACATACATACATACATATGTTTCGTCCCAATTGTTTTCCGCTTGGGCAATATCAGACAATTTATTTTGAATTTTGACCACCACTGAGCGCCGACGGTAGCGCCGGTTAAGTGCCAGCGAATGGAAGTAACTGCACGATCTTCTGCTGTCTCCGATTCTCCGACGACAGTTCAATACCGATACCTAACCTCGTAATCTATTTCGTAGCTGTATTTTCCTATACAACGAGTATTTATTATCCATTGAGCAACAATTTTCTCAACGATTATCACTTCCGAATGACAACTTTCAATTTGCCGAAATAGATTACGAGGTTAGGTATCGGTATTAAACTGTCGTCGGAGACTCGGAGATCGGACACTAGACAGCAGAAGATCGTGGAGTTACTTCCATTCACTGGCACTTGACCGGCGCTGCCGTCGGCGTTCAGTGGTGGTCAAAATAAAATGTCTGATATTGCCCAACGAGAAAGCAATTGGGACGAAACCGTCCGCGAATCAACCGCAGTAAGTATAGATGAGTGAAACTGGGCTTATTATTGAAGACTCCGGGTCATCCGAGGTCCGAAACGAGCCTTCGATGACGATGACACTCGACTCTGCAACATGTTGAATTGAATCGAGAAAAAAAGGTTCGAGGGTGAATTTTAGGGGCCAAAATTCGCCTTCCGCGAAACTGTGAAAGTGAAAAATAAAGATTGCAAATTTCGAAATATTTGTAGAATTTGAATGAACTCCTTGCTAACGTTTTTTGACCCCAATTTTCGTCATCTTGATCGCAGAAATTCGTCGCCGACAAATTGTCCGTAAGATATGACGTCATGTCTGTAAGGTGTGAGATGAATTTGGGGAGAAACCGACGTTTCAAATGTACAAGAATCGAATCGAATCGCCGATATCTGTATAAGTATACCTACCTATACCGTGGAACTGGACAAGCGTGTAATAAAGAAATTAGCCGGAGGTCACCGAGCCTGAAGGGATTGTTGTTGACAACAACACAACAAGTATAAGAATGAGAGTTCTAGGGAGGATATACAGTGTAAGACGATGGATGAACGAGACAGCGACGCGAGATCCACTCGGCTGTATCACAGGCGTGAAAGGTAGAGCTGGCAAGTAACAGAAGAATTTCAAGTCGAGATTGGTATCGGGAATAAGAAGAGCAAAGAAACTTCGGAGGAATGGGGAAGAATGTATAAGAAAAATGAGAAAAATCAACCGGTAGGGTTTATGTTGTATCGAGGCGTTCGAGGTCGGGCTGCAACCTGACTTTTATCGATTGGTAGGGCAACGCGACTGTACACACAAGTACCGAGTACGTACAGGGATTGAATTTGAAATCGAGTGGAAAACTGCTCCGCACGTTATACGGGGAAGCATTATCCTACTCGGCTGCACTCGAGGACAACGATCGCGATGGTAACCTGGAACACAATGAAGTTCTCGAATCTCGAAAAAGAAGAAGAAGCAGAAGGAGAAGAGCTAGTAGAGAAAGGAGTGAAATGAACGAATATAAATAACTGAAGGGGCCAAAAAGCGAGACGATAAAACACCCCGAAGAAAAAGAAGATACGGATCGGATGCGGAGGGAATTCCACCGACTGTAGTTAACTAGATTGAGCTGTAACTCTATTTACCTCGTCTTTTCTAAATAAGTAACTACCCACCGGTAGTGGTCTGGTAGAGGAAATCGAAGGATCGTACCTAATACCTCACGGGTAAGAACTCTCGTTCAATGCATGCGGTATTGGCTGAAACGGATTCTGGAGTAGGTACTAAATATCGATAATTAAATTCCAGCGTTACACGTGATGTTTCAATCTTTAGGAAAATTGTAACACCTCACAGCTATTGATTGAAAAACTGTAGAATTTCTCATAATAAATTATACAGATCCTCGTGGTTTATCGGAAAAAATTGTATGTCTTCGTCTCCGTCATGGACGATCGTCAATTCGTACGGGTATCCGTAAAAACTCCTTGTTTTCGTCTATCGAACTGAGGAAAAAACTACAATTTTCATTTTTTCAACTAACAGGAGTTCCGATTCCTTGAGAAATTTCTAAAAATTGCTAGAATTATTTTCGCCAAGGTATATATATGGACTTCGGTCGAAATCAAACGAAGCGCACCGTGCTGCTGTATTTCACTCTCCTAACTCAAATCTGCGACTGAAATATCCATTCATTCATCTCGCACGAATTATTCAAAAGAACGAGAATTTCGATTGACTGCAGACCGCGATCGAGGAACGGAAACGCAGAAACTTTCGTTCCAGGCGGGTAACGGGCCCTCAAAGTCATCTGTTATCCGCGGTTACTTCGAAAATCGAATTTTTCGAGAAAGAAACACGTACACACACGCGACGAGGGTTTGAAATCTATACCCTATACGTCAAAGGAATGTATCATTATTATTACTTCCCTTCCTTTTCCTTCGCTTTTTGGGGGATTTTCGGTAAAATTATTTCGCCTCGCACGCACGCACGCACGCACACACACACGCGCGCGCACACATCGCTCCTCTGCAGAGGACCTCGTACGGGGGAACAATATTCATAAGCCACGTCCCACGTGAAGCAATATACCGAAAGATCGGCGGAGTGTTAGAGCCAAGAGCAAGCCATAGAGATCGATAGTCTCTGAAACTGTGCTAATCGCGCGTACAATAGTGTCAGTGTTTCTGTTAAACTTCGGCGTTTCTATGGTCGCACCTATACAGAAATGTATAACCTGGCGTGTACTACCTATAATACTTATACCTATCAGACAGCTCGCTGGAGTGGCTCGATCGCGCGAAAAATAACAGTTTCAGGGGCTGCTCGAAAATGCTTGACGCCCTTTCACAAATTGGTACGGGATCGAATGGCCGGAGTTAAACGACCGGTCGGAGCATGGGGGTCCCCACGCCTCCGAAAACATCGGAAGTCCGCGAGGAACGAAAAAACGTGTCCCAATTCTAGTATACTAGTCGCCATTCGCGAATAATCCTCATCCGCGACGTGCGAAGATATTTTGCGTTTTCGAAAAGACCGTTCATCCACGGGACGAAACATTGAAAGCGTTTTGAAAGCACCTTCTTTCCGAATTTCGGTAACACCGCACAACCATTGTGAAACCGACATGTTGTAAGGTAGTAATATATACGTATACAGTATTGGTGGTCGAGTGGGTGGGTGGGCCTTGAAGTGTGCCCACACCATGACACACGCCGGATTAAATTTTGAGTGCTCATATCTGATATTTACCTTATGATTAGGCGCACACATACGTAGCTGGTGTCGAAATAGATAACGGCCCTCTTCGCATGCGTGTATGTACTACCTAAAATCTCTTTGTAATGTCGAAGATTGGGCAAGCTATTCACGGATACACCTATGCACGGCAGAAGTTGCCTGAAGCGAAGAAAAGGAGCGAGAGAGAGAGAGAGAGAGAGGTACAGGGGAGAAGAGAAGAAAGGAGAAAAGCAAAAGTAGAATGGAGGATGGACAGAAGAAGTGAAGACGGAATATGAAATTGAATCAATTTTCTCGACTAAACGTCGAATCGCAACAGATATCACATAATCTATTGCCTGGGTGGATCTACTTTGGGTAGGTAGGTGCAGGTATCATTGCCACGTTACCGAATGATTTACGTGCGTAGGTAAGTAATTGGGTATGCAAACAGGGAATACCTACACCGTGCAGTGCTGAGAATGAGAATGTTTGTTTCTGTTGGTTTGCCTTTTATCTGTACCTGTAATAATTAGTACAGGTAAGGCCAAGGCCCGTAATCTCGTGAAGAGGAGGGACCTGCGTGTCGTTAATTAACGCACCTGCTCGTCACTGAACGCGAATTATCGTTGGTTAACCCCTTCACCTGCCTTCGTTACGATTCCATCAATCTTAGAACCGGGCCTTTCATCCGTTCAATCCTAATTGCCAATAACATAAAAGGGGTAAAATGTCAAATCTATTGAAATTGTGATCTCGGGGAACAGTACAAGAAACGATGAAACACAAGGAAAATCAAAAAACAGATTTTTCATTCACCAATCTTCCTTGAGCTTGGTGAACGGTTTTTTTTTTTTTTTCTTAACTTCCCGCTTCAACAAGGGAAGCTACCATGATCACCCCGAAAACGAGAAGTTGAGTTTTCACCAGATGTCAACGTTTTTAGATCCGGAGAATCATGTACGTGCGATCATTTCTGGATGGACGGCTGCCTACGCGTGTGTGTGATTTATAGATTTATTCCCGACGATAACTTGAGAACGAACGAGCGGCTTTCAACTTCCGATACACCGATCGATGTGGATTTACGTGACCCAGAAATGATTAGATTTTGAGTTTAATCGGGTCAACCGTTTGTGAGTTTTCGAAAAAAAAGATTTCACTATTTATTCGGTTCTGTGATAACTAGAGAACGAATTGAGCGATTTCGACTCTTGATAGGCCAATCGATGCGGATTCTTGCGACTCAAAACTGATTGCATTTTGGATGCGATCGGTTCTCTAGTTCCCGAGTTATTTCGATGAGAAAATCATGACGAGAATAAGAATTCCATTTTTCTTCTTGATTATACTCGCGACTTTTGGCGCGAAGAAGCGAAAAAATGAATAATAACGATGATAATCGAGCCCGAAAAAGTGGGAAGTCTTCGGGCTGGCCCATGGTCTACCCATCACCTGCAGCTCCTTTTCTCTAAATTCGTTTCTCCTCTTTCCGGATTGGAAATAAGCTTTGCGGTCAAGCGATATCCGGGGTCTCTGTACATCATAAGTCGCGAAGTAAAATACTGAAATACGACAAACGTAGAGAGCTTCTATATGAAGTCCAGAGTCCGCAGAGAGCGCGAGCGATTCTAAGCTTGGGCAAGCTTTAACTTGGCGAAGTTGCAACTGGGACACGGTCCCGTCACACCCCCGAACCACCTCCGGGGCACCAGGTGGATCGAAGCAAGCCACCGGTGTACAGATAGATGTAGCTATGCGCCAAGGAGACATTTCCACGCGGCTATATTTTACCGGGCATATAAATTTCTGTGGTGTATAGGCACAGCTGCAATAGTTTCGCAGGATAGAATACTGATTATGATGATAATTAGATGCTGATAATCCGGTTGGAAAATTTCTAGTCGTATATATATACCTACAACGGATGGATGCCGGGAAATATTCACCGCGAAATTATATCCGAAATTTACGAATTTCCCGAGAACACACAATCCACGGATAACAGGTACGACTCACTGCTGCAGTGTATAAATTCCTTGGCCTCCTTCTCGTATACCGGTTAATTTTCTGCGATCAATTAATATCCCCTGGATTCGGTTTTCAAGTTCAGTGGGAGACAAAGGTAAGTGCGGGAAAGTGCGAAGCGGATCGATGCACGGGATAATCGGTTTTCATTTGTCCCGAAATTAGTTCTGAATTCGACAAGCCGAGGACCTATGTAAGCTGTACTGCAATTAGTCGGATCCCGTCGCTCCGTTTTCCCTCCAGATTTGCAACCTGCGATACAGTTTTTCAAAAATCTCATAACGACACGGAAGAACTGCATGATCGACGATACGAAAAGAGGTGTGTATCGTAGGTAATGCTGGAACAAGAATTCTGTCCTACGCCCACGCACCTAGATAAAATGTGACAGCAATGTGTGGGCGGAGGAAGAAAGAAAAAAACCGTAATGTATAGATATAAAATTCTCTGCTTTTCTGTTACCATGCCGCTTCGTCGCGATGTTTGCGCGGGTTGACGGAGCGGGGTGGTGCGCGGTGCGGTGGTCCGGCGTCGGTGGAGTATTGATCAAACGAACTCCCGGTGCCTGCTTGGTACCAACTTCACCTCCGCTCAGCCCCGGATCCGCCAACCGCCCCGACCCGCAAGCTCTGACCCATTTGGCAGCATTCCCAAGCTCGAGGTGAAGTTCCGGCGCTGGAATACACCGATGATTCTGCATTGGTATGATGGCTGGTAGAGATGGGTTGGACTGTATATCTGCGTGGCACCCCGGGGAGTTGGGAAAAAATGTTTTTCTCAATTAAAAATTTCGGTCCCGATGTGTCATAGATAGATGCATCGGAAACTCGTTTGAATTTGGGGGAAAAAAGCTCGATCGGCTTTGCGAGGAGAAGAATCATGGCCAGTGTTATACCGAAATTTAAAACGAAGAAAAAAACAAGAGAACGAGGAGAACAGTTTTTTCGTTTCGATGCGTAGGTATCTACGTCAGAGACTCGATTGAACCGGCGAAAAAGCTCAAACCGTTCTGCAAGTAGGAGAATTTGACGAAATTTTTATCAAAATATATTAAAGCGCACGAACTAACTCTTACAGGACAAAGAAATAACGAGATATAATGTTTTTGGAGAGATGTACAAAATAAAGTGAAAAAGCTTATGCGCTCGTGCCTGTGGAGATCGACGCCGAGAGCGGCGCGCCGCGCCGCGCCGCGACTTCGGTAGTTTAGTTGAAAGGTCGTTTTTATCCACGTTTCGTTCGAAAGTAGAACAGCGAGCAAAGCTTTTGGGAAATGTGTCAACCGCTGGTACAACCGATCAATACTTACAGCCCCGGGAGCACTCTCGCGCGCCCTCTGCCATTCAAAAGCGGCGAAGTGAGAGAGAGAGAGAGAGAGAGAGAGAGAGAGAGAGAGAGAGAGAAGATAAGACACCGCGCGAGCGCAGGAAATACGGAGAAGCTGCAAGCTTGATGGAAAAAGCTGCTCACTCGTAAATCCTTGACTATTACAGAAACAGGTATATAATGATAACAATGATAACAATTCGTGTACCATTTCCTCCATTTCTTGAGACGAATATTGGGTAGTACCTATGTACATAGATATGAACTAATCATGCGATGTACAAGGTGATCCGATATGATTGTGCATTTTGACGGTGGAACTGCGACCGCGGCGTGGACAGGAAATTGAAACTATACCTATACAAAATTGTGGCAATGGGTTATAGTATAAATGTGTGAGATGCGAAACTGTGTGTATAATATAGATAGCGCTGACCCGTTTACCCGGTTTCCCAGTTTTCGCGTGGCGCTGCATCGCATCGGAGGGAAGGTGTACGAAATAGGATCAGTTTAACGGGTCACTTGGCCGAAATAAATACAGGTACAGACCGCATGCGCGGTAGTCTAGTTTCCTACTTTTTCTACTGAGAGGAGAAAGGAGGGAAAGATAGAAAGGAGGACGAAAGCCAAAAATCTCGGCCTAGTACATACGTAGGTATATATCTACCGGCCTACACGTTGAGTGGATTGGACACGTTCGATATAGGTATAGGCTGACTGGGGGGTGGCCCTCGTTCATTAGCGACTGAAGTAAGAATTGGAGCGGCTATTGAGGGAAGCTTTATGAATCGTGATATGAAAAACCGCGGCTTGCGGAACGCGACCGCTCCTCGACAATTTTCAATTGATTGGAACAGCGGATCATGATGAAATGACGAACTGGAAACAGACTGTCTGCTAAATTCGAGTCATCCAGTTGCCCGGTTCAATCGGTTTTCTTTCCGGATCACCGATCTGCAAAATATGAAATCGAGCTATCTGATCTCGAATGTCGAAAATTCGACATGGCGGGCAAAATGTGACCCACGAAGATCGTGAGAATCGTAGTGAGATTCGACCACCGCGGTCAAATTTCAATAATCCAAAACAGTACAGAGCATCGGAAACCGTGGTTCGTAAATTTGCTATATTTTCGATCCGCCGTATTGAATTTTTCAAATTTCGGGTCGCAGATTCGAATTCAGCCAGCGATGGGAATCGGAATCTCAACTGGAAACGGAATTGTGATAGTTTCTAACTTTTAGAATCTCTCTCTCACTCCGTCACGACGAATCCCCGCCATTTTGGATGTTGAAAATCGTTGAATCTCCGCCGCACGTATGACAGATTTCTGGACGAACAGCGGCCTAAAAAATTCTCCGGGATTAGGAGTCAAGTGAATTGTAGAGAAAATACGCATAACTGCAGAAAGGGGTTAAATTACGTTGCAATTGCGTCGCTTAAAGTCCATATCGTATAGGAGCTCATTGCCGTTTGACACCGTTTCGAAACTCCGAGAACTTTTCATTCGTTACATCGTTGACCCAAATATCCTGCAGCGAGTCTTCGTTATTGTATCTACGTATGCATGCATGTATGTATGTATGTATGTATGTATGCACGTATATCTATGGATGGATTGATAGATTTCGTCAATAATCTGATATATCCACGACTCTTGGTGATTAGACAATGATTAAACGCACGTTCCTACATACGTAGCAGCTCGAGGAATATAATAGTACATACGTACCTATATATGAACAACGATATCGCTACGCGCTCGAGCCGGAATTTCTTCCAGCCCGCGCAATGAGGTATAAAAGTTCATTGCGTAATACTACGCTCTCGGCTGCCATAGTGCCGCTCATACTTGCTACTGCTGCTGCAGAGAACGATTCCAGAAATATACTTAACGCACGCCGGAGAATTCACTGCGTTTTGTAATCTCCAACAGAGTTAATTAGTTACTCGATGTTAGCTGCTAGCCCCCCAGCTATAGCTGCGCGGATAGGCGAACACGGTTAACGACCAGATTCCAACGGTCGTCTGGAGGAATTGGAATTCAATCTGAAAACGGCTTTTCGGTCTTCGCGAAGTGTCGTTTGCTATGCGATTGTCGTCGCAGTGTAGTACGCGCATGTACATAACTACGCCGAAATTGGGGAAGAAAATGTGATTTCGGACCGATCGGCCCTGCAAAAATCCTCATCGACGAAAACTAACTTGTTTCTGTAAGTTCGCAGCCTCTTTTGTCCCGACGATCTCAGCTTCCGCAAATTTTCCTCGAGTGTTATAACCGACGTTTTCTGTATAGGTTCAGTAAGATTTCGATGAAAACTGGTGGATGCTGTAAATTCTGATCCCACGTTAGATGTGAGTGGACGGATAGGTACATTCAAATTTCAACCCTTCGTAGTAATTTATCATCGTATACCTGAGGATGTAAAAACCAGCTCATTGTCAGTCTAGTTCGCGACCAACCCCAACTTGCACTGTTGTATATGATAACCGTATACATGTTCTAGAACAGTGCCACGCCGAGAAGAACTGTACAACTGCGGGGAAAATCTCCCTCCATAATGTGAGCCCACCCCGACAACGGCTGGTCGAGCAGCTCAGGCTGCTCCCCCGAAGATTGGATCATGACATCTTCGCTCTCCAGCAAAGAATATCGCTCTTCGTCGTTCGCGGAGCTCGCACGTTCTCACCTGATATTTCGACTTGTGTTTGTCTGTGTTGTTCAACTGAGCTTCGTTGTTTCGTTCGCTCTCATCGGCCTTCCTCCTCGAATGTTCTTTCCATCAAATCTTCTCTATCGGACAATAGTACCACCTACTTCTACGCCGCTTGGTGCAGTGTGCTTCAGTCACAGTAGAAACTTTTTCTTTGTGGATCGCGAAACGCTAACGCGAAGGATGATGTCGTTCTGTAACGCTGCTCGCGATTTGACGTCCCGTTTCCGCCAACGAATACGGTAGTAGCTAGGTACGGAGGAGTGCTGCTGCTGCTGATGCTGATGCTGAAATCGATCGACCCCCCAGCAACTCGGTGAACATTGTATCTGCAAACCCCACGAACACGTCTAACCACCAGCCCAGGTAGCCGCAGTGGTCAAACCGGACGCTGCACCGCGCCACGTACCTATTACTTCCGGGGGGGGGGGGGGGGGGGGGGGGAGTTTTCTTTCGCCCCAAATCTATTATTGCTCTATGCAAGCCGAGCTCGCCGGGGGAGGGGGGGGGGGGGGGGGCTGGGGTAGAGAAAATATCCACTGATATATTACACGCGACGTGCTAAGCTGCACATCCTAGTAATTCCTGTATACAGGAGCGGAGATGAGATGTCGGCAGGTGACAAAGAAAATTATAATACCGTACATTGATTATAGAACGGTGTGTATTATGCTGGCTCGATCTGGGTATGAATATCCAAGTTCTGAAGATGATCGGTATCCATTTCCGAAAGAAGATATAAACAATTGATGAGAAATTAGTCGACGTCGGGGATTCGAGGGGAGAAAAATTCTTCTATTGGTTCTACTATCGTTCACACATTTTCATTTCATCCGCCACGGATTTGAGATCATAATTGAAGGAAATCGGACGGGATTTAATTGAGACACTCATTCGGTTCATACATACATGCAGGATGGGCCCAGAAAAATTGGACCGATTTAAAAAGGTGAGTTAAATCCGAACGCGTCGAACGATTTTCAAAAACTTTTCGTTGCTCGAAATTAGAGGAATAAACGTTCCGTCTCGCCTCTCAAAATCTGAGAAATCTTCATTCATTGCTGAGATACACGCTCTTGAAAAAACGGGTTTCGAAAAAGTCGCTGGGAGGATGCACATAATTATTATCAAAGAATGTTCAACTTCATTTTAAGAGTAAGAAATGAAATACTCGGCCATTTCTTGCCGAAATACTGCATCCACTCCCCAAAGTTTCATTCCGATCGGTTGTTAGGTGTAGGTTTAGCAACGAATTCCATTTCCGAAGTGATAACAATACTTTTAAGAATGAGTAACAATGGTTCTAAATATGTCTTCAATAGCACCTTAAACAGCTCTTACGATCAAACGGTTCTACCCTGACAATTTTCGCCAAGGAGATTTCAGTCTGAAATTTCACGAGGCATCCGATTTTATGCAACCGTACGTTTGAGACGGAACACCCTGTACATACATGTACCTATTAGTTAAAAAGTGCCTCATGAAATTAAGCTTTTATCCCATTCCGCGATCCCTAACTCGTGTGCGCGGTAGGTATGTGGTATATACAATGAATTCAAATTCTAGAACACAATTTTCACCCGAGAGGTTTGAAAGAAGCAGGTGGAGAGGTAGTACCAGCTACACTATAACGGTGAAACTTGTTTTTCTTATCTTTTTTCCACTCCTGTTGCTAATTAGACGAGGTTTAACTACTACAACGAACGGGCGTATGTGCGCGCCAAATAAGTATCCTGATTAATTCGAGTAGAGGTATACGAATACCCCACGAAGATTCAAATTGTAATTCTGCGATTATACTATATTATAAAAAAATCTGCATCGAATTATTCGTATCGGGGTCAAAGCCTCCCTCGCACGTGTGTCTATCGCGCCATTCGCACATGCGTGCTTCATCGTATGTATGCGTGTATCTATGTATCCGCGCACATAAAAAATAGTTTAAATTTGCGGGTCTAATATTTACACACTCTAAATCAACACGTGGATAGATATAACCGTCGAAGCTAGCTCTGACGCTGACTCCGACTCTGCAGGCTCCGGCTCTGGCTTTCGCACGAGTTCCCTTAACCATATACTACACGTGTATGCATATGTATACGACGTACCGTCACATAATCGAGTGATATCAGAATTCGGAGTAGCCCAAGGTCGTCTACAGGCACTGATAAACGATAACCACGCACAAGTTTCAATTGCCTTTCATAACATTTTCCTGCAGTCTCTTTCTACATTCTTTGTACCTATATATCTACTTGTATACATGTATGAACATATACCATTCTAGTTTACATACACACACAATCATATGGATACAATCTCTGACGATCCCATTTCTGATCATGATTGTTATTACATTGTTGCCAGGCACTGCTAGCTAAAGTCGCGCGTACGCCCCTGGTAATCGTCTATAATTCGGAAACTGCGATAGCCTCGACGCTCTTGATATGGAACTTCAATTTTCATTTTACGTAAGAAATCTGTATGGAAATCCAAATGCGGTTGATTCGAGTCACCCGGTATGCCATAATATCCATAGAATACACTCACGGAATTCTATATACCTACAATGTTACGAAAATTTCCGCCATCCGATAACCCCTTCGTCTGCACTTTGACACGGAGTTTGGTTATAAACTTTCGCGTATTTTTTAAACATTTACATACACCGTGTATGTACACAATTCTTATGTTGACACAAATCTGCATTTGTATTAGACGCGGTACGTAGTACGCAGATAGATTGATTCAAGCTTTTTCTTCGCATTATCAATACATTAAACTGTCTTCAACTCACATAGCTGCGGCTTGAGGAGGACTCGCAATCTCGCTTGAGAACAGCAATATTGTTCAACGGGCGATCAAGCCAGGAAAAGATTGCCAATTCTGGTAACATCGGCCAGTGTTGGCCCAATACAGGTCCTGAGAATTCTTACCCACGGCCGAATCACTATTGGCCCATGTGGAGTTTACCAATGTCGAGGAATATGGCCCAGCACTGGTCCGGATCTGCCAACCGGGCGTCGTCACCTGATACTGAGCCGGTACTGTCCCGTGTTGGGTTCGCCATGCAATACTAGAAAAATTACCAGATCGTGGATATCCAATACTAAGCCCCGCCGCTCCGTGTTCAGTCCGATGTTACGTGAACACTGGAGAAGAAATGACTGCCAATACTGGCGCGGTGTTGGCAAGCATGTTCGGTTCAATACCGATTGGCAATACTGTCCAGAGCCAGCCATCGATATTTGGCCCTATTCCGGAAGCCAAGCGTGGGATCTACCATATCGATCCAGCTCATGGCCAGTATCAGCCCAGTACTGGCAGCGAGAGCCGGGCCGCATTCAGCAGCGCTGGTAGAATTACTGGCCCGACACTGGGCCAATAGTCAAACTTTTTCTTCGTTGGGGGATTAACGCGCTTTCTGCCATCGAAGTAAAATTCTTTCCTCCTTTTCGATCGTCTGTTTGTTTGTACAACGGCTTTAGACGGCTTTCACTTTTCCATAAATATGGACCAAAAGGAGATTTTTTCGTTGGTCCTCGTTCCGGGGTGTTATACGGGTGAATCTGCGTGGAAGATGTGATCAGGCAGTTATATATTAACGTAGACATACATATGTATACTTACTGCGGTTGATTCGCGGACAGTTTCATCCCAATTGTTTTCTGGTTGGGCAATATCAGACAATTTATTTTGACCACCACTGAACGCTGACGGCAGCGCCGGTCAAGTGCCAGTGAATGGAAGTAACTCCACGATCTTCTGCTGTCTAGTGTCCGATCTCCGAGTCTCCGATGACAGTTCAATACCGATACCTAACCTCATAATCTATTTCGGCAAAATAAAAGTTGTCATTCAAAAGTGATAATCGTTCGGAAAATTGTTGCTCAATGAATAATAAATACTCGTTGTATAGAAAAATACGGCTACGAAATAGATTACGAGGTTAGGTATCGGTATCCAACTGTCATCGGAGAATCGGAGACAGCAGAAGATCGTGCAGTTACTTCCATTCATTGGCACTCAACCTGCGGCGCTGCCGTCAGCGTTCAGTGGTGGTCAAAATAAATTGTCTCAACTTGCCCAAGCGGAAAACAATTGGGACAAAACCGTCCGCGAATCAACCGCGGTATAAGTATACACGTACCTATAGGATGCGGTTATAGAATTGTAGATTTATTAGATAAATAACCAGTTATTCACCGGTTCTATAGTAACGTATGAGGCACAAGCAGTGTTCTAGCACATAATTTTTTATTGCCAATATTTGTATTAATGCCAAGGCTCGTATACTCATTACGTCAGTATAGTCCTAGGTCTGCCATACACTGGTCACTATTCAGAAACTATACACCTAATTTTCCCACCTAATTGAGTTTGATTTATTACGTGTATTCGTTATTATAGGTGTACACGATATCCATACACGAGCATGTGTTATTTATAATGTACATATACATTGTGTCAATAGGTTGTAGGAATAGCAACTAACGTGCATGCCCTCATACTACGAGCATACGCTCCGGGTTCCCGTCTATGCATCTACATACATACCTACGCTACTTTCCTATACACACCTCACTTACGCAACTGGTTGGCCTACTAACAATAAAATATAATCAGCGGTGCTCAACGGGCGTACGCGCGATAGCGGTTCCATACCAAAAATTAGGTATATAACGGGCGCATAGGTACACGCGACATACACAATACATTCCTGTACGTAATCATACGTTACAGGTCGAAATATCATATTTTGGGCTCGGCCGATAGTAGGCGTAGCAGCGTCGCGGTTTTCCTCGGTTCGTTTTCAATTCGTACCCCTCCTTTCGTTTCTGCTTTTCGTTTGTACATATCCGTGAACGGTTCTTTCTCACCGAACCATCAATAATTCTCGAGAGGCTGTAGATCTACCTCTGTCGCCATACTCGTTGCAGACTACCTATCCACCCACCCATACCAACCTACGTCGCAGTAGTACATACGTAACTTAACTAGAGATGTAAACCATAAGGCGAGAGAACCTTCGGCCTGGATGTTCGAGCTTGCGTGTCATCTACAGCTCATCAGATAATGTCCGAGAACAATAATTATCCTTCGATTTATCGATGCCTGATGCAGGATACGATGTCCCATTTCCATCGTTTCGCACACTGCAAAAACTTCACGAAGCTTTTTACAATGAATATATACGCGTGCCTGTAACGTTCAACGATTTTATTGGTACATACATACTCTTTGTCATAATCATTGTGATCCCCATTCGTTGAGGAAAATATGGACAATAATTGAATTGCAAATGGTTCAATCTGCGCCTCCGACAAATTGATGTATATAGGTACATAGGTATACCATACACACGAGTACATACGTCTACTATTTTGTACCGTATCTCAGTTGATATTTGATATAACCTAAATCAGATCGGATGAGTCAGCATACGTGATAGATAAGATTTTAAATAGATTATTCAGCTATCGCGCGAGCTTTTCAGCTTCATACCGTCTACCGTACTTTTTGTTTGGTTTTTACACCTTTATTCAACTTGCATGACTTCAAATATACAATGACACACCCAACTTCAGCGAACGGTGCGGCTGCTTTCCGTTCCTTTTCCTTTTTTCTTTTTCTCCAAAAAAGAGGACAATTGGTACCGTAGGCACAGATAACTCAAGATATAGAAAATTTCGTACGATTTTTTCATTTCCTTCTGTGTTTTTTCGTCTGCGTCTTTTTCTTAGCGGATGTGCGGCAGGGTGTATGTAGGTACGTATGCACGTTTTACCGGAAAGAATACCATTCCCGGTACCTCGCGAACTCAACTCAGGTTTTTCGCTATCTAAACCCATCTCACGTACTTGAACTCGTGCAATTTATACACGTGAGACTCGTCTTTCTCGTGAACTTTCTTTTTTCCCATTTTCCCCGTATTTTGAAATCCTTGTATAGGTATTATATGATAAATGACACGTGTTGGTTTGAAAGTTCCAAAAGCCAGCCACCAGGCTTCCGAGTCTTTTGAGTCAGCGTCTTCGTTTTTATTTTCTCTTTTTTACGTTTACCTCCTTACCGTACATTTTCTCCGCGGGTTCCTAGTATTACTATATACCTACGTGCAGGTATATGTATATGTATATGTATATGTATATAGTCTAGTATACGAGAAGAAAACCGAAAAAATGAAAGAAAAAAACGGAACGTTGTTGAGAAAATGGAAGTTAAATGCACGGAGCTTTTATCGACGTATGTACATACACATATATACCTATGTAGTATCGAAAAATAAGAAAATTGAGACATTACAAAATTTCAATGTTAGGTATAGGTACACTATTTTCCCGCCGTTGGAGGAATTTCATTCAATTTATACTTTCTCGCGGTCCGCGGTGCGGCTTAGTTAGAGGAAAAGCTTGGTGTACCAAATTCAACGTCTCGTACGGAATATAAAAATCGAATGAAACCGCTCGCGGTTTTTATACTCATTGTACTATAAACTGATGAAATTATCCTCGTGGGTCTATGCACAGGACCGTTCCTCCCACCATCTCACGATCAGACAGGCATCTATTTTCCTCTTTCTCCCGAATTTTTGCTACTAAAAAAACATTGTATTAAAAATTATGAGGAAGTGTTACGCATGCCATGGTTTCTATCTTGTATACGTCATACTCATATATGTGTCACGTCGTCGCCGGTCAACCGGAGTACGGGAATTTGGAAATTTTATATTTTATATCCGTGCCAAGAGCAACGAATCCTCTGTTTTCTTTCTCATAAATCTGTCATTTTCTTTCTATTTTATTTTGACGTCAAGTTTTTACCTGGCGCTACAATAAGCAGCAGCGGCGCGGCGGCCGAGAGTGAACGCGGAACGAGGGTCGAGAAAACGTTCACCAACCAGCCAACCAACCAACCGCTATCCACTCCAGCAGCATCTTTGTCAAGTAGACAAAGAGTGTTCTTTCAGCTCCACAAAAGGGAACGCGAATCATTTTATTACGCGCTTGATGCACGTACGTACGTATGTATGTACCTGTATACCAGTATTCGGTCCATACGTAGGTACAGTTAGAATACACGATTTGATCCGCGGGCAGCTTCTCCCAGGACCCAGGCGACAACGAACAAAACGAGGAGAGAGAAAAAAAAACGTTTACTACTATTTTAAACCTTCGTCTCGCTAGGGCTCTCTTCTAGTCCGATACAGCTTCGCCATTATAAGACTAGACAGCTGTCCAACGGCTATATATACATATACCTGAATATATATAACTGTATTAATTTTTTATCGTCTAGTTTCCATCCACTGCAAGTTATAAATATACTGTACGAGAACGGAGAGACTACACGATACCCTCTGTTCTCTCCGGAATTGAAAGAGGCGGAGAAAAATCATCGAGATGAAAATTGAAGAGGATTTTAAAACCTGCAAATTTTCTCGAACGCTTCCCTTCGTGTCCAGCTCAACCCTCGGGATAATTGAGCACGAAAATCTTCATTGTCTATGTAGATCGAAAGAAAAAAAGACCCCGTGATCAATCGGTGAAACTTGTTCCATAAGATGAAGCCTGCAGAGTCAAAGTGAGAAAGGGTTACGTGTCATAGGCGGGGGATTTCTAAAGAATATTCAAACTCGTGACGCCGAGATTCCTGTCTGTCGTCCCGGCGCCCAACACACATCGGACCTCACAGAAATCATGCACGATTCGTAAAAGGCGAATTTTTTCGCACGGATGCGGGAGGAGGAGGAGGAGGGTGGCAAAAAGTACCCAGCTACATCCAAGAAACAGGAAGCGGGAATAAAGGAGATCGATAAATGAATACTAGTAGCGGAGTTGTCCAAGTATAACTTATGATCGTTAAGGGGCGTTTGTGAGGTGGTGCAGGGCGAGGTTGTGCACGGCGGATCTATCGAGGCTACAGAACAGACCGCCGGGGATCTGGGTCAAATCTGGGTCAGATATGGGTCACCAGGTCGCCTCTTTCATTGATCGAAACTCCCCTCGCAAAATTTCCCTTGTTTTTTCTCAGACGTGAAAAAGCGAGCTCGTTTAGCGCCTAGCTGCCCGTCTACGGCCGCAGACCGCTACACACCCTTCCTTTCTCACTCTGCTGTATAATTAATCATTGTTATACTTTCACTTGATGGCTGTGCATATGGTCATAGTATGAAATAAAACGGCGCCAACATTATACTCGCCGCGAAGATAATGCCTCTATAATTATGTCTTGCGTGCAGGACAAATTGGCCAGGACGAAATTTTCTCGCTTCGAATTCATGTGCCTGTATAACACGCGGCGTACTGTTTTCGCGAACATGTTTTCTGATCATTTCCCGTCAACGATCGTGTATTTTTACAAAAGAAATTTGTGATCCGGTGGCGTTTTTGTTCATTTTAGATGCTTCTCGATTATTTTTGTTCCCATCATTTTCGTCTTTCAAATACGATATTCATATTTTGAATGATTATCGACGATAATCCTGGCCTGGAAACATTCAACGAGGTCCAGTCGTCGAAATCACTAGTTTTGTAATTGATGTTATCAAGCGATAATCGCACGTTGAATATTTCTAACAACCATTTACTCGCCAACTATGAGAACTAGCCTGAGAGGTCTGGAACAAAAAATTGAAGAATCATGAACAAATTTCATTACAAAGCGCTCTGAAAACAATAAAAATCTATTAAAACCGGTCGATTCCATTCTCAGTTGACAGCTCCTTTGTTCAGAAAACTATTCCCTACAATTTCACTCTGACATCATTCTTAATTTCTCATTTATTAGTTGAATATTGCTATTTGTTACTCAAAATCAATACCGATGTGATCCTAGAAGATTAAATATCCAATAAGGAAGCATGATGTAAAAATGCCGTCACAGTGAAATTGTGGGTAAAATTTTTCAGAACGGAAAAAGCCAGCTCAAAATAAATCCGGCCTATTCCAATAAATTTTTAATATCTTTAACGCACTTTGTAACGAAGCGTTGGCATCTGAGCATTCGTTTATAATTTTCCAATTTTTTGTTACCAGGAATTTCAAGGCCAGTTCTCGTAGTTGACGAGTAAATGATTGTTGTAAATATTCGATGTGCAATCATCGCTTGATAAAATAAAAAACAAACGTTGTGATTTCGTTGACTGAACTTTCTCAAGAGGCTATCGCGCAGTCGCCGCTGACAATCTAACCTAGCTAACATAGGGAATATACATTTTTCATCAAATCCGATCAACCTTTTGGAAAAGTGAATTACTTAGGCACTTTCTGCCATCGTATTCAATGAATTCTCAAAGTTTCATCAAAATCGACAGAGTCGTTCGGGAAAATTTTCGATTCTCGTTTTCGAAACGGTTTCTGTACATTTGAGACAGCGAGTCTTTTACACGTAACCGTGTAGGTACATGTCAACATATATTGTTGTGTTCTTTATACAAATATAGAGCATTCGGGAATCAGAATTGAGTCGAGTAGAGTGGAGTGGAGAGGAGAGGAGAGGAGAAAAGGGTGGTTATAAAAACGTCAATATAGGAAATAACGAGCCCTCAAGTGGCCTGACTTGAGTACACGTCATAGCTAGATATATAAATATAATTGAAACATTAATATTTAGATTTACTCATTACATTCCCGTTGACTGATCCCGAGTCAGGTAGGTATGTCTATACTTACGGAACACATATAGATATACACAAATCTCGAACGGTTCCAAATCCCATATCTACCAATACTCACCTACTTCTAACTTGTTATTTTTACAAACAGTTTCTGCTTCAACCGTCAGACGATTTATGGGCAATCGTCGTTGAAGTCCATTGATCAAACGGGCTTTCTGCAGAGACAAATTCTTGCGTCAAAGTTATACTCACAAATCGTAATTAAATCGGTATAGATTTGCCCCCAAGAATTTTCCCCTCGCCGTGTCGCCGGAATAGAAAATTCTCGTGCATTATTTTATCCGAAACTACGTTTCGTCAGAAAAACCTTTGCTCGGTCGTATAGAAATGCATTTTTTTAATTATATGCAGTTCGACGTAAACTGATCAGCTCTACTCTTCTATGAGCTCTGTTTCCCCTCAATCTCTTCCTTCTTTGCCTTTTTCATTTCAAACGAGACTTCATCGCGATGATCAGTTCAATCTGCTCATGCTGTTTCAAATACTAAAATTGAAGCGAATAAGGTTTTCCGAAAAGCGGCTTGATCACTGCAGTATAGATCAGCTGGGCTCACGGCCTATAAATATCACATGAAACCAGCAGAGGACAGGAAAACACCTGGACGCAACTTCCGAGGCGTCAATAATCGTACCTACACGCAAGATGGACGATAATCGATTACCGTCGACTCGTACTATTACGACTTGTAAAAATATTACGTTATAGCTTCAACTGCGCGCGTATGTATGTAACAAGACACCTAACACGTTATTCAAAATTCAAATCCCCTCGATCTCGTATGATTTACAAATTTTATAATCATTCAAAAAGTCATGATCTCCGATTCTGTGTCAGCAAAATTCAATTCTTCTTCCCTGTAAATATTGAATCGTGAGATAGTCAGCTGTATCACTCCTGACGTTCTTTACTGTGATTCTGTATAACTATTCGGTATTAACATTCTCGAATTGGAAACAGTGAAAATGTCTACTATTTCAATGAAAAACTATGAATCAAGCATACAGTTATCATTGTTCGGAACTGCAGGCCTGAAAGTTCAGAGCTTTTCGTAACCAACGACAAATGTGGTATGTAATTAACCGAAACTCCTACTGTTTTCAATTTTGTCAATTTCTTCGTTCTTCTTTTCCTTCCTCTCTATTTTCTGAATCGATAATTTCGTTAAGAATTCCATTTAGCCACGCGCACGTTCCGTTGGACTGAACCTTCGCGGGCTTTGACAAAGCACGCACGTCAAGCTAAAACGGATGTTTCTCGCCAGGATATTTACCAAACATGAAAGGCTTATTGATTCTCATCGCTGTACTGCAGTCGGGACCGGCTATACGTGGTAATTGTAACCGTGAAAGCCTAAGTTCCGATCACACCACAACTATAGTCTTTTACAAAAAGAAAGAAAGAAAGAAAAACGAGGAACAGTACCAGAATCCATTTGTAGAGAAAAATAACTGTATATACCTACATATACGTAGCAACTGTGCCTAATATGTCACATACCTATACTGCGTGTGTGAATCGGACAAAGGGAGAATAATCAATTTCGGAAGATTTGATTGGGTTGGGTAAGAAAAGAAGAGAAGTAGAAGAAACATTGATCGGAAAAGTGAAAATTTGTTGAAACAATAACGTTCGTGCACGGTTAGAAAAAACATGTTAAATTTAACGTTATTTACATGTCCCAGTAGGTCCACTATAAAATTTACGTTAATTCAACATGAAACATTAGTGTCAAGTGTTGATTGAAAATAATGTCAAAGATTCAACGCGAAGGTAACATCTTGTTTTCGTAATAACCACATGTTCCGTAAGTTGATTCGACGTCGAAATAATGTATGTATGCACCCAGATAACAATGTTCCAGGCATGCATTAACATTCTTGTGTGGATAATTATTGATTTGCCTTAGATTTTTTCCTATATATATACCGTCAACGTTCAATACACAAATAATTCTCTTTTTAACCAACACCGAGTGTTGTTTATTTTTTTTTTAATTTGGTTTCCATGTGGCCATTGACCAAATTAAAAATTCGTACGCAAGTATGACTTGGTTCATGTTCGGAGTTTCCGAGGGATCCGGTAATCGCAGACTCTGGAATTCAGACTGCACTTTCTTGTTTCGACGTTGCACATTTTCAATCGCGAGAAAGTTTAGCGCCCGTACGCCTCTGGTGGAGAACGTGGACAGCAGGGTAACATCAAATTTGACATTTTTCTTGCCTGTAAGCTTATTCACATTTCCTATGTGTTGAAATTTGGGAATTTGATGTTTAACTTGAAACTCAACATTTCCATTGACTTAGCATAGATGGGTGATGTTGAATCGACACGAAGAAAGGGTTGATTTCGAGACAATAATTTTAACATGGGAAAAATTTTACATTCACACAAATTATTTCTAACCGTGTGTCACAATGAGAACATATCGACTATAGAAAATGGTAAGATGAATAGAAAAATGATTATTTTAGCGGCTATCGACCGCCAACGTATTTTTTTGGTTTTCCATGTAATGGCAGTTTACAAATGTTGTTGTATATTCCTATTATATTGAAAATTATAAAGAGAGTGTTAAGAACAGCTGGACGTAGGTATAACCGCTCAAGAACGCCAATAATATCTGTACAATAAATGATGTTCATATCCATGCAGTCATGAAATTCCACAACCGACTAACAATCGTACCAATCAACACTGTATACGCTCTCAAGTGGCTTCGCGATGATTATTGATAATACAACACATACATATATGGATCTTTTCATGAGGTATAATCATTACGTAATTATACATAGTATATAGTATATACCTATTGGTATACATATACCTATCGAGAGCGTTGTGGGTGCGTGCGAATCTACGATAACGACGCTCGTGCTCGCATCCCTCGTACAGTTTCGCAAGTGTTTAGCTGATATAGAATACATATGTATGTTATACTTTGTATCCACGTCTTTCTAATAGAATTAATGATGTTTTGTACGGGTATAGCTTGATTCGAGCCTTATCGAACCTGCGCTTTGCATTATATGAAACCATAGCTATAAAAAAAATTGATATTGAAATCGTTACAGTTGTATATACATCTCACAGTGAAATTGTTTGACAAAACAGTGTTGGAAAATTGAAAGTTATGAAAAGACAGGAAAAAAACTCAGAATCATTAGTCCTTCTATCATTCTCCCTGTTCAATCGAGGGAAAGGAACAACGAAGGGGAGGAGAAAGGATTGGCAAGGACGAGAAGGAAAGGGAAGGGAAGGGAAAAGGAATGGAAATTCGGCGTTTGACGACTCCTTTTCTGCCGCGGAGCATAAGCCAGCTAGCCGGGAAGTAAAGAGCTCGTTACGCTCGCTCGGTTCTTCGAGGTCGTTGCGTTGCGTTACGTTACTTTACGTTACGTCGTCACATCACGCTGCTCGCCTGTGTGAAAGAGCTACTTCGAGCAGAGTCTCGTTCGAGTGAGTTTTTCCCATTGCTGTTACGGAGTAGAACGGAGCTCGCGGTGCGCGTGGATAGTAGTTATGCCTCGTGTTACGTATGAGCTAGCTCTATGCACGCCTACGTGCCTGCGTGCCCGCTTTTACAGAGTAGGAAGGAAGGTACACCGAAAATTTGTTCATTCGTTCAAGTCAGCTTTCCGGGCGAGGCGCGTAAGCACATTACAGAGAGGATGGACACAGAGGAACACGAGCTTAGCTTACTTAGAACTAGGTGGCCGGTGGCTAGCAGCAAGCGAGCGAACAAGCCGGCGTAGCGCACAGGCCACCCGTAGCATAGGCGAGGGGAGAGGTCGTTGACCCGCACACGTGAGCAGCACAAAGTAGGCCACGCCGTGACATCACAGAAAACCAAGATGGCCGTCAAGAGTTCCCACAATGCCTCGCGTTCTGAGCGTTCGCTTGCTCGCTCGCTAGCTAGCTCGCCGCCCTCTCTCTCTCTACATCCACGTTATACTAGTACAAGTACAGAGTCGTAGCCCTAGGTAGATGAGCAACGACAGCTCAGGCTAGCTTAAGAATTTCTCGATCTTTATGATACGAGTGCCTAACAACAAAGGGAGTTTCTCTCTATTGGTCTAGATCTACATACCTCACATACATAGAAGAATGAGAAGAGCGACGAAGATTTGGAAACGCTTTTTGTGTAGTCTCTGCGTTGGTACAAATGATCATTATTATATATCATATTGTATTTTGAGATTCATGGTTTTCTTTTTCTTTCTTACGATTGCTCCATTCTTCGAAACAAAAAAGTAAATTATCACCTTGCAGGGGGGCGAGAGGAAAATAATAATAAACAAACGAGAAACCAACGAACCAACGTTCTTCTCACAGTTTGAATATCAATATTGCGCGGTAGAACTTACTGTGCGACCCGCGGTCGCATCAACAGTCCGTCCACTGTTTTATTTCTCATCCGCATCTCGGCGGCTATAAATTCAGTAGTATTACTATAATATAGGCATAAAAGTATATTCCGGAAGCGGAAGAGAGCTGCCGGTGATTCGCAGCTGCTTAGTTTTGTAATATTTAAATGGCCGGTCCATTTTTCTTCGGGGTTCTTCAACTCCTGCTGTACCTATGTATAAGTATCTACTACATATAGAGTATTATATAGTTCCTGCTAGGAACAACGCGGGGAGAAAATCCTTTGTGTCACTGCGCTCATTGTCAGTGTAGATATGGAGTGATATAACCTATATATGTACATATAGGTTACATACATACACACATACATACTTGTTATGTACTGGACTACCAGAGAACCATCGCCAAGAAATTAATCTGCAGAATTAGACGCACGGGGGATGTACCTATCGTTGTATGTAGTCGTCTTGTTGTGGTATATGATGTTTCTAAATTTTTGGATGACCGACCGAATTCTATACTCATTTCATTTTATTTTTCAATAATTGTTACTTATCGTCATTGTCATTTTCATTTTTTTGTTTTTCCGGTTTTTGTAGAAGATTCACGTATCACGAACATTTGTAAATTTGAAAACGAGAGAGAGAGAGAGAGAGAGGGGGGAAACTGTTAAGTTATATACGTTATACGTTTTTTGTTTGCCTTCCGTTTTATTTTCTCTATTTATTTATTATACAATACAGAATGCCGTCCGTGATGTATAGACCTAAAAATTGTATCACGGACGGATGCGACGACGGATGCAGGGAAACGAGGAAAATGAGAGAGCAAACGAGAAAAAAAGACAACACTCTGCCGAGTGAATTATATGTGTCATCGTAGAAAAATATATTAGGTATACATAGAGTATGTATAGGTATACTATGTATAAATTCATTGCCACGAAACGTTCGCCTCGAATTGTATATAATATAGATATACATCTCATACGGAGAGTCGGGCTTGTAAAGATTAGTATGCACATGAAAGAAGTGTGTAAAAGCAACGGAGCGTAAATGCGCGGAGTGCGCTAGCTCTCCGCGAGGATAAATTTTTGGTAATTTTTGTTTGGTTCTTCGTTATTTCTCATATTTTTTTCCCCCTCCCCTTTCGAACCAATAATTCTTGAATGCGGTATCATTATACAAAGGTGTACGTAGACCGTACGTAGGCATTTCCAAATGATTTATTTTGTTTGTAAATAATATATTATACCTATGACAATATGACCTATGAACTTATAAATTATACTAACAATTTTTAGTCATTTATTACACATTTTTTTCATTTATTATTCATATTTTTGTTCCATTTAGGGTAGACCGAGGTCATTTGCAACAGTTTGCATTTTCGCCCTTACTGCGCTCAAACTATAACGGTCACAGAAATAGCTCTTTACTGTAGTAAAGAGCATCCAGTTTGCTGACAAAATCGTACTAAATAGAACTCTTTGACATATGTAGAAGAAACGTATAGGCCTGTAAACAAAATGCGGAAAAATGTTACAACTGACCCCGACCCCGGGGCAGCTGTAACAGTAGATGGGGTCTGTTGTGACACAAGATTTTCATGCGAAATTACATTGTTTATTCGGTCAGGCTCATATAGTTCGATCAGGAATAAGTTTTCTAATCGATAAATATCACATATGTACTAGACTATCATATATTTACTTAGGTATGTGTATAATAGACATGAAATGAACATGTCAGCCACGAAATAACTGAAATCACTCTTACAAAGCTTATTGTTTCTCGAAATGTCGATTCGTAAATCGTAAGGCATTTCTGTATCAAGTTAGCTACAATGTTACAATAATCCCTGATCAAAATGTTATGATGACCCCGGAAAAATTGTTACAATTGACCACAGACGATGTTTTTTTTTTTATCAACAAAGTCGAAATCTTCATCGTGTTCTAAAACCAAAGCCTCGAAAGACTATGAAAGCTGACACGAAAATGTTCAAGGAAACATATAAAAGAAGAAATATTTGCGATATATAACGTAGAAATACAGATATTCATGTTAAAATGAAAACGAGAAAACTTAGTTTGGGCCCGAAATATCGACTCGCTCCAGTAAATACGTTTCTGCGTCGGGCGGCAGACCGTCGCGTCCTGATGAACTAGTTCGAAACCGCTATAGGCCTCACGTGTTACCAGTATTCAAAGGCACTTACTATATTTCGCGAGATATTCGCCATGTTACAAGTACCCTGTTACAACTGACCGCGGTCCATCCTACTTCTTTTTCGGGTTGCTAGCTATACGCACGTCATAGGCTAGCTCCCTATACATATAAGATATGTGACAAACAAAATTCGGGATGCACACGAATGCCTGTACAGCGTTGACTCGTTCACGATCACGCACACGTGATACGAAACTGAAAAGATTCGATTTCATGCTCCGCTGACGCGCCGCATTCAAAACTTTTATGTAGGCATACCTACATGATGCGCTTCTGTATACTCTATTATGTCTAATGTAAGGGTACATGCCACTACATCTATCTATACTGTATACCTATGCGTATATATTATATTATAGGTACAGGTATGTGACGTACTGTGGCAATTGTCAAATCTATATTAATTGATAGATGCATGGGAATGGGAGACTCCGTACAGGAGAAATTCCAATAAGCACGGAAAATCAATTGGTTTATTAATAATAATAATACTAATAATATTCGATGAAATATCTGTGTATACGTATGGATATTATTGCTATTGTGAAATATGATATTGCGCATATAATTGCGTTCCTGAAATCGAAAACATTTGATATTTCATAAACCCTGTGACGGTACATAATGTAATGATATTGTGAATGGAAATAGAATGAAAATAGGAACATATCGAGGTCGTCTTTGCAGCGGCAGCATGGAATGCTGGATATATAATAATCCAACGGCGCGCGATCACCGATGACTGGATGTCGAGGGGGGTCTGTAAAGATCATAAAAATCGACGGATGTTGTCTCATACCGTGCGCACGTAGCGATCTCACAATCAGCTGCTTTGCAAGGCTCACAATATAGCCGCGCATGCGGTATATATTATGAGACTGAAAATCTGCACATACTTATATACCTGTACTACATACATAGGTACACAACTATGTAATAAATGAGGTAGGACGAAGCTAGCGCAGTATAGTGTATCATGTATGCCCACGTGTATGTATAGGAGGTAGGTGGATACTCCGTAGTGCAGTGCGCTCGCTCACCTGGTGCACTTTCGGTTTTCAAGGTCAACGCGTTCAATTACTCTTACTCTCGACAATAGTAGACGCGATGGGGGGAGGGAACAGGAACTGGAATGCTGCGGTTCAAGCGGCTCTGTGTGCAGTCTTTCATGTTTAAAATAAAACGCCGTCATTCAAGTTACGTAATAATCGTATTTCACACTCATATACTGTGGTTTATGTATATACCTATGCTTATGTATAGTATATATATGTGTGTATATATATATATACGTATATAAATTTATACCTTTACGCATATAACACGTATCTGGAGATCTGTATATTACTATATGAATATACTAATTCTTTGTGTATGAGGTAATGGAAGATAGTATATCGATATTGGAAGAGAGATTCTATTGTTTTTGTGTTTTTGTTTCGTTGAAGAGTATTTAAGTAGGTGTAGAATATTTTATCGCCGGGTGTTTTATGTAACAGTATACCTGTGTGTATAGTAAGTACAAAATATAATGTAATATCAGTATAGAAGAGTACGTCAAATTGTCGGATTAATATATTAATTATAGTTATAACACCAGTCTATGTGGTATAATAATAACTAAACCGCGAGACCGTAATATATAGCTATATTTAAAGAAGCAACTGTGCTACAGTAAATTTCGAACGGTGGATCATAATTCAATTTCAACGCTTCATTCCGCAGTGAGACATCATCGCCGGGAGTTTTCGTGGATGTGCTCAATAGGGAGTAGTCGAAAACGCCTGCGGACAGGCAACCGGTGTATCACGCGGTAGGCTTTTGTCTCGCATTACGTCCGTCGGACATGCGTTTGCATAGTGAGGAAACCGTATAGCCAGAAATTATTTTTATCGAATCGATAAGGCATCAGGAGAAATCACACGCCAATGCATAACCGCGGCAACTGACATTGACAGGTACATACGAATGGAACCCACAGAGTTCATCTGCCAACGTGCGCACATTTTATTGCACTTTGAGCCCACCGAAATTATTTCTGGCTATGAGGTTTCCTTACTGTCAGCCGCATGTCCGACGGACGACGCGACAGACAAAAGCCTGCCGCGTGATACTCCAGTTGCCTGTCCGCAGGCGTTTTCAATTCTCTATTGTACGCCTCCACGAAAACTCCCGGTATGGCAAATATCTACCTGTATTATGCAAATTTACACCAAACTCCCACTCGTGAGTGGTAAGATACGTAAAGACAACTATCTATCTGCCGTATCTCAGGTGTAGTTCGATTGATAAATCCTAGCTGTTGATATAAAGCTCAGCTTCAGGATTTCAGTAACAATTTTATGCAACCGTATTAGTCTACACGAGGCCAGAGTGCGGAACGTTAACGCAATAAAATCATAAAAAATATAAATTAAATATTGGCTGAAATTTTTCGTCGTCGTCAACGACGAGGATTGGCAAAATCGATCAATGATTCAGATTCTTCTTGATCGACAAACTTCAGCTGGTATTTATATTCTTCGTGGAGAATTTTTTGCGTTAACGTTAAAAACTTCGGCCTCATCATTTCACTCGTTGCTATAAAGCATATTGAGTCACTGCTTTCTGTAAGGCGCCGACAATATTGTTTGGCGACTATGGGAACTGGCAGTTCTCGTACAGTCTAGTCTTATTTTGTCATTGCATATCCACAGCATGCAGAAATTGAGTATATTTGCGTATGCAAGTGACGATTTGCACCACGGCGGCGGTAAAATTGACCGAGAAGTGAATTTTGTAATTTCATTGTATGTTTTCGTAATGTTATTAATCTGCGTTGGAATTCTCGATATGCGTTTCATTACCATGAATGCTGTGTGTGCAAATGTTTGATATTATAGTAGTTTTACGAATGCATGGCGCATGACGTGTTGAAAACTGATCCAATTTAGTCTTGCTTATGGGTACCGCGCAAGAGATTACTCGATAGAAAGGCGGTTCTTGAAGTGTTGGAATTTACGAGAGTTCGTGCCGCAGAGCGTTGGCTGTCACCTGAATAGTACCGTCAGAATTTTCATATGCTTCCTATTCGCGAGACTTAAGGTTTTACCCTGAGAGATCGTGACTATTACGGGAAGCCGATCAGTTTTCAAACGTCGATAAGAGTTGAAGTAGTGATTTTACCGGGCTTCCTGATGTCGATAAGGCTGAACCTCTGACGCTAACAGTTCTGTTTGACCGACATCACCGACTGCTAGTAAAAACGCGAGTGAACACAGTCGTGATTCGAAACCTCTCTATTGATACATAGAAATGTATGTACCTATATGTCCGTTTACCTATATTCGATAATCGAAATCGTACGAGTAAAAAAATTAGTTCAAAGACAGTAGCCTTATAGGCGAATGAACGAAAACCTGACAAATGAATCGTCAGAATAATAAGCTACTATATTTTGTTATGAAGGCGAAGTTTCCAGATGATCTTGTAACGTTTCTATACAGGTCTCATCGTTCAGGCGTAAAAATCTTCGGCATCGAACAACGGTGTCGATGTCAATCGAATGTATATAATAAACGTTAAACACTCTACAGACTTTGCTAATGAGCCCGTTCCTGCTCTCCGTTATCCCTCTCTCGACTGTCTCAAGTTCTTTCATTTTTTTCTAGAGCCTTCTGCAGATCTTTCATTTCGATTTTGCGTTCTTTTACCACGTTAGATGTGATGAGTAGGAGTAACCTGCTGGCATCGGGCGGCATTTTTCCTAAAAGATCACAAACATATTGAACTTTACTTGTCGGCAATGTCCGTGCGTATCTGCCAGATCAAACTGCAGGTAAACTCTCAGCAATAACAGATGTTTCCCTTGAGTCCTAATTAGTGTCCTTCGATCTGTGGGAATGATATTTCGAATAGATGGCAGCGCGGTAACGTCTTCTTCCTAGAAACTTGATAGAAATATGTTTAACAATCTGGGATCTTCTATATCCTGAACGAATTTCGAAACATTTACCATGAGTGAGTCGGAGTCGTGGTCGAATATCAAGTTCAAATTAATTTCCTGCTTCGTCATCAAGTCAAATGCACCACGATAGTTCAAGTCTCCCTAGCAAGTGGCGATCACCTCAAATTGTGCTCCCGGTTCAATGCATTCTAATTAAATTCCCACTACCCGTTTGTAAAATGGTTCCCATAGTTTTTGGAACGGCTGTTATCAACGTCGACCCTTCCTCAATTCCTGTTATGCTCAAACCCGTGATCACATAATTCTACATTTTAAATTTCAGTGACCACCTGGCCTTCTTGTTCAATTATTCCTATCAATTTTTTTCGTCAATTTCAATACGTTTCTAGAGCGAGATATTTTTGTTCAGCCGAATAGCCATTCGTTAGAATTAGTGCTGACAATGAGACTTGTCAGGGTCTCCGGATACCCGGACCATCCGGACTTCACAGATCCGACGCTTCAAATTCGGGTATCCGGATAACTCGCTACTGCCCAGATATCCGGATAATTACCCCTAATATCGGGTAACTACGGATTTCACGTGTCGCTGATTCGAGAGTATACGATTGTAATTATCACGGTGTCGATGATTCCAATAATCGAATTTCGATACGTCGAAACGACCCTCGTTTGACCGTTGAGTGTAGAAAGGTATCTCCACTCAACGGTTTGACTACGTTTATTTCCGAGGGGTCATCCGCTGTTGTAATCTGGTGTACTCAGGATTCTGTAATCTCATGTATTCTTTGTTATCTTTCTTTGTAATCTTTTGCGTTCTTTGTAATCTTGTGCATTCTCTGCTGTGTTTTTGGAATCTCTGTATATATGTAATCTCAGGTAATCGCTGTACCCTCCGGTATTCTTTGTAATTTCCAGTAATTCTTGTAATCTCTGTAATCTTCGTAATCTGTTCGTAATACCCGTAATCTTTTGTAATCCTTGCAATTTTTGTAATTTTTTGTATCCCTTGCAATCTCTGTAATCGATTGTAATCTTGCTGCAATTTTTGCAATCTTTCGGTAATCCCAGTTGTAATCATTGTAACCAATTTGTGATCTTCGTAATTGGGATCGACGTACACCATTTTGCATACTGATCAACCCCTCGTTTATTTCTCTTCATAATCCTTCGTATTCTCATCCAAACTTCTGAATGCATTCGACTGTGCTAGAAGAATATTCATTACAAAGTCATTCTCGATGAGAATAATAAGATATAGAAATGTATGTACATAGTCGTTCGGTGAGCCGGAGGTTCCGGTTTAGTCCAGTTCCATGAGTCGCATTTCACCTGGATAGATCATGGAGCGCGCGTTATACTCTTCAACCGGCATCCCCGATGAATTTATTGGTTTTTTCAGCGTCAATAGAACTTCCAGTGTCATTTGTTTCTCAATTGGATATATTTTCGCGGAAGGGACCGCACAAACCACTTTCGGGAAGATGAAATTGTTCATATGACCTTGAAGAAATCTGCGTGTTTGCAAATTTGGAGTTTGCAGCTCATAAACTATTTCTGATAATAGCTCTGAGAGACAACTGTGTTATACAGATTATTTGCTTCCATTTTCGAACCTTCGAGCTCCGCGGCGGCCAAGGACGATGCCTATCCCCGGCGCGGCTAGCGCTTGCAGACGTTCATGGGATGCAAGTTTTCTAAGTCATTCATGAAGATATCGATGTCTTGTTAGAATCAATTCGAAGATGAAGGAGTAATCTGTGCTGCGTATTTTTCCGAATTTTTGAATTTTTTTTGTTTGCACGGCGTAAAGCCCGGCTCTGCAAGTAGGTAACATTCCCACAGTAAAAAAATTGAGACTAATATTCTTTTCAAAATTCGGAAAATACGCAGCACAGATCCATCCTTTACCTCCAACTAACGCCTTTAGTAGGCGTTCTGAAGTAAATACGTGATCTGGCACCCGGGCCTTGCGCTGATTTTTCCTGCACCAATTTGATTCAATAATCATTCAACAATTGGAATTATCTCTTCTAAATCTTTTAAAATAATCATTTGTCATCTGTTTTTTGATGTGTGCTTCGTTAGTCAATATTCATACACTAATTCTGTAGAATCTTTTGTCTAGTACGATGACAATTGCGTCTTACATTGATCTCGGAGTGACTATTTGGTATTAATTTTTGAGAATTTGGTGTTGATGTTTGAGATTGTGTTCATCAAGATCAACGCGCGCGATACACCAATGCATCGAAAACATAATGTGCTATTAAAATGTTGTCTTAATTACAAAGTTGCAATGATCCGCGGCCGGGCCAGTCAGCTCTTTAATTATTCGACTTTTCGCGAGACCCTCCTTCAAGTTCGTGTAATTCCGGGACAAATAAAGCTATATTTTTGACTGTAGAAGGCGAAAAGAATGGCGATTCTGATGGTTTTCAATGCTGAACCAATTATCGATCCACGCATTCAGATATTATTCACGATCCCAAATAGAACTTGCAATCAGCTCTATCAAACCTGATTAATCCGTGAAAAAAGGATCGTACACGTATTTCGATAACCAGACGGGCCTATATTTTCCGAATAAGGCGTAATAAATGTTTTTGTTTAAGCCCACGAGTGATCGATTCTATTCAGACCGATTAAGATGTTTTCGATGCAATTGAATTACTTGTTATTTCATCGAAGTAACAACGAATAACGAAGTTCGTCGAGTGAATATACGTGCGCGTGCATCACGCGGAACCGCGTGAGAATATACGCTCTGAAATTTCCGAGTCGAAGAGCTCAGGATAAAAATGTAATACCTATTACGACTGATAAATCGAGCCAGACAAACTGGGACGCTGAAAATGAATCACAATGATGATTCACGCGGACCCGATAGACGCATGCACGCGTGCCCGCAATGGACGAGATGGTGCTCGAAACGTTCGAGGATGACGCTACTAGATAAGTGTAAGGTCGATCACTGCAATTTGCGAGTCAAGCCATACAACGGGACAGCGTAATCTCTCAGAAAATTCATTGCCACGCCTATCGCTACACCCGTGTTCAAAGTCTCCAAGCGGGTGACTGCGCGAAAGGGTGAGATTTGGATCCAACAGCAAAACAATGCCGTTCCAAACTTCAGCAGGCGAATCGTTTTCACCGATTAATCGAATTCCAGTCGCGAAGGGGCTTGTAATTGCCACATAATCTGCATATTTCGGGCAGTCGAAAACCTGCATGCCGCGAGAAACGGGCGACTTCCAACGTGACATTCGCTATGAACTTGTGGTCTGAAATTCGAGGAAATGTACTCGTTCTTCTTCAGAATTTAAAAAATAAAAAGTACTGATTCTGTGATATCATTTTGGTGGATAGAGATCGCCACCGACGAACTGTATAAATAAACATACTGAAATAAACAATTTGAAGTGAATACTGTTTTCCTGAAGTCGAACATGTATTGCAATGTAATTTTTTGACCGAGCTGCATTTACAAACAGGTGTTACAACTAATAGTCAATCAGGCTGGGTATCTATCTCTAATGATATTCATTCAGAAATCTCTCAAATCACATGATACTGTATTGATAATCATCAACAAAGCTTTTCGAATCATTCTCTCGTTCAGAGAAATATTCATCGGTCCGTGATTATCACTATTCATTAACATCATTAGGTAATTGAGCAAGTCGAACCCAGCAATTTGCTAATTCACAGGTTTCTGTGGCAGTATTTACAGCATTTTATCTTTGGCATAATACATTTCGATCGTTTGTTTCCTAATAATTTCCACCTCAACCTCAGCTTCTTTATACGCCAGATGTTGTGGGACTTCTTCTAGGGTTCTGAAATACAAACAAATAATTAGGCATTCAATATTCTGAACGTAAATCGAAGAAAAAATATTCAACGTCTTAGCATTTCGGAACAGATTTTGATCAGCCCTGAAAGACGTGTTCATAATTGATGGTAGTTCTCCTTTGGGTATTTAATAATAATCTGTAAGCATGTTAGTTGAAATTGAATATTTAGATTTATAGCTTACAACAAGAGTGTCTAGTATTTTATAAACTTATATCAACCTTTGATTCAGTTCTACACTCAACGCTAGAACTACTGTCAGGTAAAAAAAACAAGCGTGTTGCTTACCGAATCAGTAGTACTCCCATTGAGTTGCAAAGTCGAAGTTTCCTGCTTCAAATTTCCAATTTGATTCAATAATCCCTCTTGTAGACTCCGTAGCTTCTCTGCATCCGCATCATTGTATAATCGTAACAGCGTTGTCACCAGAGTTTTGACTTCGCCTACAAAATACAATGTCAAAGTACTACAAAATTCATCGTTGTTTCAGCCGGGGAATAAGATTATAATGTTATCAGGATTATCTAACTAATCCAGGAAAATAATCATCGAAGCTAATATTTAGACGAAATATACCTCTATCTGCATAAGTAGTTTCTACAATGTCATCCATAGCAAATTTTAGCATGGAATGTTCGTCGGTCAACTTTTCATCAATCTTTCTTCGTTTCATATTTGGCGTGTTACCGTCTCTGAACATACATTTTCATTTTTAACTAGTTTAAATTTCAGAATTTCAAAGGGCGCTTAATTAAAAAGTCGCATATATATTGTTTATCAATTCTCAAAATTGAGGTCTATCATCTTACTACTTTACCCAGATAATCTAGGAGATTGAGATCCTTGCCTCGCCCTAACTTTTGACAACTTTCTTGGTTCTACAGCGCTCAGTCTTTCCTTATACCTCATTAAATCTGCCTGGTTCCTAGCTATCTTTGAAAGCATGTGTTCTGTGTGCTTTTGAACACCTGGCTTTATTATAGTCTCTGCAAAAGATCAATAACATTACACGCTAATGATTATTATGTATATTTTTATACAACTGAGCCATTATAATCGAAAGAAAAAGATACTCTCACCAATTGCATCGGGACAATCAGCTTCGTGAGCGACCCTCAATGCATCCTGCCATAATTTGCCTTCGCACAGAGCAGAGACTGCATCTTCAGGCTTATTTAAATTATCCATAAAAATAATTGCTGCATCGCCATATTTTTTATCGCCCTTCAATTGCGTTGCAAGTTCTTCATACAAATTCTGCAGATCTGTGAGTCTGAAGACGAGATTTTTGTAGGAAAGTTTCTACAGAAGCATATTGTCAAAACAATTAACCGATAAAAAGACATTAACTTACTCGAATTTCATTTGCTTAGCGACAGTAATAGCTTCACGCAAATCCCCTGCGAGTTTAAAGGCATTGAAAGTCTTAGCGAGATTGTATTTGCTCCGACTAAACATGATCGCCGCCTCTTGATACTTGCCAGCGCTCATTAGATAGTCTCCGTATTTATCAGCAATTTCTTTATATTGTTCACTGTTAACTTTGAACAAAGTCAGCGCTTTAGAGTACAAATTATGATCCTCGATAAGGGTGATACATTCTTTAAATCTATCATCACATTTGGAAATGTAATCTAAACCAGTTTCATAACGCTTGAGAACCATGTTGACATAATATCGCATATAATTTTCATCCAAATTCTTCAAGGTATTCAGAAATGGGACGTAATCTTCGGTTTTTTTTTTAGACTTCATCGCTATGAACTGCACCATTTCAAAGTCATACATTCCTAATGCGACATCAAACAACTTATCGGCATCAACAGAATGGAGCAAATACTGTAACGCTTTTTCCGATGATCCATGTTGCTGCGTTTTATTTTGACTCTCTAATGTCTTGAGCGATTTTACTTTCAATAAAGCCTCTTGTAGATCTTCGATCTCATGTTTTTTGACTATACTAGTCATAATTGGTAGAAGGAATTTGTTGGCGTCGCTCTGTGCCTCCATATTCTTTCTCAAAATGTCGCAAACAAATTTAATTTTACTTATCGGTAATTTCTTAGCATATTTAACAGGAGAACTTTTCAAATCATCAATAGAACTAAGTGTTTGACTCGAGCCATTATCATCGCCAGTTATTTTATTAGAGTAACATCTTGCATAGATCGTAGTAGTAACATCTTCTTCTTTCAAATTTGATATAAACAAGTTCAACGATCCCGGGTCTTTCATATCGTGGATAAATTTCGTAGTATTTGCAATAAACAAGTCAGGATCATGGTCAAACAGCAGGTTCAAGTTAACTCCCTGTCTTTTAATCAAGTCAAACGCAGCGCGATAGTTCAATTCCGTCAAGTAACTGCCAATAACTTTAAGATGCGATCTGGGTTGGATGCACTTCAATTTTCCATCTTCTACCCGTAAAATGATTCTCATATCTTTCGGAATAGCTGTCAACAATCTACAACCTTTTTCTAATCCTGTTATGCTCAGACCTGTAAACAAGAAAATTTAGATTTTATAAATTCTCTCTCTGGAACTTGTGGCTATAATTATGTGACGATGGAAATCATCACGCTTCTTCTCTCCAGCCAAACATACGAATTGATAGGAAAAAAAGAAATCGTAACGTGAGAACGAGGTTAGTGGAGAAAATCAAACAGTGCAACACACCTGAAAAAAATGTTTCATTGCCTATACCCCCAGGGAATTTGAAAAACAGATTGTGTGTAAATTTCTTCACAAAATCAGCTGTATCCAGTGAAATGCTTATTAAAGTATCTTGGACAGTGGTTAATAACAAAAATCGTGAGTGGATGAAAAAGCTGGTGATATTTCTGGCGAGTGGTTTGCCGTCGAAATAAAAAGACTTTGCCGAAAGCCAGAGAATAATATGCTTATTGTCAACTTCAATAACTTTCATTTGCTGACAGACCGAATTCACGCATACTTTCATATTTTGAATACTATTTTTGCTGTATGTTAGAATAGCGTTTGTCATAATGTAAACAGTCTCTGGATCTGGACTATGAACGATGTGCTGTATGGAATCTTTAATGACGTGCGTGTGTCTGAAAACGAACAGAAAATGGAACAATTCGTCAAAAATATATTCGACAATATAATAATGAAGCAAAATTCAACACAAATTCAAACATCGACCCATGCATAATGCGTATAAGCTGTTAAATACTTGCCGAATGATTAAACGACCATTTTTTTGTGGACCAATACCATCCATAGAAATAACGCATAACAAATTATCTTGACCCGCTACCATGGCACATAAAATTGTATCCTCTTTGTGCCATAAAAAATTATACATGGAATATGGACTCGTTTCCAAAATCACAGGCTTAGGCTTCTCCCATTCGATTTCATACGATTTTATGTACACATATTCGACTAATTCTGATTCCTAGGATAAAAATAAATGATTAAAATATATTTATCTTAGTGTTAAATGTGATTTCCTAATTAGGATATCATTCAATTCTTCAATCTCAGAGACTTTTCTACAAAATTTCTGCAAACATTCGTTAAGGAGGTTGGGTCGTTGAAATCATTGCTTTCGTAATTAATATTATCAAGCGATAGTCGTACATTGAATATTTATAACAATCATTGACTCATCAACTACGAGAACTGGCTTTGGAATTTCTGAAGAAAAATTATGAAATTATAAACAAATGCTTTGAAAAAATCAAAGATTCATTGGAATCGGCCGATTACATTTCAAGTTGGCTTTTTTCGTTTATAAAAGTGTTCTCTACAATTTCACTGTGACATCATTTTTTCATAATCTTTTCTTACTGAATATTCAATTTCATAAGATTCCATTGGTATCGATTTTGAGTAACAAATAGCAATATTCAACTGATAAATGAGAAATAAAAAATTATGTCACAGTGAAATTGTAGGAAGTAGTTTTCTGAATGAAATCGACCAATCCTTCTGTTTAAAATTTTTAGATTTTTTGTTCAAGAATTCCCACGCCAGTTCTTACAGTTGGCGAGTAAATGATTGTTAAAACACTAAATTTGCGATTATCGCTCAATAACATATACCTATTATACAACATATTTTCAGCAAAGACACATTATTCGAGACTCTAAACTATGATGCCTAGTAGCTGGAAATCTGATTCAGAAGTACATACATAAGCTCATTACAACTTCCGAGTGGAAGTGGTCTACTTTTTCCCGGATGTGCTATACCAGCGGAGAAAGGGGGACGAAAGTAGAAAATCTATAAAGAAATAATGAAATCTGGGGGAATTGGCAGCAGTGGAATTCCACATATAACTGACTTTGCATTTGGTAGCGCCATATCCCACAAGGTGCTAAGAGACTCCGTGGCTTATGGGAGATAAGCAAATGAAATATGAGCACAGGATAATCAAACTTCAGATAACAATTGAGGTGCGGTTTAGACTAACGACATGTAAAAGCTGCGAAGTAGCCTCAGAATCGACGCGAGCAAGCAATGAATAATCATTATAAATTCTTGTGAATCTTCCTGAAAAGTATTTATCATAATATAAAAGTAGCTACAGGTAATTCCTGGATTTGAAGATAAAACACAACAAAGAAGAACGTAAAACAAAAGAGATAATCAGACCTGTTTGAAAAACGCCAATTGATTATTATGCAGAACAGTGAATAAAACGTTGGAATTAATCCAGCTCTTCTTGTTTCCAATATCCGGTGCAAAAACAATTTCATTTATGGATTCGCGGATAGAAAGCGCTTGGTGAGCCATCGGTGGTTGAAGAATGGAGTGTTTGAATGCTGTCAGAAGTGCTCTATCCCCGTCAATAACACCGACAACAGCCTTGTCTGTCTCATTCATTCCATAGCTGTGGCTAATGGTCCAAATGAACTTGTACATCAATAGCAATCTCTCCGTTAGGATATACAGTTTTAAATCAGGAGCCCAAGAGATATATAAAACAGGATTTTTCTCAGGGAATGATAGCGTCTGTTTTAAATACCAATGACCGTTGTCTTCAGACCATAATTGGATGCGACTAGTCACGTCATTTGTGACAACACACCAAATTGCCAAGACATCCGCGTCGGTAGACCAATTCAATCCTTTGACCTAAGAAAAAGGGGAGGATATGAAAAATCTTCGAGTTTTTCTTCTTTTCGTTTTCTTTCTAGATTCAGAAAATTGATTAAGACCTAATGAATATTGAATGCTGACCAAAATCTCTTCCGGTTCATAAGCCAACATTAGATTCGAACCTTTTGAGCCACTTTCTTCAAAATATGAGACTACGGGTTGGTTTACAAAGTTATAAGTCGCAGCGATCTCATTGCTGGATGGTCCCCAGGCCAAATTTCCTGCTAGGAAATCACTAGCGTACTGAAGGGCTCCCGTTCTATCGAATACTTGAAATTGTGGAGTTCTACTGGCTTTCGAAAAATAATTAATTGATAACAGAGAACTATCTGCTTTCCAAGATACTCGGAGTACCTTGTCATCAGGTTCTAAATTATCAACGGATACCTGCTTCCCTTTCGCTACAGGCCTTCTCAATTGGAATGAACTCAATTTTACCTAAATTAAACAAACAAACAAGAAGATAAAAAGGAATGGTCATAATCACAGTTTTTGCTTTGTTTTCTTTTTAAGAGGGAATGATTTAATTGGTCTCGGAAAAAAACTGCCGAGAGAAAAGGAGGAAAATGTATATGTAAACCAAAATGTGACAAATTTTATAATTTAATGATCGATCATCACCTCACGAATAACGTGTAAATCGTTGGTCAATAAAATCAACGCATCGTCCGACGTCACGAGTGTTAAAATTTTCGAATCAGGGCTGAATTTCATAATTTTAATAGACTTGGCAATTTGTTTGATGCATCTCGGCTTCGGATCTTTAACGAAGGTGACCAGAGTGAGAATCCACCCGCAAGAATAACCCAAATAAATTTTACGCGTGGCCGTGTTAAACTCAACTGCGACAAGCTTCGAATGAACAATGTTTGCGTTATCGAGTATAGACACAGCATCCAAATCTCCTTTCATGGTAAAGCAATAAACTTTCTCTCCGATTCGTAAACATATACGATCGTTGTCGGTGACTACGCAGAATAAACTCTCGCATTCGGATAATTTTAACGATGGATTATTTGTCTTGAAATTTTTCAACTCCCCTCTTTGCTCACACGCCACTCTTAAGTTCATCATATTCTTGCCTTCTTTTGATTTTTTTTTGTTTGTCAAACTTTTAATTATTTTGTTTCGAGTAATTTTCACTCACACGATACATCAGTCAAGATCGCGTAGTTCCGAACACTCCTGATGATCAGGCGTGGACGCAATGCGGACTGTGGTGTAGAAAAATCAAGTATCAACCGCACGTGTTCACAGTTTTACACATCGTCAGTGTTTAACGTAAACAAGGCCGCGCCTCGAAATTTTGAACACCGTTCGCGCTGTCGAGTGTTACAGTCTAATGCGCATGACCATTGTAGTCAGCAGGTCGTGTTGGTTCGCTGAATTCAAGAATGAGGGCAGCACCATAAGCATGAATGATGAAGGTTATATTTCAGGAGACAGCAGACAATAGGCTATTATTGGCGATTATTGATATCGTAAGAAGATAAAAAAAAACATCGAAATAGTGCCAGTAGAAAAATAGAGAAGAAAAACAGATGTTATGTTGGATAATCTGAAAATGAGTGAGAAAAGAAAGATTTTCGATAAATACGTGATTCTTGAATGAATTATTATTATCATTATTATTCCTCGTTCTCGTGGAGTATATCTGTCAAAGTCACGTGGATTTCGGGGATACATTTGACATTGTGATTTGATCGGATCTATCTACAAGCGATCTACGGGATCGCTAAGACTACCGAATAATGACCGCGAATTTATCGTGTCTGAAATGTTTAATTCGTCAGACTCGTGTGTTGAAATTAAGCGAGTATGTCAGTAGAGGGATTTCTACTACGGAAGAATGCAGAATTGAAGAAAATAGAGATAACGATAATAAAATAGAAGATAAATTTATGGTGGAAGAAAAAACGGACGACAATGAAGATCTGGTAGAGCCTACGACATGCTGTATGTCTGGTTGTACAAATTGCGTCTGGATTCAATATGCGGAAAAATTGAGCAACAAATTAGAGAACAGTAGCGAAGATGTGCAGAAAGTGATAATGGAGAAGGTCCAAGATCCGAATATGAGGGCATTTTTGAGTATGGAATTACGATGGAGAAAATTGATTCAATGACGATGTAGATATAATTAGTTCAGATTCTAATTGAAAAATAGGCACCTAGCTATAATGTATGTAGATACGACAATTTGTAAATATATTCTCATAACCATCATTAAACTTTTATTTATTATCACGTATAGGTGGAATATAATTACTTTGGAAATGTATACGCATTAAAAAACCAATGAAATTATGTTTCTAATATGATTCTTGTTTTTTCGTTTTTTTCTTTAATATCTAGGTGTTTTCTGCAGTAAAGTTAGATAGGTAGTACTCTCGCGCTGCAAATTTCGAAAGTTATCAATTACTCTGATAACAGGCCGCGTCTACTACTTGGAAAAAAGAACTCTCGAGGGCCGTATGTTTTGTCGAGAAACTAATTTTCTTGTCATATCTTTCGAATAACAAATTCTGGGTTGAGGAAAATTGTTTTCGCTTTATATTCACGGTTTTAGCTGGCATATGAATATACCGCATACTTTCCAAATATGAAAAGTTTTCTCCAGCTCAAGCCTGCGCGTTGAAAATTGTTAACAAAAAAAATTATGCGCCGAGCGCAACCATTATTGTTTGATGAGTAGTCCATGAATGGAGGAACCGTATCTCCGATGGACCTGTAAAATTACTAAAATTACCTGGAGAAATTTTGAATAAACAGGGAATTTTGGTGCGCGCCGAGCTCCATCAGACACTTTGTAATAAACTCCACCATCGATGGTACTATATATAGATATCTATTCGACTGCACCTCGATTTGCATTGAATGTTGATTAATTGTGGTAGCTATTGCATAATAATACATAAAAGTTATACAAGAAATTAACACAATAGACGATAACATTTATTTGCATTTTCTTTTACTTTTTTCTCTCTCTCTCTCTCTCTCTCTCTTTCTCTCTCTTTTGGAATATAATACGGGTTTCGTTTTTTCTATCTTATATTCGTACATGATTAGGTATAATGATAATAATCATAATCATATATAATTGAAAATAGTATATATACCTACAGTAATTGTAATTAAATTGGTAAATTGAATGTAAATAAATAAACACAATGGAATAGAAAAGAATGTACAGTTGTTTTTTTTTTCTTCTTATCCTTCGTCTGTTACAAACTGTAACTATTATATAACAATCTACGTAGGTATAGTATATCATCAGGCGCGCACGCAATGTGTGTATTGTATTGCTTTGTGTACTTGGATAATAATTTTGGCGATATTGCGTGCGAAATATTACCACCTAATAATAATTAGATCAATAGATTCATTATAAACATATTATAGTATGATAATAATAATAATAATAATAATGATAATATGTATGTATTCAACGTATAATGATATAATTGAAATTAATGTAATAAGTAGGTAATAATAGGTATACTATAACATATTGGGTAATTGTTATAATGTTCGAACAATTCAGTAGATACAATACATATACTAGTATTTTTATTAACGGAATTCTTTCTTTTTCATCTTCTTCTTCTTTTCAGTTTGTAAATTATACGAAAACAAAATTAATTAGGTAGCATGTAGTACGTAGAAATTAACGAGAATATCTTCTACCTCCGTTCCAGAATTTTTTTTCTTTCCTTTCCTTTCATTTTCTTCTCTTTTTCTTTTTTCTCTTGTTGATCGGATACTTTTTTGATTTATTATCGATGATACAATATATTAACAACAAAATTGAAAACATTTTGTACAGACCGATAACAACAGCTGCTGCTGCTGCTGCTGCTGCTGCTCCGAAGTTGTAATATTTTTTTTATATTGTTATCACGTCTTGAGGAAAGGAAGAAAAGAGAAAAGAAAAAAACCCCTCTGACGAAGTTATTGATTTCCTTCTTGTTTTTTCTCAAATTTTTTTCTCCTTGTCACGAGAGGGAACAAAATTCCAAAATTCCTTACTGGTCTCGATAATACGTTTTCTTTTATTCTCTTTTTCTCTTTCATTCTCTTTATCTCTTCATTTTCTTGACCGGAGCTTGTTTCTCTGTCTTTATCTTTCCTTCTGTCTTGCCACCTTTTTATTTTATTTTCCTTTTCTGTATCTTTATCTAAAACACTGAGATCTCTGCGCACGAGCAACCCCAACACACTAGATTAAATGCAAGACGATTAGTTAATTACTAATAATAAATGTTACTAATATTATTTTTAATATACGATTTTCTTTCTTTGTTTTCTTTCATCTTCTATATTCAAGTTGCCTCGATATTAATAATATCTGTTTATTCTACAATTTTCTGTTTTTTTTTTTTTTTTTTTTTTCCACTTCAGATCTTACTATAATATGTAGACTCGTATGCACTGCTTAGAAACATAATTAGGTATCATTATGATTATAGGTATATACGTATATAAACTAAATTTCACTATGTTATCTAAATAAAATTATTTTCATAAACTTTTAATCATCAGCCAAAAAAATTCTAATGCTATTTTAATAACGAAGTTCTTGAAATCATACATACATATGTCAGAACAATAGTAGCTCAATAATAAATATAGTATTTTATCATCATTTTTAAGTTTCTCTTCAACTCTCTTCTCTTTGTATAAGATTCGTTATCAACTGCGTAAGTAATAAGTGTATTTAAATAATGGAAAACCTAAGCCTTAGTATACTATAGAGTCAACGAAATATTTTCAACAAAAATCTAGTATGGTTCAGTGTTTCTAAATCCACAAGCTTTGGCATTAAGAGGCATTATAATCCAAATCCTGCTTAGAACAAATACATTTAATTTTCAGTCCTCGAGAACCGCGCTACATTCTATATTATCCAAGCCAAACAAACCGACTAATATCGTATTTTTTTTCTCTTCCTTTCTTTGTCATCTTGATATTCTGATTTTCTTATAATATACGTAATGATAATAATGCATATTGTGGTCACTATTGAACACGTCACAACATTAAAATATATTGTATAATATATATATATGGATATATATATATATATATATTTATATATATATATATTTATATATAGCCAGTATTTACTAATTTTATAATCGTCAAATATTATCATTATTAATTTTCGTTTATTTATTCATTAATCAATTATTTAAGTAATCAATTAATTTGTTTATTATTGTTGTAGTCGAGAAGTGGTCGTATCGTCACGCTGCCCTTATGATTCATTCGCATATTTATTATTATTATTATTATTATTATTATTATTATTATTATTATATTTCTTTTTCTTTTTTTGTTGTTACTTTATAATATCGGGTAGCGCACAATAAATTAAGTACAAGTGGTCAACTGCGAATGACCACATATCAACAAATGACTCCGTTCTCATATCCATTCCATCACCCCACGCCCTCGCTCTCGTCCCTTTTTATCGTATGAACTTATCCTAGTTTTCAAACTTCGGTAGAGGAGGCTATTAAGGGCAAGCATAATCGTAGCTCAATTGAAAACGTTAATGTCACGCATTCTTTTCTCTATTTCTTACCACAGATTCAACGATACAAGAAAATTGTAATTGTCGAATTATATTTTGGTAGATTGAATCATCTGCTCAATTATTCAAATTAGAAATTTCTTTTCTATTCTCGTTTCAGGTATGTTTCTTCTAATTCTTCTGATATCGATGAAAAACCATCAACAATATTCTAGAAGAACATACATTTTTCTTTTTTTCATTACTCTTCTTTTTTCCTCCTCATTCGTTAGTATTCTTCGAGTTTTGAGAATAATAAATCTGGATTCTTATAACGGTTTCAAAATCTATGTGCACGAATTTGAATAAGTAACTGAAATTTTACAATTGGCGAATATCGATCGTAAAACTTCATTAGTTTCTTCTATTTCTTCATCTTGTTCTTCCACATGACGTTTTTCTCATTATTAATAGCCAACTCTCAAAGTTTGATTGAAATAACTTTAATAAGCAGGTGCCTGGAAGTCTCCCATGCCTCGCTGCTGCTGTTGTTGTTGATTGAACGGCGGTTCTTGATAAGCTGCGTCTGTAGCGTCGGGGTAACTCGTGTAACCTGTTCCTCCAACTGGATCTGCTTCATAGCTAGGAGCAAAAGCGGCGTCCGTACCTTGCTTGAATCTTTGGAATGCAAACCAAGCGCATCCGGCCTATGCGCGTAGAAAAAAAATGATGTTTAATGTGCATTTTTCATTTGTATGTACGCAAAACAATCGAATTTTCATATTTTTCAACATCTTTTACCACAAATTGTCGACATCTTACCCATGTGAAGATCGAGAAGAAGCAAAAGGCGATTGCTGCTTGGACATTGTTTACGCCATACCCACTTTTCTGTGCTGTTGAACTGTTCCAGGCATTAGTCAGGTAACAGAAGCCAACGAAATACAGGAAAGCCCAGAATCCAGATATTCTTCAACGGAATATGTAGTTGTAAACAAGGTATGAGTAACAGGAGTTTGTATTGTTCAGTGAAATAACAGTTCAAGGAAACTGGTGCGAGTTTCAAGAGATAAAACTCGTGCGCTTCGATGAATCTGTGATTTTGTGGATCAAAACTAACTCTTTTCGTAATATGATATGAAACAAATTGTTGATTCATGTCGTGGGATGAAAGATTCAATTCCAATTGAAATTTAAATAGCTGTAGAACGTAGACACGACTTCAAAGCGATATTCAATCGTTAATGAATAACAATATGAATAAAGTACAGAGTTTTTCAGAGTGAGTCAGAAAAAATACCTTGTCGTAATGAACGATTCATTGTTTCGAAATATTTCTTTAAATTACATGATAGATTTCAGGAACGTAAGAAAAACCCCAGAGTTTTTCTAGTTTCTCATATTCAACTCATTTTTTGAAATACTCGATGAGTTTTCAATAGTATTTCAAAATATTCCATATAAAAATACCAAAAATAAAAATTCTCGTGTCTTGGAGGCTGATCAATCAATTATCCTTCGAGTTTCAATCTTCTTAGATGAAAGAACCGTTATTCACACAATTACGAATGAGTCAATAATACCGGAAAAAAACGACTAAAATTCAAATCGATGAAATTAACGTACTCCTCGCTTTATTCAGGGCTTACCCAAGATCAAGTAGAACGTAATGCTTGCGTGTTTTGACGGACGACATTTGTTCGAACAAGTATTCACCGGCCAAGAAACCGATGCTACCTAAAAATGCGAGAACTCCAATTCCGACGCCGTAATTACATGCATTTTGATCTTTGTTGTATTGGCAAACTTCTTTCCCATCTTCTGTAACGTATCCTTTGCTGCTGATGCATCCGAATACTATTATCGCAAAGAGCTATAATGAAATAGAGAGAAAGATAGGAGATAAATCTGAATGTAAAACTGAAAATCATCGTCTTGTTTCCTCCAATCTCTTCAATGAATTCAATGATTTTCAATACTAAAGCGGAGCATCCCTTAAGTAATTATCGACAAAACGTCTAAGAGATACGCGAACATCTATTGATCCACAGAGTAGCAGACTTCATACTTTCTTTGCGAGGCTGCAGATTGCACCATTAATGCAATCAAATTCAAATCACACAAGCTCCACATTTCGACGCCGAGCCTTCGTAAAAAATTACATTTTTAATCTAGTTTTGGTTGAAATTTTGTCGAAGAGGAGAAATCTTCATTTTTGTTTTGTGACTTTAGGAATTACCGATCCTGAGGTCAGAGGTTGAAAAAATGAAGATTTTTCCTCATCAAAAAAGCTCGTTAAAAGATGCAGTTTTTTATGAAGTTCAAGAGACAACAGAGCCAACGTGATTTGAATGTTGTTGCGTAATTATTACAAACTTGACCCCGCAATCCTTTCAATATCAAAATTACCTTGTCTCTTAGATAGTGGGTTGGAATATTGTTGAATTTGAGATACGAGAGACTGGAGAATAGACTCATTCAATGGAAAATAAGCATTCAATAAGAATGTGATAAAAATAAGTTGAATAATTTTCAGAAGGGAGTAGGCGAAAAGCCTGATTACACAATCGGTAGACGTTTCACCTCGACCTAATCGTTACCATTGCCTATGGTAGTTTATGCGAGACTACGTGTACATGGATGTACATGCATGTGTTTGAAAGAATATAAATTAGGGCATTATTGTGTATTCAGAGTTAACAATGGCTCAGTTCGAAATTCTTCTCTGATTGAAAATATGACAAAGATCAGCTGTCTTTTTTTGGTGAAAAGTGTGAGAAAATTAGAGCTAAATAGATTCACGATGAATAGACAAATAGGAATAACGTAGGGGAAAAAATAATAAACGTGATGATGTGCCGAGTAGCGTGAGGTAGGTAGATAGGTGGACAATTGATTCAAAGTGTAAAGTATATTACGATGAATAAAACCCGTTAGTTTAAATACCTTTTATTGGGCTAATTTTGGTCTCAATCTCTTATTCAATCTACATGACCTAGATACTGATCTGAAACACCATGAACGTTTATCTCATGGGGCGTATCGCATTAATTCGTGAAAAATCAATAGGACAACCCCATCGTAGAGGAGGGTGGCTTAAGAGGGAGACAGAGAGAGAGAGAGAGAGAGACTGAGCGTGGAGGGCGGGAGGGAGGGAGACGGGGATACTGTCAAAATCGATGTAGTCTGACAGCGGTTCGAGCAACGTCGCTGAATTCTTTTCTTAATTTCAAGATGAGATTGGGGGTGATAGATATGAGAACAGCTTTCGTCGGATGGAATAAGTTTTTTACTCACCAAACATAACGCTCTTAGAATGACCCCGGGTCTTTGAACAAATGCAATGGGGTCGAAAGGCGCACCAGCCTTACCTCCACCGTAAGCTCCACCACCGTCCATCTTTTTGCTACTGAACTGGTACTGGATTGCCTAAAATTCAAAGCTGCGGATGGAATGCAGGGAAGCTCTAGATGGCGAACTATCCGTGTTCGTTTGGTACCGAATTATTTGGTTATCGGAGAAATCCGCTAGAGGCGTGCCGGGCGCAGGTGAATGTTCGAAAACGAGGGACGACCGGAAAGCGCGAAGATTTGAATGGAGTTGAACAAAAAATTGATATTGTGGGTTTATTAGGAGGAAAGACGGAAGGAAAAGTTCATGAAATTATTCACTCCAGATACCAGGCGATTTGTATTGGTAAAGTAAATCCAACCGCTTGATTGTTTACCCATAATTACGGTCTTACATTCGAATAAACGGGAGTGAAGATTGAAAATTGATTTCGAGGAGACGGAAATCCATTGGCGTCTCCCATTTCTCGAAATTCTAGACTGAAATTAATCCACTTTATTATTCTGTATAAAAGTTGAAAAGATGGAGTCCCAATCGATCAATTATTATTGCGTTCATTGCATCGATCCGGAAGCAGGTTTATAATTCTCCAAGATCTTCGGAAAATGGATTTCCAAATTCAGTTCAATTTAGTGACAACATTCATTCGAGCATTGTGTCGATCTTGTGAATGCTAATTTCTCTTATTCTATCAATTTCATTGAGAAATATGATGAGAACGTTAAAAAACGTATTAAAATGAGCAATAAAAATGGTACTACAACAATTTTACCAGATACAGATAACTGAATAAAAAAATGTATTTTTCTTGGTCTACGTATCTATAGATGTTATTGACAATAAGTAATGTTATGACTAATATTCTTGAGGCGAAGTTTTCAAGTCTAGACAAACATCGTCTGATGTAGGATTTACGGGTTTTGACCCTTTTACATTCTCGTATATGTATAGGTATAAGGCTTTGAAAACAACGTTTATTTTTCTCGTTTATCCGCGGTATAATTAAACGCTTTTATAGGCTAGGATAGGTAAATAAAATAATGTTGTAGGTTGTGCCGCGGTGCAGATGATATATAAACGTGTGAACGACTTTAATATCGGAAGGATAAATATCTGGGAATAATGAATGAAATCATTCATGCGCTTTATGCGACCGGTCGTGTCAATGCCGATAATCAGACCATGGGGAAAAATGAAATTGCTCATAAATATTCAGACCCTTTTACCGCCCAGTATAATATTGAACTGCATCGTGCGGTATACCTGCCAACGAGTAAGCGTTCATTTCTTTTATAGTATAGGTGTACATAGATACACACAAAGTTACACCCATTGCGACTTGGTGAATAAATTTATATAAAATGCGACCCATTCGCGGTCGACTTCACTCCTAACACAATCTGCACTGCACGATTATTATAGTTGCGTTGCAAGCGCGGTATGATAATTCATAGCTCATTCAATTTTCTACCTACTTAATACCCGCACATCTGTAGTTTCACATTCACGATATGAAGGAAAGCGACGAAAAAGACGCGAATCGAAGAGAAACTAAATACATGTACAAACTACACAAAGAGAGAAAAAATTCTGGTTTTTGTTCTCGTGTTCTGTTTTTTTTTTGTTTTTTTTTCTTCTCTCTGGAAAGTATTGAATGATTTATGCATCAGACATTTTGAGACAGTTGAATAGATCTGAATAAGAAATGGTCGGATTATCAGGGATGGAGGAGTACCACCCGACTGAAAGATGTCAGACGGGATTCGTAATTGCTCGTTAAAAATTGCTAATATGGAAACCTGCTGAATTTCTAGCAAATTCTATGTGAATATCGAACGACCGGTCGAATCGGTCTGGCAATTTTCAATGACTATGGGGCGAGAATTTCGCGTGCAGGAAATTAATCGGTCCAAGGTGAATTACTGTATGGGACGGACTTGGGGAGAGAGACATAAAAGTGCATAATCGTGACGTGATTCACTGGTACACATGTAGTACAGTGAGAAAATGAGAAAAGAGGAGAGCGAGCAGTGAGCCCGTCGTCACACTACTAATTACGTAACGTAGGTAGGTTGATATCATACTCATTAGGTATAATACAAAGATGATTAAACAAAAAATTTGCATATTATGTAAACCCGGAGGTTTTTCATTATAATTGTTATTTGTAAACACTGTTAATTACACGCAATCATTCGTTGTTCGTTATCCAATGCCTACGAGTAGGTATTCAAATATCCTTGTAAAATCTATCATCATGCAACGTCGAGCCTTACCGGGACGCGGCTACATCGAAAATTATAAGTTCTATATAATAATAACGACTTAGTTATGGCTACATGTGCGATAATACGCTGCGCGGTGCATACCGTGATAGTTATACTCACTTATTGTTGAAGTACATGTAAAAAATTGTTCGCAAAACAAACGAGATTACGGTAGTGAATATATAGGTGCGGTAAGTGCACCTACCTGTATGTATATACATGCATACGTATACATGTAATTCTTTTCAACTGTTATATATATGCGGTGATATCGCGGCTCTGGGTGCACGTAGGTGAAATTTATCAACGCGGAGTACTGCCTACTCTCACTGAACTTACGACTCATTGTCAGATGCGGCTGGATTATGAAATGAAACGCGATAAATAGTGAGAATTTTATATTCGCATAATGCGAAAAACGATTTTTCGTACACACCTACGGGCAACTTGTGTACATAATTGTAACGTAAACGAATGCGTATATACTTAAATACCTATACCGACGTACACTTGTATACTATGGTACGATAGTAGACGAGCTTGTTACTGTACATTTCAATCCGGAGAGAGGTACATGTACCTTACCTACGGGTGAACGAAAAAGGGCTGTCACTGGAGAACCGGGAACCGGGAACCAAGAACCAAGAACCGAGAAGCGAGAACTGACGACGGTGTATCGAGTAAATGATAATGCTTATTATGCATACGAGTACGTTGATATCTGTTCGAATATAGAAACCTCTTTACGTATAGTATAAGTATGCATACTAGATACGTAATGTGACACAGGCATTTGTATGCGTCAACTAGTAGGCACATGGCACATGTACGTAACCGTGTATAATACATGCAACGCTGCAGAGCCGTCTTAATGAGCGAAAACTCCCCGAGCCCGATTGAAAATTGTTAGAAGAAAGGGAAATTTATACCAAACCAGTTCCTTATTTCGTTCTCCCTTCGAGTAGGTACCGTAAAACAGAGAAGAGGAGCCGAAGGGTGGAACGGGATGAATAACTTTTCGTCGGCCTTCATTCGCGATGTCTGCGTTCACAGATAGTTCGATTCGCTGCTTCCAATTGTCAGCTGGATTATATCTTCGATCAATATAGGTGATGGATGATAATTAATTATAATCCATATCGGCGTATTGAATTTGAGATGAGACAAGAATTTTTAGAGACATTGTTTGACTTCCTTGTTTATCTTCGCTTCATCCCGATTCTATTATATATATATATATATATATGTGAGACTAGACGGGCCACTGAAGAGATTTGGCACACAATTTTTCATAATCCACCGTCTCACCAACTATTGTTCATCGTTTCACATTTTTCATTCATAAAGAATTATGCGTTCTTTCGAGTCAAACAGACCGTGGACAAATTTCACCTGAATTCATTCCGGCTCTCGTTTTGCCTCAAAGGCGAATTCCGCTATTCCATTCGCTAATGTTTCGTTTTGTATAATACCATTCAGTCGTAAACTCTGAAATAATTTACAATTTCGAATCCCTTTGATTATTATAGTATATTAGACCATTCAATGAAGTTGATAGCCGTAGAAGAATCTTGAGTGGCAACTGCGATACTCGCGACTTCTGTAGACAACATTTACCTCAAAATAGCGATGATTATAATGTACGCACATATTTCATATATGATACACATACATAACGAGTATTCATAAAATGCATACGTAAATATCACAGCATTATTCTATTTTCTATAAAATTATGGCATGAGCGATTTATCATCGCAATCGGTTATCCTGCGCTGTAGATACCTTGACCGATATGCATCCGCAAACTATCTTCCCATATTTTGCATATCGCGTTATATTTAGGTAAAAAGTGCCATTATGGCGGTGAGAGAAGAAAGAGACAGAAGAAATTACGTGAAATAGGTTTTTTTTTCAGCTATAACGAGCAATCTGCAATTTTCGGATGAATTCCATGAAGGATATAGGTACACGCAGAGAAGAGTTTCGTTGAATCGAACGTCTCATAGTCGAACCGAACAAATTTTTTGTTGATTCGGCAACAAATTTTCTTCCGTTCTAATATTATTTATTTCGCTACGAGACGGGATTCGAGGTTATATTTCACAAATAGTTCGGTGAACAATTATTGTGATGATTTTCCGAATCTAGTTGATCAGAGTCCTGACTTCTGTACAATTATTTTCCAAAAAAATCCAAATCGATTGGATGTTTTGCGAAAAAATGTGACCCAGATTCAGGAAAACTCTGAATTCGGTCACGTGACCCCGTGCTCAAAACTCCGTAAGGGGAATTCGGAGACGCAACTGGCAATCTAACCTAGCTAACACAGGGAATATTCATTTTTCATCAAATCCGATCGATGTTTTGAAAAAGTGAAATACTTATAACCACCTTCTGCCATCGTAGTCAACGAATGCTCCAAGTTTCATCAAAATCGATTGAGTCGTTTGCGAAAATTTGCGATTCTTATTTTCGTAATCTTGAATGTACGGAGACCGTTTGCGAAAACGAGAATCGTGAATTTTCGCAAACGACTCGAACGATTTTGACGAAACTTTGAGAACTCGTTGAGTATGATGGCAGAAATTCGCCAAGTACTTATTTTTTTCAAAACATCGACAAGGATTTGATGATAAATGAATATTCCCTATGCTAGCTAGGTTAGATTACCACCGGCGACTCCGATGGCCTCTTACAAAAGCGTATCAGACGCATAGAACTTACATAACTGGAAGGGGGATAGCCCATTTGAGCGATGAGTGAAAAGTGACCGCAACATTTCGAGACAAATATATATTTCTCTCTCCATATCCGGTGTTCGGTGCCATAACATTAGTGTACATATATATATATATATATACACAATAATATATATATATATATATACATACAGATATATTCTACAATGATAACATGTGCCGTCGAGCTCTACTGCTCTATTCCCCTTCCAGGTATATAAGTAAGTTCTATGATCAGACGGCACTGGAGATACGTATACATGACGTACCGACAATACGTACAATCGAAGTATACAGCCCGTGCCTCCGTTAGGCTTGTGCTGTAACTATATTATATACATACATGTATACGTGTGCATGCCACAGCTATAGCGCGCATATACTATACGACTATGAAGAGAAGAAGTAAGTAAGCAGGCGAGTAAGTAAGTGAGTAGTAAGTAAGTAAGTAAGTAAGTGGTAGATGTATGTATGCATACATATCTATATATGCATGCGCTGATCGGGGCAAGGCACTGGTGACTGGTCGCATGTGTGCGTGGGCGCCGCGTGTCGTTCCATGCGTGGATATTTTAAATATGTATAGGTGCGTGTATTTTCGCTTAACCCGATGCTGCCGCAATCTCAGAAGTCGTTGCCGCGCTGACAGGTCTCGATCGGCTGGTGTAGCGGTCTGGCGGCTTCGAAAATAGTGTATAAAAGAGAAAAAAAACATAAGAACAAAAAAAAGTCAAACCAAAAAGAATACAAAACTCTCACAATTTATATTAAAAATACAAATTTTTGAATAATTCACTCGCCAATATATATATATATCTACATATATATAGTTCGTGAAGTACATATCGCGGTTAAATTTCACGAAATCATTTTCAAACGTTTTCCCCGCATATTTTAAAACAGTATATGTATCTACAGTGCTATAGGTACGTGTATAATCGGGCAGTGCACGCGTCTGAACAGTTCAGTCACCGCGGTTCAAATTATATGATATGAAAGCCGCGAATCATTTTTCATATTGTATTACACGAATGCACGATGAAGATCGGTGACTCTGAAATGATTTAAGATCGCGCGAATGGAGAAAACAGAAAAGAAAACGAAATAAAAAGAGAAAGACGATCGCAGATCGTGAACGCGATAAATTTGATTTCAGGTGAACGATTATTATTTTTCCTTTACACATACGGCAATTAACTCAATATCCTCGATAATTGAATTATATAGTGAACAAGTTGTCAGTCATATTTATCCGTATTGTACCGCGCATGCAGCCTAATTGCGGGTCTGATAAGAAGGTTCGATAAATCTGATCCGGATATTTGTATATGCATATAAGCTGATAAAGAGAGCCTAATTTTTCCGTAAAACTCACACCATTCCTGGACGCCGCAGCAGTGTAATTAAAATGAAATTATGTTGAAAATTGAGACGAAGGAAGATTTGGTTCTGTTTTTCTTTTTCTTCTTTTTTTCCTTTCATTTTTGTCATTTTCTCAACGAGAGACGGACGGTAGTGTATAATCGAGTGTATAATATATAGATTATGATGGTATAGGTGGTGCGCAGACAAGCGTTTTCGCAGGCGGATATTCGACGACACGGCGAATGTGAATTCGTTGAGAGGAGAGGAGAGGAGAGGAGAAGAGAAGAACGAAAGAGAGAGAAAAAAAGAAAAAAAAATGCAAAATTAATATCGCACGTTGATAAATGTAAATTTATAGCGCAAATATAATGTGACAAGTGTATCTAGATAAAATATCGCGTTGAAACGGATCGCTGGTTTCTTATTTTCATTTTTTTCTCATTCTTCTGTGGTTGGATGTAACAGAGGAAGGAAAGAAAAAAACATGTTTGAACAATTTTACAAATATTGCGGAACACATACGCGTCCACTATAGTATTCGTGTGTATACGTTATACTACATAGTATATACACGAATGTGTAGCGATAAAAAATGAACTCGTGAACTTATTTATACATATATACGTATATATGTACTACATACCGTATATAAAAGCTATTCAACTGATAAAATATCAATAGTGGAAAAACTGGCCGGGTGTATATTATAATTACCATCCAGCTCATAGCATGCATACATATACGCATAATGTATGTTGGTATGTATTTGCACAGTGACACATATACCGTACCTCGCTGTGTGGGAAAGTTGTTTGCGAATGTACAGCTATATATAATACGCGTGTAGTGTGTATGTATAATTTAGATTCGTATCAAATATATTAATTCCAATATAATATTCATAATTTTTCACTGTTCAATATTATACGTGCGCGTGGATAAATGGATAATAAATATTATACAATAACGATCGTCTCTCTGGCTGTACGTGAAAACATTGCAAGCACTATATAATATGAAATTTGATATTACTATGGATCCGTTATGAACGAGACTTAATTTATTTTCTAAATTTCAAAGAATTCCTCCTCTGTTCGCCTATTTTGTTTTGTTCGTCTTTAACCTTTTTGTTTCTACTCGTTTTCCATCTTCGTCAATTCTAAAACTGACCACGCGAAGGGGGGGGAGAGGGGGAGCGCCGGACGCGCACTTCGGTACACCGATTCTCGTCCCTGAAAGCTCCAGCTGTTCGCTACGGAGAGGCTTTTTCGCGTGAGGGAAGGCGGGGGGAGGAGGTAGGTGGGGGGATATGGGTAATCCGATACAAGAAAGATCGCGTAAGTACTTCATGTTTCGTATGCGAAGCCGATAAAGACGCGTGTATTCGTTATACGTCTCTGCGAAATCCGTGGCCGATAGTACCTATATACTGCAATGAATGATCGTCGTCGCACTTTGCCGGTCATAATAATCATCGATCGGGGAATATTTGACGAAAGATGAAAAAGATGATAAATAACGATACAAATTGTTACAATCCGCCGCATGTGACACGTGCGCGATCAAATTCAAGAAAACTGAAAAATATTCTCAATGCAGTCGTTTCGCATGGACGACTGCTATTTATATATTATTATAAATAAATATCCGAAATAATTTACAGTCGAATTACGATGAATTATTGAAGTGGAACTGTGAAAAACGATGACAAAAGAACATCGAGATGAGAGAATTCTTGCATAGAATACACAAATTTCATGTGGAATTCGAATAAAATTGGGAAAAAAGATTGAAAGATGAACGGGAAAAGGCGTTCGGGAAAATGAAAAATCGAATATCTAATAAGAGAAAAACTCTCGAGTGACAAAAATGTAATAATAATAATAAGAAGAAGAATAATAATATTAGTGAAACAAGGTGATGTGAAAATAACAATTTTCCTTTGTCATAGGTATCAAAATTGTCGTAAAAAATTGATAAACAATATCGTGATCAATCGATGAAATTGTTTCAGATATTGGTGTAATTGAATTAAGTGTGACGTGATTGGATAAAATGTAAAGAAAAGAAAAAAAAAAAAACAAAGATAAATCAATAGATAAGAATAAATGGAAAATTATCAAAATGTTGGAAGATTTGTGTGGATCGGGATCGTCACGCATACCGATTATAATTCCGAAAGTGACGTGATTTGAGTAATAAAATCACGCGGGGGTGGAACGAACATGTTGACGCAAGAGAAAAAGCTCTCAAAGCTTTCAACAGAGGCCGATGATGCTTCTACAACCACAACTGCACCGTGGAGTGAATTTTTGGTTCATTCGGCTGTACCGGCTGCTGCCGTCGCCGTTAAACTTTGCGATGATGTGCCGGATGAAGATCATCTCAATGTTTCGGGAAAAGAGAAACATGGGATGCTCGGAAACTTTCAGAGAAGAGCTATGAGCAGAATTAGTTTCAAAGGAGAAAATGGACCGTTACTTGGAAGGTACGATAATATGGCTTCGACGCATTTGTATAAAACATGTATAAAAAGAGGTACACCGATCAGTGGAGAATTTCAAGCTTGTTTTAGAGACCCGTTGTTACCGATTGTTAGATGCATTGTTAGGACCGCACGAAAACGCAATTCGCAGCCACGCCAACGCCGGATAAAGCTGATCCTAATGAAAGTATGAAGATCGATACAGTTTTTCGGCAGAAAACTGCCAAGTATTTCATCTATACAAAATATCGAGATAATTCCAAGTCTTTCGCAAATTATAAACGAGCTTTAGGTTAGGTAGGTTAGATTGGGAAATTTTCGACTCCCGAAAGCACTTTTAAACATCTTCAAAAGATAAAATACTTGTTGTCAGTCACTTACTGCCAAAGTATTGCATCGGTTCCCGAAGTTTCATTCCGATCGGTCGCATGGTGTAGGAGTGGCTGCGAATTGCCCTCTCGAGGTGGTAACAGCCTTAAAGATGGCTGGCCTGGGTGAGCGAATTTTAGGGATGTTGAAGACGGCTTATCTCATGAGGAAATTTTCACTCGTCGAGTAGTCGGCTCGGGGATATCGATGGTTTCTGTATCATCGATGAAATGTTCTGTTTATATCGATAATACAGAAATCATTGATATCCCCGAGCCCACTTGCCACTCACAATCTCCTCATTAGGCCAGCGGTCTTTAACATTCTTGAGCGAACGCGTAACGGAGTTGAACCAAAGAGTGATCAATTTTCAGCGATCAAATAATAAGTATGATAAATAACACACCTTCTCATCCGTTAAATCACACATCCGTAGTTTTTGAACGTAGTATGGATCACGTCGTGGGAGGATTCAGAAGTCCCATTAAAATTCATAAATGTTGAAGGCCGATTCCGTTGCTCGTTTAATTATTAGACGGAACAGTATTCGAGAGGCTTCAAGCTGTGTCATTAGCATATTAATTCGTGTCTGAAATGTCGTTAGGCCGTTAACTATCAGATCCGCATTATTGTAGAATGAACTAATGCCTACTCGCACATGCGGCTGGTTCTTTTTGAATTCGCCACACGCCATTACGAAAATTGCATATTCCGAGTGGAAGAGACCGTAACGAAAGATGTACAATGCATGCAGAAATGAAATTAGTTCGTACCCGATCACGATCGCTTCGAAGTTCGGTAATAATTTTCATATTTCGAATATTTATACCTATAGTAATGAGTTTGAGCCCGCTCTTGAAAATGTCAGAGGTTTGGTACAATTTTATCGAACGTGGGTGGCGATATCAGTACAGATAATTTGTTCCTCCTCGGTTTTCAGGCTGCCTATCCGGCATAACGCTGTTGTCTAAAATCTCACGGAAACTAATTATTTATCACACTATCAGCTCGAGCGAGGAAAATTTTGAGATAACCTATAATCACCTTTTGCAATCAGGGTCGGACGTTGTTCGATCGAAAGTTTACAGAATATGGGAACGATGTTGAGTCCAGTGGAGCCTACACTGAACACGAGATTTTCACAATAATTTAGGAAAAAAGAGAAAAATAGAAACTGTAAGCCCGAAAACGTTTGATATTTTTCGCAAAAGGCGAACTATGAAAGATCGAAGGTTTTTTTAGTAAATTACTTTCTATATGAGAACGAATAAGAAGAGCGGGAAAAGCTAGCAAATTCTATAAATGCTAACGGAGCACGATTTTTCTATTTTTATCTTTAAAAAGTACTCGAAAATATGTTCACGGGCGAAAGAACATGTTTTGAAGTTGAGTCTAGAACTGCATTCTTTCGCATTCTCGTAAGCGGACGAAAAACGTAACGTAACGGTTTTCTACCAACTACACTATAAAATATCAATTATAGTATCACGTGTGTATAGCTATAAATATGGGTTTTTAAAATCAAGGCCGCGATCAAAACCGGAAACCGCAGAAGCCCTGCCTAGCATAGCATAACAAACAGAACCGCGTAGATTTGTGGAAGGAGTCGTGTCGCGGCCTATCAAATCTAGAGCACTGTTTGCGAGGGGGCACGATATGGTAGCTAATCATTGACACATACACCATAATGCTATATCATCGTAAGTTACATGTGTCAGACGATCTCATAATTATACACGGTGTTTATCTTTTAATTGTATAATAGTGAACAATCCCGGAAAGCACGAATGAGTTGCAACAGTACAGTATACGGATTTCCAATTACATACTGCAGGCATATAATAAGACTCAGATTTAATAGGAGGCGTGCAGAAGTATGTACCTGGAATATGGAATGAGTTTACTATATAATTCTTCAATAAAGTAGTCAGGTATATACATACGCATATGCACGTGACTATTCCGTACCTACTTGTGTTTGAAAATCGGTAAAATTTCATTCTGGGGGGTCACGGGGTGGACGGAAAATTGGCGCATCTCAAATTGAGAGTGAAAACGAGGATTTATAATGTGAGAATTAGGACACGTATATCAGTTCGTCGTTGTCGTCGGTTAACGATCATTATTGGAGTCGACCTGAAATCTGCTATCTATTCGTAAAGTGTAAAAGGTGCTTCGACTGTGTTTCAGTCTTTTTGAAATTGTTCATTTTTTTACAAGCACATATGAAATTCTACGAGATACAGAAAGCTGAATATCAAAAAAGAGAAAGGATGGAGGCATGGGATCGATCGAAACTGATCTCTGAACGGCACTATTCCCCGAGTAGGTTTCCAGCACTGGGCCAGTCTTAGCCAGCACTGGACCAGCCCTGGCCAGCGCCGGCCCCTGAGTTGAAACCTACCCGGGTCGTAGTAAAATTGGCAAAATTTTCATAGTTTTTCTCTATACTGTGAGTCGAATGACAATTCTTCCCGCGCGGATTTATTGGTAAAGTTGCGGAAGCTCTGCTAGAGCAGCACCAATCCAGTTTCGAAGGAGCGGTACGTTCCGGAGATGAATGTAAACGGCGTTATATATGGTATAAAATGACGTTTGCTCGCATGCGGTTGAGGCGCATGATCTGCTCACGTATCTGTTTTCCAGTCCCATTCGACTCGCTATAAATGATCGGAATAATAATTATTGCTGTATTCCCGAGATTGACGTGCTGAATAAACGATACAGTACACCTACACCGGCTACAGTATAGATATTAATATACCTATATTCGCCTGTGCGGGATCGAGATCAAAATTGAATTTACCCACAGCGTGGATTTTGACATTGATCGAACTGTGTGGGTACACGGTTCTCGTGAAAAAATGAGGAGAAAACGAGTTTGGAAGATATCGGAAAAGGCGAAAAATAGCGTATCCCTGTCGGAAACTTTTGTGTAAAAATCAAGGCGAATACTCGTATTTGGCACAGGAAACCCGTTTGTAGTTTTCGCCTATAAACAAATCCAAGGTCTAAACATTTCCAAAAGATTTATGAGTAGGACGGTATAATAGTTTAATACACAACAATTTTCCACCGTTTCTTCTTGTAGCTTACAAGCGCCAGGATCGTTAGCCTTTCTTCCTGTTTCTCGAACACAATGAGAGTGCAGTATATTGACTTTTATTTTTACGTCATTTCACTATACTACACCGAAGAATCTGCAGTTTACGCGATTAATCTGACGATCGATCCTACGCGCGGTAATTATGAATTGAAAAAATTGAGATGAAGTTGCGACGGGGGGGGGGGGGGGGGGGGCATATTGGCAATTCATAGATTCTCGTTCATAATATAATGCTATTCTCGTTGTATACGAATAGCTGGTCGCTGGTTGCCTAGAATTTATAATTCGTGATTTATAGTTGATGACCGCACAACGCCGGTTTGACATCAACAGAGTACGTACGTACATACCTCGTGCGCAGCTAGCTACTTAAAACACGAAGCGCATGGTCCTGCGACTATGATCCAAGTGGGCATTTGCGATTACCACTTCCTGAGCTCTTATCGAGCGAAGTAACTCTAGCTTGCTTGCTCTGCTTCGACGGGAACTTGTTTCTCGTTAGATTACACAGTTATTCATCGTTCGCGATTCTATATATGCTATAAGATTTGTTCCTGCGATAGTTTGTGAAAATATACTCTCGCACGTATTTCAGAATTTCATATTCAACGCGAGGGTTTCCCCTCCGCGCAGAGAAGATTCCCCGTTGCGCCTATCTCTGAATGACAATCTTCCAAATGACTATAGGATTGAATACGAAATACAGAATCTTGCACTCCGCATTTCGATCGAAGTTCAGACGCAAAAATTGTTGTCTGACCATAAAAATACCTACTACTCGCTTCCGGAATGATCATTACCGCACGTGGTTTTAAACTTGGAGTGGGCGATTTGGCATGCGGACATAAGTATTTCCGTTTCTATTTCTTTTTCCTTTCTTTCACAACCGCAACCGCACCTTATCGCGAGCGTAGAACGGTCCCGGCACTTATCGATTGCTTGTAAAACAATTATAAACGCATTTTCAGCGTGTATTGGACAATAATTTGAAATTCTATGGACCTGCAGAGACCACAATCGGGGCCTAAGAAAATTCTACTCGTCATTTTGAATTCATATTCAATCTACGATCAATTGTAAAGCTAATTCTTTATTCGTGTTTCAAAGAGATTTCAATATTTGTATATGTGTGTTTATAGAAATAGCTAGAATCACGTCTAAACTCTTTAAAGTCGCATGATTAGACGGATGAAGATGAGATGTTCGTCCGTCTATAGCAGTCGGCAATGTTAGTGATGTATCTGGATCTGTAACCTAAGCGGAATCTAAAAACATTATAAAACGTGTAAAATTTTTATCTTCCACGATTTTTGTCCCATCCCGCGAACGTGAACACCGCGGGTTCAGTTTCTCGACGAAATTTTATGCTGCCAAAAATCCACGCGTGCATATGTTGTACATATGTATACTTGGCCAGATTTTACGATAGGTATATATTTTGCACTCACGATGAGTTATTATTAGAATTTCCGAAAGCGAACTGCAGCTATTCGTCGTAGGTGGTCGAAAATTTTCATACACCGACATTCGTCAGTTTGTGATTTACAATGTTTTTTATTTCTAATTTTTTTATTTCACTGAATCTTCGGAATTTGTTGCGGGAGGTCGAAGAATTTCTTCGTCATTATGCTTGAGGAGCTCAGAGCATCGGGTCACGTGACCGATTCCAGAGTTGTCCAGAATCTCAGTCTCACTTTTTCGCAAAACCTCGAACCGATTCAGGTGTCAGGAAGTTCGCTTTGGTCAGCGAGATTCGGAATTGAATAATTCGTGAAATATAACCTCAAATCCGGACTCGCAGCGTAATAAATATATTCGAAATTCGTACGATATTTATTTCGCCCTAGCTAGACCAGACCAGAGCGCACTCCTTGAAACCTGCATAATCATTTAGCAAAAAATTACAAATCCATTCGGAGTTTTGCGAAAGAACGAGTTACCGATATTCTGGTAAATTATGAATTCGGTCACGTGCGATCCCGTGTTCGAAACTCCTCCAGTCAAAAGATTCATATACATATATATATTCTACTATTACAACATCGGGTTTGACGAACTTTCTTCAACAACTGTGAAAATGAATCGGTGCAGTTATGGAGATTCTTATGAATATTATACCAACAGACTAGGAATTTGACTCTCCATAAGAGATTCGCAATAAATTCACACGAGCGTACCCTATAACCTTGAAAATATTCCTATACGAGAGACTCTCCTTTGTGTAGGTGTAGCGGGATGCACTAGATATGTCGTATACTGCACTATAATCATGCGTCTAAGAATAGTATCTCTCCTCTACAAATCTGGAGCACAATGCCAGTAAAAAAAAGAAATAAGAATAGGAATATTATTCTATGTATAACTATAATCCTATCTTCTCTCGGCCCAGCTACATATTATTAAAAATTGTGCGATATTTTTACCGTTTTATTAATATCTGCGAATCGAATCACGAGATAAAATAATAAAAAAAAACAATATTCTACAGGCTCGCTCGCTGTATACGATTATCCTCGTTTTTTCTCAATTGTTTTCAAAAATTGAAAAATCCTCGGTAATTTTTCGATCGGAAACCAAAAAAGAAGGAATAACAAGAAAAAAACAAAAATAAATAATAATAATAATCGATCGATAAGCGATAGTTAGCGAGAAACAAAAAATCTGATGAAAATTTATTACGTGGATTTATTTATAACACACGGTACGCATTTCCTCATGGCGCAGCACGCGTCGATCTCTACTACTTGCGTTCTTCAAAGGAAACTCGAGGATAGCTTGTGCAGTCGACGATATAGTATAGCGAGCAGCCACGTATCGCGCGTCTGACGTGTCTGACCAATACCAGGTTCATCTACTTTCAATATCATCTTTCAATGCACAGACTCCATCGCGCGGTCGCGCACTCGATCATTCATTTCGGTTTATTTACGATCTATGAACGATAAAAATGCCCACGATAATTCGCGATCAATGCCAAATATCATATCTTTGGATTATTCTCTTTCTTTAGGTTCTTGTTGCGGCAAAATTTCGTTCCTTTATATCGCGGGCATTGTTTAATGCACGCAAAATGAATGTTTTACATGCCACCAGGACAAGATTTCTTGTCTCGTCTTCTTCTTGTTGTTCTTCTTCTTCTTCTTTTTCTTCTTCTTGTGTTTTCGGTTCTCTACAATTGGTCTCAATTTCATCTGAATAGATCGATAAAATCTATATGCGTTGTAATTGGACTGTGACCGCCTGAGGTTGCAGCGAATTTCAAACAAGAGTCGAATACTCGAATACGGCTGGCATGAGCAGGGAGATTTTCACCGCGCGTCGCGGTGTCGCGATCGGCTAGATCGTTGAAGATTTCCGTGTCTGCCAACCGTATTCGACGCGCGTCGCAGTGTCGTGATTGGTTAACTCGTTAAAGGTTTTACTGTTTGCCAATCGCGGCGTTCCTCTTTACAATGAAATTCGGCGCAACTTCAGCTGTGGCCGTTACACAATCAGGCACCGGCTGTGTTATATCGGTATATGCATTAGAAATGAGTATAGATATATAAAGCATTGGCTATGACCTCAGAGAGGAAGAGAGAGAAGTTAGCATTTGGCGACGCCAAGTCTGTACCAAAAAAGGGAAGAGAGAGAGAAAAAAATGGAACTAAATTAAACTGAAATAAAATAAAATGAAGAAGAAGAAGATGAAGCGCCAAGCCAAAAGCGCGACGGCGAAGGTTCATGAGCAATTAGAACAGTCGGCAGTCTTGATCAGGAGCTCGATCGGCACCGAGTGAACGTTGAACTAATTATGAACGAACGATCCTCGAAATGTATAATTTATTAATACCTATAAACGACGATATTCGATAAAAAAAAGTATGTTGAAGTGTAGCGAGATATGGGGACAATTTTCAATTATCGTTCAAAACTGTCTTTTGGAATTCGAGATCGAGATCGAGATGTGTCAACGAATCGATAAAAACAATGAAAAGGTGGCAGTAACGGATAATTGGATAAACTGCGAGACTGTAAAATAAAAAAAATATTGAAAAGCTACGTGCAACTAAATTTTCGGACTGCACACGCGTTCGGGACAAAGTAATTTACCAGCAAGTTATTGTATGTATGTACGTGTACCTCGTTATAGCATATCGCGTTTGTACATTATATATCACCGTAAATCTTGTGCAAAGTTTGCCGGTTCTATTCTTAACAAACATTCTCCGATTATACGTTAGTTCGATATACTATATAACATTCCGTAGTGTTTTCTTTTCTTTCTATTTCCATTTCGTATAGTATACGCTATATTTACGTTGTGAGCGAGAATAAACATTCTGAAAATCGTACTCATTCGCTAGTTGTCGATTGCATATAGGTAGAATATTATGATACACACTCGCCACGCATCCAACGGGGACGGTGAAGGGGACTAATTTGAAACGAGAAAAAGAAAGGAAGAAAGAAAACGGAGATAAATAGGAATGAGAGATTATAGTTGGATCGGTATTTCATCCTCCCAAACGATAGTTGGGGGATGGTGCTGATTTTTTGGGTTCGTTTATCTTCTTTAAATAATATGAGACATATTGTATCGTTTGAATTGTAGTCATAGTAGAGAAGTTTGTCGCGAGGCATGTTATATCAGGTTGTGTTACGTGCAGAAGTATGTGGTACATAGAGACCTATATATATATATGTGACTGTTGAATTGTAGAAGATCATCGTTTGTAAAAGTGTAAAAGTAGAGAAGATGCTATACGACGGACGATGACGAATGAAAATATGTGTTTCGGTGACGAGATATAAACGTGTTAGTGCGCGGTGTTTTTTTTTTTTTTTTTTTTTTTGCTTTATTTTTCTAGCGTTCGAAATATATATATATCTACCTGTATATATTTAGTAGAGAACGAAAAAAACTATGAAACAAGAAGAAGAAGAAGAAGAAGAATGAACGGAAAGAGAAGAATCAAGAGAGAGAGAGAGACAGAAAGATAGAAGTGTTTTGCATGCGTCACTTGAAACTCGAGTTCGAGTTAGTTAAACGAGTAAGTTGTCCGCTGCGGTCTAGCTTTCTGTAGCAAACCGCGTGCTTCGAGAACATAAAAGAGGAGAAATAAAAAAGAGAGGATCTGATAAGATCGAAGAGAGAAGAGAAGAAGAGAGAGAGAGAGAGAGAGAGAGAGAAAAAGTGAGAAAAAGAAGGAAGAAAGGGGGAGAGAGAAGGAAGAAAAAAAATGAGGACGAAAAGTTTGATAGTTAAAAATAAATGGATCACCGATCGCATTGTAAAAATATTTTCACCTCCGGGAAGGTAATATAATATAATATATACATGTACCGAATAATACTGAATTGTTGTTATACCGTATGAAAGAAAAAAGTGGCCGCCGATCTTGTTCGTTTTAGTTTCCGTTTCTGGTTTCCCTTTCGTTTTTCGATCAAGAGAATTAGCGAGTTACTAATGTTGTGTACCTATACAGGTTATCGTACGAAGTCGCAAACCTGCGGCGTGGTGTCAACGTTGTGTAATTGTCAAATAGAGAAACGTATATGTTACATCCGAATCTAAAACGAAAGAAATAAATTGATTTGAGAGCGAATGAATAAACAAATGAATAAACGTTAGTTTATTTATTGCTACGTGATTCAGCGACTTTCTATGTATATATACTAGTATATACTAGAATGGAAGTAATAATAGTTACACATACATGCATGTAACGTAAGTGCCCCGAATGTGGAGGTGCAGGCGTTTAGTTTGCATTTTTCTCTGGCTTTGGATGTGCCGCGATATCCGGTTATAATATGACAATAACAACGATAACAACAATAATAATAATGATAATATTGAAAGCAACGACGAGGATAACGCAGAGGAATATACGTATATAAATTATATGAATATAATTTGGGAATTGTGATAATTCCTGCCTCCGAGTGATAAATAGAAGAAGAAGAAGAAGAAGAAGAAGAAGAAGAAGAAAAAGGAAAAATTACAAGACGAGTATATCAGCCGAGTTCTTCACACAGCCATCTTGTTGCGAATTATAGTTGCAGGGACGCTAAATTTAGCTTGTAAACTCGACCGCCATTACCAATACGTGTCTAAAAAGTTTCAGAGCTTAAAGCTTAAAGCATAAGCTTAAGCTCGAGCTGAAGTTGAAGTTAAAGTTTAAGTTGAAAGTTAGGCTATAATAAAGCCGATATTAAAAGTTGGGAAATTTCAAACTCATTTAATTAAGATCGTTTCGTATAAGCTGTGTCACTTCCGAATCACATAACTTGAAGCGATCCTTTTCTTTGATCCGTCTACGATGGAAAAGTGAGAGATACATTATACAAACGAAAATAACGAGCAATAAGAACAAAGAGAAAAAAAAGAAAAAATTCAGGAAAATATTTACAAATTCATGTTACTATAACTCTGTATGTTGTATTGGCGAGAGACGATCAGCGACGATGCGAGTGGCAGGTAGTAAAACCGTTACAGCTGTTAACAAAGAAACAAGAACAAAAACGGGAAAAATCTAGGAAAAGAGAAAGGATGTTCGAAACAGAAAATACAAAAGTTTGTGCATCGGTAAAAGAATGAGTGTGAAGATCAACATTATTTGTTGTTCGATGTGTTCAATGTGTTCGAACAATGATACTCGACAATGATGGTTCGCTGATCAATATATCTGTATTTATTTATTCCGTATTTTCGGAGTTTTTTTCATTTCGGTTTCTCGTTTCTCTTTTTTGTCGAGAAATTTGATAATCGATATGGCGAATCGCAGTGTTAGTTCGTACGTGCAAATAATATTAACGATCCTGTCGGTGTGAACGCCGAGATTTAGTGAAAATAAGAAGAGAACAATAGAAATTTCGTAAAAGATACCCGATCGAGGGTGAAGAAGAAAGGTAAAAAGGTGTTTAAACATTAACCCGTTGAAAATGGTGAGCGATGCAGGTGGCCGGAGTCATCTTGGCGATAATATTGCCCTCTCAGGTCTCAGGAGGGCAATTTCTCAGGTTTCTATGCTCGTCTTCAAAGCTACTTCATCGGGAGAAGCTGCATGGCGCGAAGAATTCCTCAAGTATGGAAATAAACGTCGTCGCGCTCGAAAAAATGTCTGTTTTGGTTTTCGGTACAGGGTCTCGTTCAGTTGTCGCGTTTCGAATCGTTTCACGCAGACTCATGTTGTGTTTTTTGATCACGTATTTTATCGTTGGTTGTTCTCAAATGAAGACGAAAACTGTACCTAGCCTATCATACATATTTTGCGCGCTCAAAAATTCAGTGACTTAGCTATACAAGGACACATGTATAGGTATATATTATATATACCGTGCGTGGTCACGGCTGTGTCTTTTTTTGAAAACTACGGATAGTATACGATACAGATAGACAGACGAGGCTATCTCTCCCACCTACGCGACCTAGTTATACAAATAAGCATAATTTGAGTATCAGTCCTATACGCCTGCAGCTAATGGAAGTTGTAAATTCTGGTCCAGATAGGTATATTTATTGAAACGTCTTTCAGAGAGCCGATTTTCATGTTTAAATGTTCAAATCCTCGAATCAGATTTTTTTGTCTTGTTTTTTTTTCGCAGTCACATTCGTAACGTTCATTTATGGGATTCAACTGCCGATTCTTTATTTATCGGAAGATCATTTCTTCAATAAAATGTTAACCGGATAATAGTACGTGTTTTGCTCGGATTGAAATTTGGCGCTTAGAATGTACGAGGCTGAAGTTTACAACGATTTTTAACGGATTCGCGGGAAATAATATCGGCTGAAATCTTTCGACGAAGAAGCATGCGTCGGCTTTCTGTTTTCATTTCTCAAGGAAATCCGAAATCGTTGGAATTGAAATAAACGACAAAAATTTGTTTTCGTCGAAAAATTTTCACCGGGGATTTTCTTCATCAAAAAAATTTCACCCACGGTTATTATTTTCCGCAATTTCGTTCCGTTAACGTCTGTAAACTTCAGTCTCATGTTCTATATTTTCGAAAACTTTCCCCGTATACCAATACAGGGCGTTTCACTTCAAGTGCCGAGAATGGGAGGGACTCGATCGGCACAAGGCTCCGCCCCTTCAGCCGATCAACAACTAGAAGGATTTGGCAGACGAAAATTCTTACGAGAACACAAGATACAATTTCTCAGTGTAGGATAGAAAAATCAATAACGACTCAACCAGGGCTGTTAGGCATTTATTTATTTCGACGCTCACAGAGATATCCTGAGCGACAGCGACTTGATATTTATATTGACAGAGAAGGCCGACAATATGAATCGCTTCTATGAGCGTCGAAATGAATGAACACATAACAGCCTGGCCGAGTTGTTGATATTCCTTTTCTACACCAAGAGATTGTATTTTACGTTTTCGTAATAATTTCGGTCGACCAAATTCTTCTAGTTGTCGATTGGCCGAAGGGGCGGGCCTCCGTGCCGATTGAGTCCCTCCCGTTCTCGACACTCGAAGCGAAACACCCTGTATATGAGATACAATACCTGCTCGAAGTCCCGGAAATTTTATTTCCAAATTAACACACGTATGAATTAATGTGCTTCCTCGTACGTGAGATCATGGTCTGATCTAAGGGCTAGGATTTATTCAACCTTGGCTCCGCGGTCATAGCGAAGCGAGTTATATCGTCTACGACAGAATCTTCTATTATTTTGAATAATCACTGCGAAGTATGTAGGTATCTACATAATACTGCATTACACTCAATGAAATAATCTCCGCCTGTCTATTCGGCTAATATTCAGCCCCAGTCGCGCGACTTCAATTATTTCATCGTCTCAGAAGAAACGGAAGTTTCGTGTTTCTTCGTTCGCGCAAAGGCCGTTGGCTCTTGACTCCATCTCGGGCGATGGAATCCTTCTATGCACATGCATATGCATATGCATGAACCTTCCTACCTAGCTATGAAATCATCGAATGAAGCTCGTCAAAACTGGTCTCGAATTACAATTTTTCTTTCAACTTCAACTGGCAACTAACGAGGAGAATAGGGAGGCTTGAGATCACACATTGGGTTGAAATTTAACATGGTGAACGATGAGGTCATGCGATTCAACGTGGTTTTTGGTTTTTGTCCCAACGGGTTTCGGTTGTTGAAAAATCGTGATTTGCAAATCTCGGATTTTTTTATTTCTCTACTTCCCGAGAATCTACGTATTCTGATGTCTCGTTATAATACGACGAACCACAAAGAGCAACCGTACGTGGTGCAAAAGACATTTGCCAAGTACACTATCGTCATTTATAGCGCGACAAAAATACTACAGAAATTATTCCAACCAACAATAACCTACAGACACTCGAAAATTGCCGTCTACGGAAGTATGTGAATCATAATTGATGTTGCCAAGTAAATTTATTTCTTTTCCGTGCAAGACCTAAGGTGGTTCTTCCGCCGAGGAGCGTATTAGTTAGGGGCCGAGCACGGCTCCCGTAGAAAAATTGCGAATAAACGTATAATTTCCACTAAAACGGTATGATACGAATGTAGAAAGAATGATATCGTGCTCACTAACTCAAATTCTACGATCAACAAAGTCGTGACACAAAAATTGTACGCTACTGAGAGCGCGAACTGTGGCAACGTCGCCATCCGCATACGTATGAATGTTCATGTATCTCACATACGATACTACTAGTGTCTTTCAAATCTGGCGCGTCGTTGATCACGGGCACGAACGAGCGACGTTGCCAAATATCCACGCGGTCATGAACTAAATATATCTATAATTTATATTTCTTCAAATCTTTCGGTACGGGCTCAACTTTTGTTTTACGTATAGAATCATCATGTTCCGAACTACGTGTACATACACCTCGATTTTGGTGCAAATGGCGAATCGTTGAAGGTTCAAATAATGCGACTACGATCTCGGCAATGGCGGCTTGGCCATGACCTCCCTGTTAAAACGTAGAGTTTCATCGATTGTCAACATTTTTTCGCTTATTTTCTCGGTGACCGGGCCCCAATCGCGATACTTACGATACTTACGATACGATACTTTTGGATCGAGTTGTAAAAATTTGAGAAGTCTCGCAAATCAATCAACAAACGGAGGAACCCACCTCAGTTTGACATAAACAATATGAGAATTTTTTACGCGAATAGAAGAAAAATTATAGACAGAAATGGAGTACGTGGTACTTAGCGGGCTTCTGTAGAGAGGATCACGTTGAAAACATGCATCAAACGTAGCACACATGAGCATGTTATCATTCTCAAATGATTCAAAAGCTTGTCGAGCGAGTACCACGTACTCCAATTTTTGTTCAATACTTTGTTTACCATTTTTGATACCAAATTTCTATACTGACGTTGTTCAATGAAATGTTATATACAAAGAGAAAATGAGTGTGATTGCAGGTAACATGAATTGATTTATGTACTTTCGTAGACGGCGATTTTCAAAAGTCGGTAGGTTTTCGTTAGGCGGAATAATTATTTTTTTAGTATTGCAATAATAATCTGCTCGGCGAAGTTTTTTCTTTAGCGCGACACTTGGCTTTTGTAGTTTTCCATACGATAACGACGCATAAGAATATATTCCCGGAAAAATGAAAAAATCCAAGTCATTCAAATCACAATATCTCGGTAACAAAACCCCAAATTGGTGCAAAAAAGAAAAATTACGTCAAATTGCATGACCTAGGACGGCAGATTTGGTAAACTACAACGCAAAATTTGAAAGAGATGAAATAATTTACCCCGTAGCTACAGAATATTTGTACTATATCGTCTGTGTGTACCATAGTTATATCAGTCTATTGATACGATAATTTCTCGAAGATAAGGGCGGCGGAAAGTCACCGGCCTGTACCAGAGAAGTATTTCAATCCGGCGCTGAGCCTTCCTACTCTCCTTGTAAGTGATGATGAAATCGCCCGGTTGAACCAAAAAGAAAAAAAAAAAAATGACGACGACAAACTTCTTGTCCGACGATTTGAAAAAATGTTATTACAGCGGTTATTTTTTGTTTGGCTATCAATTGAATCACAGAATTACAGGATAGTCCAGTCGCCAGGGACTTCTTTCTTGTAATCTTCTACGGATTCGATATTCTTGTTGGAAAATGTTCGGCGGTGTCCCCTGAGTGTGAATTCAAGTTGGCGGGGCAGAGGAGGTCGAGCTTTAGCCGTCATCTTGGAAAATACGTTCCATCAAATATCTCGTGAACCGTGCATCGTACGACAAAAGCCGTAGGAACCTTTCTTGTAGATAATAAAATTCTCTACATGTTTTATATGGAACTCTTTCCTGCGCAGTGCATAGTTTTCCATTTATAGCGTGGCAAACTTCCCCGAACATAGTTATTCCCGAAGATATAGTTAACGGTTTAATCAATCTCTGTAATGACCATGTTTGGAGAAGTTTGGCGCCCTATAAATGAAAAACTATCCCCTGTACATGAAAATGTTCGGTATAAAAGTTGTAGAGAATTTCTTTACTTACCAGAAAGGTTCCTGCTGTTTTTGTCGTACGACGCATGGTTTACGAGATATTTGATAAAACCTGTTTTCCAAGATGGCGGCTGAAGCTCATCCCCATACACCCCGTCAACTTGAATTTACACTCAGGGATCACTCCCGAACATTTTCCAACTAGAATATCAAATCCGCAGAAGATTGCAGTATATGAACCTGCTTTTTTGCTCCTTTATAATTATTTGATGGCTAGGTAGAATCGCACCGCTGCACGATGCGGTTGATCATCGTGTAGGTATACTTTCGTTTTCTCTCGTTTTTCATGTACCGAATGGTGTATAATATGCATAGGCGAAATTCCGTCTCGCGGAGAATCCTGAAGCAATATTTAAGTATTTCATCGCGTTTCTACGAATTGTTTGGAAAGTTTGATCAGAAATTGAAATTTGGCCAATCTAACCTACAAACGAGCCGAACCTAAGAGTTAAAAAATTGTAAAAAAACTTCGAAATCCTTCGTAGTTTCAGCGTGGTGAAATACTTGGGCGACTTTCTGCCAAGATACTGCAACCGATCGACAAAGTTTCAGTGAGATCGGTTTCGCGGTGTAAGAATGGCAACGAATCGCGTTTTCGAAGCGTTAACGATGCTTTCAACGATAAGTAACAATAATAGGTGCGAATGGTGCTAGAATAGCACCTCAACAGCGTGTAAGTAGGTATGTCTATAGCGAAAGATAAACTTATTGTTAGCCTTGTCAAGACGGAGAGATAGAGAGAGAGAGAGAGAGAGAGAGACGCTCTCTTGATCTATAATTAAACACACCCGTCAAAGCGTAAATTGTTTACGAGTTCCGCCAACAATAAAGTTACTTACCCTACCCGTGGAAGAAGTGTAGGTATACGTATATGTATAGCTATATACTGTGGTATATAAATTATGATTCGCGCTGCCCGTACGTATGATATGACGTTATGCACTTTTCATTTTCCAGTTTTATCTTCTTCATTTCAGTTTATTCCATTCCCGGTAATTTCCCTTCGTTCAACATGCGCACACATTGACGTGCGGGATTTCAATTAATCGAATGATAATTAATTATCGCCGCATCATGTAGCGCCTAGCATCCTATAGGTGTAGGTATTTGTACCATATATACATAAGAAGATCTGTATGTACCTATGCCTACGTACTCACAACTATAAGTGCGGATGAGAATTTATTTTCCAATCATTGCGTGCACCGAGACAATGAGTGGCCGGTTGTTTAATTGGCTCTTGGAGAACGCTGGGTTTGATTAATGAAACAGACGTCTGTATGCATGCATCTGTGTACATACATTGTACACAACACGCATGCACGTGATTATAATTATAGGTATAACAGAGGCGAAAAGATTCCGCGCGCATTGCATACGATAATCAGCCGAACGTCCTGATGGTGGGCAACCCACCACACCGCGACGTCATGCGTCATCAAGGAGACACCCGGTATAGTTACAGTGAAAAGGGATGATAAAAATTGTTTTCAGATGTCATTGAGATCGATTCTTTTGAAAATTACATCAGAATTTGCCGACACGAGCTCCTCCTCTTTCGATTTCGGTTCACTAAATCAACACATACGAGCAGCTCGGTGGTCTAGGTGAAGAAAGACCTGCAGGAGTTTTGAGCACGGGATCGCGCGAACGATTTCAGAGTTTTCCTGAATCTCGGTCCCATTTTTTCGCAAAACTTCGAATCGATTTGGATTTTTCTGCAGAATAATTTTACCGGTGTCAGGGAGTGCGCTACGATCAACTAGATTTGGGAAATAATCATGATCATTATTGATCGACTAATTCGTAAAATATAACCTGAAACCCCGTCTCGCAGCGGAATAAATATATTTGAATTTTGCACGACATTCGTCATGCCCTAGCTGACCAGAACGCACTTCCTGACAATTGCATAATTATTGTGCAAAAATTACGAATGGCATTAAAGTTTTGTGAAAAAATGAGACCGAGATTCTGGAAAACTGTGAAATCGGTCACGTGATTCCGTGCTCGAAACCCCTGAAAAAAATTCTCTACCGAGAATCGAAAGTGTATTTCTCTTTTTTTTCTTTCTTTGTATTCTCTTCTTTGTTCTTTCGATCGAAAGATATTGCCTATAAATACGCATGTAACATAACGGAATATTTCTTACGAATTGACGTCATCGCGATTTCGCAAAAACCAAGCGATCACAATTATTGTAACGATAAATTACCGAATTCCACTTTCGCGGAATATCTCATCAGCTAATACCGCGAATCGTTAAAATTGTAACGCAGAATTCGAGGGCAATGAATTCATCCTTCATCGGCGAAATTTCAGAGCAAATATTTTCGTGAAACTCGACGATAGCGTATAAAATTCATTGCAGAATTATGTCACCGCGCAAGGTTAGTTCGTTGTTTGATCAATATTCATGCAACAACAGCGTCGTGGGCTGCAAATGCGTTGGCCAGCAGCTCGCAGCACACATATATTCATTCTTCCTTTTTTTCTGAACACATTATATACCTACATTATACCTATAACTTCTTAATTCCTGCTGCACGACGATTCCGATTATCCCTAATGCATCGTATATAAACGTTACAGAAGACACCCGGCAGGTTGTCAGGAAAGAAGCACCGATATCGGATGAAATGATATGAAATTTGTTAGCTATTTGCGTTGCAATTTGTCTGTTGAATAATTATTACGATACGATGTAAAATTTGGTTGACCCGTTTAGACGAGAAAATTGGGTCACGGAAGTTTCCATCAAATGGTTATGTAAATTTTGTGAAGTTTGTTTAGTTGAAATAACATCCAGAAAAACAAACATTGATTGTTGTGTTAGTTTGAAGGAGAAAAAGTATCAATATCACCGGAGAAATTATACTGTACAGTAGAACCCCGCCAACAAAATTTGTCTATCGGAGTACCTACACTGTACCTAATATTCGAACAAAAAATAATCAAACCTATGTCAGAGTTCGGGAGATGCATTTAATTATAAGACAGCGAGATTTACAGTTACTACGAGACCCACGCGCTGCGATCGTCCGAAATAGATTTAGCTCCAAAGATTCTAAATCGTTTATTTTAATCTAAGTGATGAATGATGTGATGCATGATGGGATAGAATCAACGCCGGATTCACTTACAGGCCCGAAGGGCCCGCGGGCCTAGAGACAAACTGCAACGCAACAGATGACAAATTTCATATCATTCCATCCGATACCGATGCTTCTTTCCTGACAACCCGGCGGGTGTCTTCTGTACCGTTTATATATGATGCTCTAGGGATAATCGGAACCGTCGTGCAGCAGGAATTAAGAAGTTATAGCTATAATATATCTCTGAGAATGGAACCGAGGCGTTACAGTATATGAGGTACGCGCGGATCCATCTTGCAATAATATCAAATTCGATCAACAAAACGAGTGATATTATGTAGGCTCAATATCGCCCAACTACCGCAACATAACGAGATACGATTATTGAGTTCTGTAAGCGTACGTTTGTAACGCAAACGGAGACACGGAAACGAATCCACGAGCCATTCTGTATCCGAAATATTAGGTCAATCCTCATCGCGACACTCTCTAGCTCGTTGTCAGTTCAGAAAAGACTGATCTTCAAATCAACATTTCTAGGGCTGTGGCTACGTACGACAAAGGCATCCGCTTGAAGAGCCTTCGTCTTGCATCCGCCGCGCGGGTGTGCCACTCGAATCAAAGACTCGCTTTGCTAGGTATAATACTAACAAATATGCCCAAAGCTAAAACTCGAACTAAACGCATATCGATAGTCACCCAATATACGCACTTATCGGCTTCATAGACTAAACTCATAACAGTCGCCGTGCAACAAGCTGCGTCTAAAATATTACGCGCCGATTGTATATCTGGCATAGTGCTATGAAGTTAGCATGAACGTTAAACATGTCTCCTAAAGTTCAACCTAGTACGACTATTATGTCGTTGGTTTGGGGTTCCTGTATCACGGCGACCAATGTGACCATTAGAAAATGATCGTAGAAATTATTTGAAAATTGGAGAACAAATTGTCGGAAATAAAAACGAACGCGGAACAATCAGAGTTAAAAGGTTATCCTGTGACCGAATACATTGCAAATCGGGCTGATCCTTTTACGCGATGTCTCAGAATTGATCGTTCCAAACTGAAATATGTGGTTTTGGGCATAAAATGAATTGCAAACTGTGAAAAATTCGGGAAACTGTTGCCTGTATTCAGCGCCTGAAATGTTGATTTATATTTCAACGTTTTCACCCTGCATTCGCAGCTTATTATGTACATACTTATGTAACTTCTGAACCATTTAAGTTTCAATCTTCACGAAGTGTTCAGGATGTTTTTTATCTTCATAGATTTCCGTAAGTAAACGGAAAAAAGACCGATGTTTCCAGTTAAAAAATACGCATCGAAATGATATATTTTTTATCTCAAATTACCTTTTTCCAACACCTGCTTGGAAAGTTCGACTTTTCGTGGCTGTAGAGCGGGCGGGGTATAGTGGCCGATTTCCGACGGGCGTGGCCGGGCCGAAGGATGTTGGCGCATGCGCACACCGCGAATCCTACGTTTTCCGCACTAGGGCGTTAGTTTTTCCGCGCGGATAATGTAGTATCCGCGATGCGCGCGTGCGCCAACCTCTTTACTTTGTTGGCTATACTTTCTAGCTTTTCGCGACGCGCGCCACGCTCTACAGGCACTAAAGCCCTGCATCTTTCCTCGCAGGCGTGACAAAAAATATCGTGTGTGCAGGTTAGGGCGGATAGGCAGTTTCTGACTTGTATGATTGCTGCACTTGCCTTCGGCTGATGCTCTAAACTTCACACTGGTCGGGAATCGCCAAATTCCCGCACTCGTTTCACAATATACTGTTTTGTCTTAGCTGCTTGGAAAGTTTAGTATTCGAAGTATGTTTAGCGTGCGCAAGGTATCGTATTCCCGCACTAGTGTGGAAAGTTACTCTTACGAACACTGCGGAAAACTATACCATTTCAGACCTTGCTGATCCTCATGCAAAAGTTGAGAAACACTTGCGCGGGTTTTTCTTCTCAGTTTATTTCTCTATGAAATTTGGATTCAAGACGAATCCTCTGACTTTGATCTCGTTTTCACTGATATGCGAGTTTTCCCAGTCGTGAGAAAAGATAACGATTGAAAATTCTCGTAGCTCAAATTTTGACAAATTTTTATTTTCAAAATCTCCGAAGCGGAAGTCCGAAAAAAATTCTGAAAATAATACACGTTCCCAATTCGATCATAGGAGTATAAAGCAGAAGAAAATTTCTTCTCAGATCTGGATCGAGGATTCACGTTTATAGAGTGTTCGAGTTGAGCCCAAATTGTCTCATATATCCATATACGATTGAGCGTACTATATACCTATATACATATGATATGATACGGTGACATTTATGAACTGTTGCTGTCGATGAATTGAGCCAAGCGCCAAGCGATGCCACTCGCGGTGAATGAAAGAAGTTAAATAATCAAACTTTTACGACACATAGAGAAGAGAAAAAAAAAAAAGACTAGACAAAGAGAAAGAAAAGGAACACTGGCGGATATTTTTCTTCCTGTCTTTCATTCTTTTTCCTTTTCTTTTTAGTGTCGGCATATGGCGGCAATCTACAGCAGATTTTATACCCAGGTGGACATAAAAAATTAGATATTTTATACTGCAGGAGATTAAAATGTCCGGGCTCGCCGTTACATGCTGCCAGGCGAAGCCTTATAATGAAGAAGAACGCGCAGCTGTTGACGGAATAACGTGGCCATTGTTTGCCGAGTTTAATCATTTTCCGAATACTGTATCCTAGTCTATTTTATTTTTATGCCTTCTTCATTTTGTGATGATGTCAACGACGACGACGACGACGACGACGACGACGACGATGACGATAAGTAGCAGTAATGCTAAAACCGGAAGGTGATTTATTTCACGGATTATACGATCTTTGAGAATCACGCTGTTGTACCATTTATCCACCAAGGAAATTTTTACAATTCGTTTCTCAGCCGACTTGTGTGCATTTTGTGTGTAAATGTTGAAGAAAATGGTTTCTAGCACTGAAGCAGTGAGCTGCACGGAAGCGAAAATGTAAATGACGATTTTGGGGATTTTGGGTTGTGAAAATACGACGCGATTCATTCCCTACTGTCTGTGCTATTAACACTCGACGCGATGAGTCTGCTGTTTCCAAATGTATTTTCAGTCTATACTTATCTTCGAAGATTCGTCTTATTGTTAAGCCTCGCTTCACATCACAGTTTATATACCTTTGTAAGTGATCGTCATCGTCGATTCAATCATCGCAAATCATTCCCGCGAATTCCTCCTCAAGCCCCGTGTTCTCTCGGCGGAGTATAAGTGCTGTATACTTGCTGCGGTTGATTCGCGGACGGTTTCGTCCCAATTGCAGTTTTCTGGTTGGGCAATATCAGACAATTTATTTTGACCACCACTGAACGTTGACGGCAGCGCCGGTTAAGTGACAGAGAATGGAAGTAACTCCACGATCTTCTGCTGTCTAGTGTCCGATCTCCGAGTCTCCAATGACAGTTTAATACCGATACCTAACCTCGTAATCTATTTCGGCAAATTGAAAGTTGTCATTCGAAAGTGATAATCGTTCGGAAAATTGTTGCTCAATGAATAATAAATACTCGTTGTATAGGAAAATACAGCTACGAAATAGATTACGAGGTTAGGTATCGGTATTAAACTGTCATCGGAGACTCGGAGACAGCAGAAGATCGTGCAGTTACTTCCATTCACTGGCACTTAACCGGCGCTGCCGTCGGCGTTCAGTGGTGGTCAAAATAAATTGTCTGATATTGCCCAAGCGGAAAACAATTGGGACGAAACCGTCCGCGAATGAAACGCAGTAAGTGTACGTACCTGTAGAAAAAATTCTCTGCAGAAAATCCGTCCGCCTGAACCTTTTTTGCTAATAAATTCATTTGACTTGAATCACATTCGCTCTAATAATTGCTAGCTAATTGAGAAAACGGAAAATGCGGATGTGCAGTTGTATCGATGATAAAGAAGGAAAGAAAAAACAAGATTCTAAAAAACCGATTATAAGGAAAATTTCATGCGACTTTATCATGTAACAAACTTTCGTTGTTCTTTTCTCTTGTTCAACGTATGGCCGAATCACGCCTCAATAATATCTAACCTATAGGCAGCACCTGCAGCCTTAAATATATCTACGTAATATGTTACGAAACTTTCACTAACATTAGATCGCAGGCTCGAATAGTGCAGATCAGCGCCAATATTAGCTCTGAACATTTCTTAATCAATCAACTTAGAGCTAGAATTAAATCGAGATTCGAGTTATTATTATCCCGCGTGGTAATTTCGGGGAATGTGTACGGAAAAAAAAATTGACGATAAACAATTGTTCCCAAAATTTTTGTGCCTCTTCGTTATTTTCACGATTTGGATCTTGGTGAGGGGTCAATCACTGTGAAGAAATGGCCTACGTCGATTACAACTACACAGATCACGAATCGGTTACAATGATAAAAAAAACAAACAAACAAACAAAATATGACAAAGAATACAGTCACCGCGGTGTACACCGGATTACAACACTGATTAATCCCTTGGATCGATCTTGGTCTTTTACAAATTTTGAATATTTCTCTCACTGTTGTGTTGATTTTGTCTTTTTCTATCTCTTGTCTCCGGGGAAGAAGAACCCGAATTTTCTTGTGTCTGCGAATTCAAGGGCGGTTATACCCAGAGTTCAGAAACGAGACGAGACGAGATGAGACGAGACGAGACGAGACGAGACGGTTTCGGTTGTAGACAAACCTTGATAATTCTTGGCACAGTATGTAGCCACGAAAACGTACTTGTGTCCAATAACTCTTTCTACGAAATACGGAAATGTCAGATCTACTTGCAGCTGGTGCAGTAACATCATGCAGTACCTACCTAGGTGCTATATATAATTTCTAGGCGATTTTCCAAACCGTAAAATTTCAAGATATTTACCCATTCTGACGTTTTCAAACGTATTATCAACAATTCTCGTTCTTATTTCTCACTTTTCTCAATCGGATGTATGACCTATAACGACGATAACGGATCGCTCACGTGACTGAAACCATTCTACAGCCTATAGCAATCATTTGGATACAGCAGGCATCGGCCTCCGACCGAAAATTCAAGCGAATATTACAATTCGGTGCTTCATAAAAAAGCTTGAGCTATATACCTACCTCGAAATAGATGGACCTGCAACGATGGACATCGGTGACGTACTGATACTTCAAAGTACGATGATATTTTCAGAGATAATATTTGGATAATAATCACGTAGTACCTACCTACATACGATATATAGAACGTATACTGTATAAATAGGTATGGCCGATCGCTGAATCAAATATTTGGATAACTGTACTGACCTAGGATTAGAAAGACAAGAAGCAGAAAAAAGGAGAGAAAGAGAGCGAGAGAGAGAGATCTAGGAAAGAGATAAAATGAAAGGGAATCTATTCCAGATTAGAACGATCTTATCATCGTTAGTCTTCAGAGGAAACGTATATACCGAATACTATACGCATTTTCGTCATTGGAATAAAAATAAAAAAATCCACTCGTATAACTAGGCCACGAGATCTCTAATTATAAATTCAGCTCGCTTGATAATTCAGATCTTACGGGAGGAGATTATGAATTTTACTCATTTCCTTCTTCCACAGGTATAGACAGACTAGATTCAGCACAAGACGAGTCCGGAAAAGGGTCGTCTTCAAACATGGCGACTGCAACGTTGTACAAGGAAATGTGGCCAAACGTCGGAGACGATATCTGCAGGTAGATACTACCGAATCGTTCAAATTTCATTACACGAATTCAAAAAAATTTAGCGATAGGAATTAGAGTTGATTTCTCGTTGCTATGAAGCTCGAAGAATGTTTTTCGATGAATATTCAAAGAACTGTTATATCTAGTACCGGAGGCTCTCCGAGCTCCAGAAATATCGAAAATATATAGTTTCTTTTTAGTTTTCGTAACGAGTTCAAAAAGACTGGAGCGGAGCGCACATATCTTTTCAATATTTGCAAAAAAAAAAAAAGAAAAAGAAAGAAGAAAAAAAAAACGAAGAGAAAAAAAATAGCCTGAAAAATCCTTTTGTTTTTTTGGAAACAGGATCAATGTGTGGCACGTCTTAATTTCTCGCGTGCTTCCAGGATATATTTACAACGCTAGTAGACGCCCAATGGCGTTGGACGCTCTTGGTATTTGCCTTAAATTTCCTGCTATCTTGGCTTGGATTCGCGATGGTTTGGTGGCTGATTGTCTACAGTCACGGGGATTTGAATCCCCACGATAATCCGAACGACACATTCATACCCTGCGTTCAAGGCATCTACGGATTCACAAGCTGCTTCTTGTTTTCAGTGGAAACTCAACATACGATCGGGTGAGTCCAAACACTATCATCGAACAACTCCCAATAACTCAAGAGATCCGTAAATTTTGTGGAAAAATCGAGGGCCGATCACTCTTGAAGTCCGGTGTACGCCAGTGTATGAATTCCTATTGAATCTTTCGAGTCCGTGAAATCACTATTAGAAGAGTCCCATGAAGCCCCAAGAAATACCACGATGTCCTACGAAGTATCGAGGAGCCTCGTGAAACCCCGCGAAGTCTCGTGAAATCTTTCGGAGGCTTCGAAATCTTTGCAGATGTTTTATGAAATCCCGTGAAGTCGCGTGAAATCTTTCGAAGTCCCGTAGAATATATCAAAATTTTCGAAATCTCTGAAGTTCTACGAAGTCCGGTCGAGTCCCATGAAAGCCCGTGAAATCTCTCGATGTTTTTGGATTCTCAAATCTCTGAAGCCCCGCGAAGTATTTCGAAGTCTTTCGAAATCCCTCGAAAGTCTCTCCAATCTCCGGAGTGTCCCCGTGAAATCCGTGAAATTCCAAAGAAGTCTTTGGAGTCTCGGAGTCCGTCGTCGTACGCCATTTCCGGGAGTGATTACAGCCCCTCAGTGAAAGCGGATTTTCAATAATTTTTCTTACAGATACGGAGCGAAGCACACGACGGAGGAGTGTCCAGAAGCAATTTTTGTGATGTGTATACAATCCATGACCGGCGTAATGATCCAAGCTTTCATGGTCGGAATTGTATTCGCAAAGTTATCACGACCAAAGAAGAGAACGCAGACATTACTGTTCTCGAGAAATGCTGTGATATGCCAACGCGATGGACAGCCATGCTTGATGTTCCGGGTCGGTGACATGCGGAAGAGTCATATAATCGAAGCTCACGTCAGAGCACAGCTGATCAAACGAAAGGTGGGTTGTGAAGTGTGATCTTTCAAACGCTATAAAATACTCATTCGCGAATGTAACTTGCGGTTTATAGACGGAGTATAGTTACGTTCGTGAATATATATTTCATCAAATCCACACAATATACTTACCGCACAGGCATTTTATCATTTTATCATTTTTTATTAACCATCTCGTAACCTCAAGGAATATTTCAGGTGACCCGGGAGGGAGAACTCTTGCCATTTTTTCAAACCGAATTGAAAGTTGGCGGAGACGGCGAGGAGGACAAGATATTCTTCATTTGGCCAACAACCATAGTTCATAAAATTGATTCAAGATCACCGCTCTACAATTTATCGGCAAGCGATATGTTGAGGGAAAGATTTGAGATCGTCGTTATACTCGAAGGTTCGTGAGCCACAATCAACTTCCTCCAAATACAAGCAAACACCTTGAATTCTTTTTCCATTCTTTCGTGTCAATACCTCTCTTTTTCCTTCCAACAGGAGTTATCGAGTCAACCGGGATGACGACACAGGCAAGAAGCTCTTATTTACCTTCAGAAATATTATGGGGACATAGATTCGAGCACATAATAACATTCAAAAAAGAAAGCAGTGAATACGAAGTCAATTACACCCTATTCAACAACACCTACGAAGTTGACACTCCCTTGTGTTCCGCTGCGCAATTGGATCAGCTCAGAGCACTCCATCGGTCAAAAGACGGTATAAATCGAAAATTCCAAGCTATGATTTTCGTGGAGCGGGCTCGACGCCTAACGATATGCAACCGAACGTACGCGCGAGCGAATTTCGTAGCAGGAGACAAATTCGCTTGAATGATTCCTCTTTGACGTTTGTTCGAATCTTTTCTCTGTATTCACTCGACCACTCTCACGGTACACTTTTCTTTTACGTACAAGAATTTTCATAATTTCAAGGATTCCTGGCGAGAAGCTATAGAAGCGTAAGCGCGAACGTGCGAAAGATAGAGAGAAGGGGAAAGAGAATGCGGTGAAAAATTGGCCCGATGATCCCACGATTCAACATTTGCATGAGAAAAATTTGAAAATATTTTTCCTACCTATACCCGACGATAAAAACTCGAAACGAAATATTGCTGAGAAGTGGAGGACAGTTTGAGGCTATGAAATTGGCGGGAAAATGCGATTAACCCCAATTGAGATTAATTTGGGTCAATTAAATCTGTGGTGACACTACTCGCACGCGACATTTGCAGCGGCTTGTGACACACTGGTCGAGTTATACCCATTATCAAAAGAATCGCGAAAAATTAAGCCTATGCATATCACGTCATATCGTGAAGATCCTTGAACGACCGCTGCAATTGAAATATCGGAGAATTTCGAGGTCTTCAAATCCCCTGTCCCGCTTAAAATCGCGGCCACAAGCGCGCACACTCGTATATATCGTGCATCAGGGACTCACGACATTGTCGTTACATTATCCGTCAGCTAGCGTTGATCTGGATTCCGAACGCCACGTTACGGAAGAGAAAAGATTCACGGTATTGGAGGCGATTTTCGAAAAATACATCGTTGTTTTTCAAATTCCAGAGCGAACAAGTTCGGCAATTTTCTCCGGGATCAGAGACGACTCTAGCAGTTCCCTGGCCACCAGCTCAGGCTCGAGTTTGGCTTCTTCGACGGGCGGCTTACAAATGCACATGTCTCCCACACCGCCCACGCCAATTCCAGTAACGGTTACTGGTCCTGACGATTCCCCGCGGGAGGGTAGCGTCGAGTACGATATGATTATACAGCCCGATCGGAGATTGGCGAGTTTCTATACTCAAGACGAGGTGAGTGAGAAATTTGCTGCGTAACACTTAACGTGCTATTGAAGACATGTTCACCAGACACGAAAACCGATTGTTACTCATTCTTAGAAGCATTGTTATCACTTCGGAAACGCGATTCGTCGCCACTCCTACACCACGCAACCGATCAAAACGAAACTTCAAAGATTAGATGCAGAATTTTGGCAGAAAGTGGCTAAATATTTCGTTTTGCTGAAATTCTAAGAGAATTCAAAGTTTTTCGCGATTCTCTGAAAGTTAGGTTAGGTTCGTTTATAGGTTGGATTGGAAGAATTTGAATTTCCGATAGAAGATTCAATATTTCGTAGAAATATAATACTCAGCCACTTCTTGCCGAAATACTGCATCCACTCCCCAAAGTTTCATTCGGATCGGTTGTTTGGTGCAGGTTTAGCAACGCATTTCATTTCCGAAGTGATAACAATGTTTTTGAGAATAAGTAACAATGGGTCTAAATATGTCTTTAATGGCACGTTAACAGTGAAAGTAAAGTATCTTCGATCTTGAGACCCGGACATTTGATCATCCCTCAGTTCATGGAGCCAGAAGATTTACGGAGAAGTCCGAGTTTTGCTTCGTCTACTTACACTGTCGAGGATCTGAAGAATCAGCAAGACTACAATCGAGTACTAGAGGACATAAATGCGAGCTTGAGAAAGAACCGTAAGAGTAGTATATCCGCGAAGGAGGAGAAGAAGTTACAGAGAGAAGGATCCAGGGCCACATTGGAATCGAGGAAAAACGAGGCCAAAGCAAACGCGGATGGCATGAGAAGATCGGCGTCGAAATCCACCATTGATAATCAAAGCCACGCAAGTGCCATGAAAAAATCACCTTCCAGGTCTACCATCGATTCCCGGTAAGTTTCAGCCACGTTACCTTGTGCCAATGGCCGAGGAGAATGATCGACGTCACAGCGAGCTAAAACCGAAACAAATCCACCGCTCGCAGAATCCACCGCGTGCAGTGTTTGTCGCGTGAAATAATCACGGGGCCCTTCTCCCGTTTCAGGCACACCCGTTTCCACGATTCTCCTGAACGAACTCACGAGCCAAGTGACTCCAGAGCACAGCCAAGAAAGACGAGCCTGAGCGACGGTCACAAATCCAGACATGATCACCATCATGGTATTCAAAAGAAGACCAGTTTCGTACTAAACGATGGCGAACCCATCAGAATTAGCCCGGCTCGAGTGCCGACCGAATCTCGGGACAGGAGGTACGGGGAGGGAACAATCATCAGGATATCGCCACCCCCACTTAGCGATACAATTGAGGCTTCCACGGAAACCACGAGCAAGGTTAATCATCTTCAATCTCAGCTCACCACCCCAGAGGAACAAGTGTAATGGTGAGTTTCCTTTCTCTTGGCTGTATTGTGTTACTTCTTCCTTCAATATTAGGAATCGAGAGAGCGGTCCCGAGTAGACCGATACGTAACTTATCGCATGCAGGGCGATTCAGGTTGAGCGGAACACACTTTGCTGATAGATTCTTGGAGAAATTCCGAAGCGATAAGTCTTCATTCGCCTGACCGACGGTCTTCGAGCTACGGAGGGTCCGGGTTGACCTATCACAGAGCTTGCACGCGGGCGAGCCACCGCGGGCTTGGATCTGCGAGTGAACACAGTCTTCGCAGACTAACGTATGAGCATTGTGATTGGTCACGTTGGATATTCTGTAACTCGGAAACTATCGGTCCCAGAAATTTTTGGCAGAGGACTTTCCGTTTCGAGATTTCTCCAATCTCAACCTGAGTCGCTCTGTATACTCGTAAATTACGTCTCTTGGAGACAGCGGCGCAGAGATTTAGCTACGTATCAGAAGTAACGAGTCCGTGCTACATGACGAGGTACACACAATAGCTGCGCAATTAGAGGATTCAGAGTCCCGCTGTTCAATAGGACAATTTAAAATTGTCATTCGACCGGAGGTAGCAGCAGCTGCAGCAGCAGTAGCAATACGATCTTAATTGGAACACAAAAGCTTACAGCGTCAAGGTGTGCACGGCACGAGTAGCGGTATGAAGTAGCATCCTGTGCCACGGCCACGGCACACGGCCATCAAATAGTTAATCCTCGGTCGGCTCCTCTCTTGCGGAAGTAATTTGACCGGAGCCCAAATTATGCAAGATCAATTCCAGGAAGACAAAGACTATTCCACTTCTCAAAAGGTCTTCTAGGCCACTTACTGAATTTCTTTCCTTCTCTCGTTGGCCAGTTCCGCGGTCAGTCTTGCAGTTCACCCGATTCGTCGGACAATTCAAACCAACGTGCATCGTGGTCTCGATTGCATTTGGCCATGAGGTAGACGTGGCTGAATCCGTATCCGTCCGATTCCACATCGCGCGGGCATGATATTATAATCAGAAAACTCGATGCGTTTAGTTATGTAGTTTAGCGTGGTGTAATGTCGGTTACGCAGCTATGTTCGCAAATGTGCGACCAGAAATACCGGCGGCGGGGAGACGGGGGACCAAAGTTGCTGAGATTAAACAATTGGCTGGCGTGATAACGAGGGCACTTCCCGCCACTAAATTCATCCTGCTAACAGCAGCCAACGGATGACTAGACTATAGTTCATCTCCTCCCTTCTCACTCTGTACTGGACTCTCGCTCGAACATATGATACAGGCGCTGTACGGGTACGTTTACCATCGTGGTCAACCACACTCGGATAGTTACGGTCATGTTATTCCTGGTCAGATGAAGAGTTCGGGACGGGACTCGGGGAAGCACTTCTACTCGCGTTCTCGATTTCGCTCCGATAATCGGTGTTAGTTATTCGTTGATCGTGAATCAAGTTCAACATAACGTTACGCGAGACGTTCAATATTGAACAACCACCCGAGTAGGTTTCCAGCACTGGGCCAGGCCTGGGCCAGTCTCAGCCAGCACTGGACCAGCACTGGACCAGCCCTGGCCCGTGAGTTAAAACCTACCCGGGCAATATTAGACTATACCTATCTACGTGGGTGCGATGGGTAAATCTACTTCTGCGAATTGATCAGTCTCAAGTTTCACAACTTGTTAGAAGTTTCCACTGCTATACCGATATGCAGTACGACCGGCGACAGACACAGGTCAACAAAACGTTGCGTCCATCCAACTGCTCATGGCATCGCTGAATCGTGATTGTTGTATCAATTGAAATCAGACGCCAACAGCACTTGGAACGTACGCGACGTGATGCAATATCCAGACAAACTCGGACTACAAACGTAGTTCTGAACACCTACTGACAATAAGAGGCAGAGTCCCATCAACTCCTCTATCACTGCTCATCATTCTCTCAAGCACATTGTCTGTTTGCAACATGTTTCGCCTTCTTGCGGTTGAAAGTAGGGATTCGAACGTTCTTTTCTGCCTTCTTAGTTCAGTTTGCTCGTATTTTTGCGCATCTATTGATCGGAGAAAGATGAATTTCGATGCGATACTTCGTTGGACTCATTCTCCGTGCAGGCGTTACATAATATTATCAACGATGTATCGAACTACGGGAGCGGTGTTATTGAGACAGTCAAAGTAATCGGCATATTAGACCGAGGACGGTAACTGATCAACTGATGGTGCAATAGCAGCTAGTCACCGGTCTCTGCGAAACACGCCTCTGTCACGAGAGGGTCATCCTAGACGAGACAGTGTCTGGATGATGGGCGCAATCTGAAACGTCTACTGTTTCATTGTGAGTAGCCGCTATACGTAGATATCATACTCATGTGCAAGATTACCATCCAGACGACCTTGTCGTCACTTATGGCAACCTCAGCTCTTTAAATCTTTCTACCGAATCGTAACCTCTCGCATTCGGATGATACGAATTGAAACTGTAACGGCAGTGATTTACCACGCTCACAAATAACGCATCCTCGACCACGCTGCACGCATGGATACAGCATACGCATCAGGCGAAAAACTCGACGTGTTACGATTCAGAAAAGTACAAAAACGGTTTCAATCTGAACTGCGAGTGGAGGGAGTTAACGCCGCCATACGCTGAATTATCGACAAGAGATTTGTCACCGAGAAATAATAGAATAGGATGAAAATTTCAACGTTATGTTCTGGTATATGACGAGCGGAATGATACTTGCGCAGATAACATTCTATGAGCGAATGACGCCATCGCTTGATTTCCGAACGTTGTAGAATGTAGAAACAGGTGTATGCACATCTACGCTCATCTATGTACATAAATGTATGACGTAGGTACGCCACTGGCGAGTCATAGACACTTCGAGATTGCGCAGGGTGCCGTGTATGAGAGTATCTGGATACTGGATTCAACTGTAATCTGGAGTGGAAAGATATGATTTATACTTTGGTAAACGGGATTCCGTTGTTCTCTTCAATGCGCCATGTGAGAATCCGAGTGACGTGCGGCATGACTCTCAGCGGCTAACCCATTATTCGTCGTCGATCGCGTCACAAAACAATCCCCTCAAGAATGAAACTATGCAAGGAAAACTCGTTTCGTGCCCAAGATATCCCGTCGAAAGGTACCGTTCGTGTACAGTCGGCGCGGATCTGGAAACACTACATCGAAAACTCGTGAATTTCTTCTGTAAATTTCACCGGCCTTCGTCAAGGCGTTGAAGATCGGGGGAAAGTTCATCTGTTTCTCCATACTCACCAAAGTTTGGGTAAATTTTGAATAACGATAATTCAACTATTGCTCGACAGCTGTGTAACCGTAACAGCTATCTCACTGTACCGAAGCAGAGGTGAAGAGAACATGTTCCTTTGCGCGAGCCATTCTCATCCGACCCCGCCGATAGCAAATAGGAGCAAAGGTTAACGACCTTGTAATGACAATGAACAAAACCGCGGGAATCGTGGAACAAGTAGAAATTTGTATCTCAGAGTAGTGCGGTCTCAGCCATATGTTCGAAAATCTCTTCAAAGTTTTTCGATGCGGTAATCGTGTAATTTTTTTCATTTTGACACGTTTTTTTTCCAATTTCCGATCCATCGTCGCCTAAAACGAACCCGCTCACGTAACTGTGCGCATGAAATTCGCGTTGAAACTGTATAGACGGAGCAATAGTAACTCAAGGGAAACAAAAAATCCTAGGAAGAGGTATACGGTTTCGAAAACCAGTTCGCTAATCGCTATAGCTAAATTTCTCGAAATTCAATTTGTTCTGGCAATACGCGGTGATGTTGGCAATTGCAGCGAAGGCGAACACCAGTGCGAATAGTTGGGGTCACGAGTTCGTTCCCTCCCGAAAGTTCGCTTCCGTATGGAAAACAGGAAGAAAAGAAAAAAATGTGTGTCTACGTAATGATTAGGTCATCAAATTCTACGGGTGGCAAAACAAGATCCGTTCAGTTACTCGATCACGAGAGCCACCGAAGATCCATGAAAATTTACACCCGGCTAGACGCGCTTCATTTTTTTGTGAACGAAGAGAGAGAAAGAAAAAAAAAGTAAAAAAAAAAAAAAATGCCGAAACTAATATACAACTGTAGAAAGAATGAATCAAGAGCGCTGTGAAAATTCAAACGGTTGCGAGTTCCAGTTGGCCAATCACGGCCCGTGTCAGGTGGTCTAGCGCCGCGTGACCGTTTTTCTCCGGTTTGGATAAAAGCCATGGATTTTGGTGAACTTGAACTCTCGCACTCCCATTTGAAAACACTTGGATCAGCGATTTGTTTCGGCCAAATAATTGCGCGCGAGGATCAGTGTTTCCCAAAGAATACCCACTTCTGACGTAGAAATATTACAAAAGAATTCCACACGTCGATTTCCACGCCTCGCAATACGTATCCCGTATTCATGAAAGAACGTCGGATACGACAGCGGAGTCGTATTTGCCGCCGCGGAGCAAGAGAATGGCATAACATTAGAAGACTTTTGTTCGTTGAAAAATTCCAAGATCCCCACCCCCCCTCCCCGCCCCGAAAATGTGACGTGTTCGCGAATCGCTCGGGAATTTCATTTCGTCGATGGATCGTCGAAGTTTCGTGAATCATCGGAAAATCGACGAACTCGTATTATCGGCAATTTACGGATAAAGACGCGTACAACAAAGTTCACGTTCATCCACGCGGAGAGACAGATAGTGCTGAAGAACCACTGTGCCATTCCGGCCGGTTTCGCTCACTTATTATTATAGCTGACGACGTGTCTTGTAGATAATCGTGCCTAGTTCTCGAAAAGCTGGCTAGCTAGCTAGCTAGCTATCTATCTAGCCGCACGTATGTCTCTCTGTGTAACAGCAGAAGCATGCGTATGGATATGGGCAAGTTGGTATGAGGAATCTACATACATTGATGCACAGAAAGGCCCCGCGAGGAAAGAGAAGGGATACAAGCGACCGAGTGTGGGCCGGTGACGTAGAACAGTTACGATCACTTTCAAGTTTCGTGTGTATAAGTGAGAGTGTATACGTAAGTGCAGAGGGATCGAGCCGATATCTTAGTGTGTTTTCATGCCGAGCAATGCGGCAGTTGAAACCCGAGCCACCATCTTGCCTCGCGATTCCACAATCTTTTCCCTAGAAATTTTCACTTCGTTTCGGGTTCTCCAAAGGTTTGTCAGATCCGTAAATCGGGGGGACAGTTTAGTGACTATTCGCACCCGTTTTAGGACCGCCGACGGCCCTTTCTTGAATTCCGTATATCCGAACCGGCTGCTGCAGTGCCTTAGTCGTTTGTGTCACGGATAGGACTCGAAGCACCGCACCGTGTGCGAGCAGCGCGCGGGTGAACGATGTGTCCGATCATCGGTTGGCGGTAAAGTTTGAATTTTGAACTCGCTGGCCGTGACAGATGCAGGTATTGCGATACGCGACGTGATCCTCGGCCGACCGAAACCGATGTTGGAATAAGAGGAAACGGCGGATTCAACTTTGCGAACAGTTTGTGCTTGTGAAATCCCAAGAGCGAAAGGAACAGCTCTGATATAAAAAATCAAAGTGTGTGTGTGTACGACGGATGTGAGGAGGAGGAGGATGCAGGCGGACGCGTTTTCCGATTTTTTGTCTTCTTGAATCCTCAGGTGAATTTGTCGCATCGACAAATTTTGCCGGAATGCACGCAGGCATGTGTATATGTACGTACGTGCGTGCGTGGCACATACGACAAATTGTTATGACTTCGGTATACTCTGTGCTGTATGTATGTATATACCTCCGTATACCTCCTACTGCGAGTATTCCACGGTTTAGCGAGTTGCCGTTATCTTGATAATTGTCCAACTAAATCCGGAAATGGCGGATTACTCATATCTTCGTGTTTCATTCCTTTAGTCTTATTTATTCCGATTAAATTACTCAAATTACAAACTGACAACCTCGCTTACTGCTGCGGATCTCCACCTTTCCCGCGTCTCCGGTATATTATATATTGATGCCCACCAGGTACGCCTGTGACGACGCTTCGCGTTGTAAATTTGCCGCATTATTCCTTTCTAATCTAGAATCACGACGACGATAATGATGATACCACTTGGTTTTATATATACTGTACGTAAAAGCATCCGCAGACCGTTAACAGGATACAAACAACAGCTGTTGAAGATAGCAATAAATCCACTTGGTCCGAAGGTTCAAAAAAAAATTGCACAAACTATTAATCCAAGTTCAAGCTATGAGCTGGCTGTAATTAAAGAATCTAGTGAGTCAAGGTAGCCGCGATGGTTATGCTTGCATAACTCGATCCCACGTCGATGATGAATAAATATTGTTTTCTGTTTTTATTTCTTTTTTTCCATTCGATCCCGCGACCGGACGGCGAGCATCGAAATTTTCCAACTTCAGATCGAAAGAAAAACCATTCGACCGGCGTTTTCCGAGACCGGGACACCTCGGATTCGTAATCTGAATATGCAAGTGAGAGTTATTAGCATTCGAATAGGGCATTGCGAGACCTGTAGGTTATTGGATATTGTTGGAACGGTCTTTCTAGTCTCTTCAGCCCTTTTTGTGCCAAGGTTAAGGTATGTTTAACGCAGTGTCCGTTGATGAATGTCTATGGAATATAGGCCGCATGTCCAACAGGTGGAACATATTAAATTCATGGCTACACGAGCCAGACTACTACATCGCAGTATATCACGCGATTATTATAGTTATATGTAGTACACCTACTATAACAATACTCGTCACCATTTCCGTCTTCTCTTTCGACGGTATTTGAATAATCTGAAAATTCTGCTTCTCAAAATGCGCTTTGAGGCGATATCGATCCACCTTCAAATGCGACTGCGCGCAAAGGGAGCTCGTAATGTGTTCGAAGCGTTTGAACTCGCGTTAAATTTACACGGAGCGAATAGGTATATAATATCCGTGAATTTTGACGAGGCAATATATCTCCGTCACCGAATTTGACATTCTATCCGTACCGAAACTGGAACATGATTTGAACAAATTTGAGGAGATTCCTTTCGCTCCATTCGCACCAATTTACCCGAAAACTTTTCAAAGCCACGGTTTCTGATCGCCAAGCAAATAACTCCGTCGTGATACCAGGTACCGCTCGCGATCGGTCCAATTCGTCGCTTAAGACAGTGGGCAGTCTTCGCGTATGTATAATAGGCATGAGGCCGCGGTGGCTGTGTCCTACCTATGTAGACATATACGTGTGCAGTTAGTCAGTCAGTCAGTTAGTTAGTTAGGTAGGTAGGTAGGTAGGTAGATAGGTAGGTAGGTAGATACTAGCGGAAATGGTATTCTATAGGATGTAATATACGCGATATATTTCCCCCGCCATAGGAGGCATCAAATGCCATAGCATTTGTTGGACACAATCTCTCGCAGCGGCGGTCGTTCGCGAATCTGAAACAGTTGAGAGTAGTGCGGCAGAGTCCGCGTGTCCAAGAGTCACGACGATACCTACATGCCTCGTACCTGTACAGATGTAGATATGTATGTGTATTTATCGTATTTATAACGAGTATAAAGTAAGCCGGGGGGAAAGGTGGAGAATCGTTGTAAAACCAAATATTTTTCGTTCATATTTCGTTCAGCATTTATATTCAGCTGGACTGTAGACGAGACTTTCGCACGTCGCGGCGTGGTGTACCACAACCACAAATCTGCATGGATTCCAATTTCCCTTGACGATCAATCCGTCCGGGGCTGCTCGTTTCTCTGGATCTTTTATTCCTCATTTTTTTCAACTGCAGATTTTTATTTCGTATTGAATTCGTGCGCCTATATACATCGCTGATTCAAATTCTCGAGGTGAAGTGAAAATTTGAAACAATCGGTTTCACAGTTTGACCCCGGGAGCGTGAAGTTTCAATCGGAGATCGGGAGATCGGGAGATCGGGGAGGCGCCAATTGCTGCGGAATCTTCAAAGATCTGAAGAAAATTCTCTAGCTTGAAGCCTGAAGCCGGTGCATCGGAATTTAAAACTGAGGAGAATAGTGTAAACTGCAGTTGTGTATGTACAGAGACGAAATGAGGCAGGAGCGGGATATTTTGATATTCGGACGAACAGATCGCAACGAAGAACGGTTATGACCATAACGAGAAATCCGACAGTCCAATCGAGCGGCTTTTATACCAACGCGGGATTTGAACCGGAGTTCGAATCGCAGCCAATGATTATCGGCCCGGGAATTGATGAGGAGTAATTCGAACGCAGTGTCGAATAAAGAACCGTTTTGGATCGATCGCGACCCCCGATCGGATCGATTGACGGTTGCGAAGCTATTATAATATTGTCATAAAGCAAATGAAAATACAGTGATTTCGATGCGTGAGAAAGAGACTCATTTCTGTATCGACATTATCAAGATTTAAAAACGGCCGAATTTTCGTTTACCATAATAATTTTACAAGGATAACCGGAAACTTGTGTGTGCGCCGTAGGTATGGCTGAATAGAAATAATTATAGAAAGGAGCCTGGACAGATGAGCGCCGAAATGCACGATAGAGGAGAGGATTACGTCATCAGAGGTTGAGAAAGAGTCGTATGCGAGATGGAATGAGTATACCTACCGATTAAACGATCGGTGAATATTTCACGAACGATTTACCCGGCAATTGAATAGATCGTGAGAATCGCTAGAAATTTTAATATTCACCCGCCGAAAAGATTGCCGCCTTTTATCCTATAGACTTGTACAACATTCCGGAGAAGAATTTACGTATCCTTACCTATATATGCCGAGGTGGGCTACCGGCGAAACGTAGAATAGAGGGAAATAAAATAAGCGAAGTATAACTGGAAGGAGAGAGAGAGAAAGAGGAAGAACAGAAAACGAAGAAGATTGGACCGCGTATCCTGATGTGATATTATAATTGCAATAAGAGAAACGTTGACTGAAGCCGATCGGACGAATCAAGAGTAATGCGTCCGGCAAACGACGGGATGGAAGAACCTCAGAAGCTTTTTAGATTACCTGGAACGATAGAAGAGGAAGAGGAAAGGGAATTGGAAGCACAAGGAAATGACGAGAAACAACCGCGATCGGATTCCCCGCTGCTGGGACAAAAAATTCCCACTGTACCGAGCATGCCAAAAAATATAACGCTGATCAGGGTCAGCACACAGAGCAGCAGCATCGGCGGCGTCGGTCGGCAAGATTCGGCAAGGTAAAAAGAACAAATATTATTGCGCACGATCGAAGAACAAATGTAACACACGGACCTGTCCGCAGGTTATCTGTCACGTTATTCCAATTTTCTTTAGTCTATTGTAATATTGTATAATCAACGTTAGAGCAATATCTACCAAATTTTATACCGTCGAATATTAATTCTCACGTCTTTTCATTCTCGTTCTTTCGCATTCTATACTTCGCGAGATACGTAGGTAATTTTCGATTGAGAATTTGAGAATTTGATGGGGGGGGGGGGGGGGGGGGGACAACACGCGCGTAATATTTGTATCTACGAACCGCGTTGTACAAAAATTACAAAATTTTCTCCCATCTAGTTAGCTCGCGGTATAAAATATTCATTCAATGGAGTAATTCTGCGAGGTATAAGCGTGTACGAAGTATATTAGACCGTGTATAACCAGCTGGGAAACCGATCGAAGACATGGACGTTCGGTCGATGAAGTGACGTGAATCATTCGCGTGGCGAATGACGAAAGAAAAAAAAAAAAAAACATCGATCGCGTGAAGCCCGTAATCGCGCAATCGCATCGATTATGCGAAACACGCGAATAAGATACGTAAACTGTATATGATCTATGTTCCGGGAAAATGACGCATTCAGGTCCGGACGATGATGCGTGAAATAAATCCGTGACGTAGTAGTGGAGACGGCGAAAACGAATTGGCAGTGAACGAAGCGCGAAAAAGGTGAGGTACAAAAGAGAAAAAAAAGAAGAAGAGAGATATCAATGAAAACGCTAGGGAGCAGTAGACAGAGAAGAGAAGGCGGGATGAAGCCCGTACCGGATTCCATTCTTTCATGAAAATTCGTCCGGCGCTCAACGACATTTCTGATATAACCGGTCAAGACGGTTGACAGAAAAGAAAAAAAAAAAGACGTCGTTCTGCGAACGCTCACTCGGACGTTTGGACGAAGAACTGGTTGACTTTTAAAAACCCGAAAATTCGAGAATTCAAGAATCGAGTCACTTTATACGTATAAAATGTGAAAAGGTAGTTTTATCAAATTTATCAATTACAGGATTAGTTACACTGGTCTGAGGTCATTTCCCACGCGTCCACGTACTGTATACACTAGGTCGAATATATTATTACAGGATGACAGAAATGCAGAAATTGGAATATCAGTTCATCACTTTATTATCCCATTACAGTATTTCCTTTCTTCAAACGCGTGCGTGCCTTTACCGCGGATTAAAAAGTCCACGAAATGCGTCTCCTCGTCAGGCTTTCGAGCTCGTCTCGTGTCTCTTCCAATTCTGATCGTTCATCTGCGATCCCATCCTCTAAATACCTCTGCAATGTACATCCCAGACGTGCGTCATAGTCTTAGGCGGAAAAGATCGAGCGAGTCGATAGCTTATAATAGGCCAACCTGTAGCTAATAATCGTAAACATCGTATCGTGTGTTACGATACCTATAACCGTTAATACGATTACGTACGCATTGTAACAGGAGTAAAACAAGAAGAGATGGAGATGGAGATGGAGATGGAGAAGGAGAAGGCGGCAGAGTCGCGGGCATAGCTATACTCATATACAACATGTTACATGTGTAAACTTAAATTGATCGCATCACTGCTTGCCAGAGCTGACGATCGATGTAATTATTTATTTACCCAGCAGCAGCAGCCTGCCCGAGCGAAACTGTATTTACCAAAAGTGTTGTCACTCATCTGTGTAAAAGGTGGCACAGTGCAATGAGGAACTGTGAAACGCGATTTCTAGAGTTGTTTGCCGAAGTGCTATTCCGAGCTAATTCATACTGGCTACATAGATTGCAGAAAAAATTTCCGCGCTACGAGTGGTATTAGATTGGGTTGTTTATTGTCATTTTCTCTCTGTCAATTGACCGCTTCTTTCGCTCCATGCGCCCCGCGATTCGACTGATCACGCAATTCATTGGGTCTTAAGTTAAGGTTTAAATTGTGTCGATCGAGTAATTAAGGAACTGCAGGAAGAAACGAAAAGAAGAAAAATGCGAAACGGAAGTTGAACAAGTGGAAATTTTCTTTTCTCTTGTACCTCGGGACCTGACGAACCGATCGAATCCGGAATTTGATCGGTCCCGAGTCACGGAAATCGGCATCGATTCGTCTATCAAAAGTTCGAATCCGTTTATTCGTTCTCAAGATATCGTCGGACATAAATTTGATCGCACTGCGCGCACGACCAGACCTCCGTCTGATAATGGTCGGAAATTGTTCTGCAGATCTGAAAACGCGGAGGACCCGGTAGAACCGGCGAGAATCAGCGAAAATCATCGCATTGCGAGTACAGGTAGGAGGATATGCTGTATGACCGCGAACGAGTCTTCATTTTCGTTTATCGATTTCCGGTGGAATGCAGAAATATTAAAAAAAATTAAAAAACTAACAAAAAATTCATGAAACGGAGTGCAAAACCGCGCACGCAGCTCTCTCCGGTCAACTGTCCGGGTAATTTCCATCGATAGCGATCGCAAGTTCGATACCCAGCTGTAGGAAATATTTGTGCGCATGATTGTCCGAATAAACAGAAAGAAATTTCGTCTCGTTTCTTTATACGTATGGCTGAAAATTGAAAATCGGATTCCCGCTCGCTGTGATTATTTAATCATAAATTGCGCGTACGAATTCCTTCCTATTTGTGACGGTAGAGATATTGCGGTCGGCCAATGGTTCACGGATGTGCTAATTAGTCAATTTCATCGTCTGCGGGGTGGCCCCATCGGTCTTACGTTGTCAACAAATATTAGCTTTTCTCATTTATTTATAGTTTATATATAATCCATTTCTGTTTGGACAACCTGTCGTTGTTTATCTCGACGATGATGTTACGTATCTGCCACGTAGCATGAGTGGCACACAGGCCATCTGTTATCGATCGTTTATATCCTATTGGGAATTGGATGATAACAGATCGTGCGATTTGCATACATCGTTAGCCGAAAGCGTCGTGAAGTAAGAAACTGACGAGGGAGAAGAACTGGAAGTTTCCATTTCGCAGACGGAGATTTTCGGGCGAAAGAGGAAAACAGAGAATCCTCTTCGAGTTGAAAATTTAACGATAGAAATAATTATTGATTCATGCAATATTTTGCGGAAAATTAGTAAGCCCGGTGGATAATGTCTCGACAAGATGAGAAGAAAAAGGTAGAATTTCACTCTCTGAAAATAGAATTTGAAATAGTCATTTCACTTCACTCGGGCTGCCCTCGCGAGATGAAATTTTGAAGAGCAATAATGTCTTGGAAAGTCAACGACATCGAGAATTATCGCGGGTAACATATTCGAAATGTGATATAGCTGTTTCAGAATCAATACCCAATCTCCCGAGGCATCTCCTCTTTGTATATTCTAATTCTCTTACAGAATATGTCTATATGAATTCTAATATGTCTTGCTGAATTCGGCGGGCAATTATGGTGGGGCGGAAAGTAGCTTATCGTCAATTTCAGGTCACACTTTGAGCGCGTGAATATAATATAAATGCGCATTACCAGTGAACATAGTGAAGTTAACTCTAATAAATTCGAATAATCTCTAACCGCACCAATTTCTAATTAATGTTCGCACCGGCGACAGAAAAAAAAAAGAAGAAGTATTTGATAAGTTTACCTAAAAATCGCTCCCTCGCCGCGTGTTGAATCCAGACGCCGTCTCACTTTCTTTGGTTTTATTCGTTCAATCTTCTCCGCGCTCCACCGACGCCGACTTGCATTAATTTTCAAAAATGCGGAGAACAAATTTGAAGAAATGGACGAAAAATAACGATCAGTTTCACGGGAAATGTGGGCTCGCTACGTTCGATGGGGAGGGGGGGACCGTTTCGAAAACGAGAATCGTAGAATCATGCAAACGGCTCGATCAATTTCGACGAAACTTTGCGAATTCGTTAAGTATGACGGCAGAAAGTGGCTAGGTATTCCACTCTTTGAAAACATCGATCGAATATGGGGAAAAATGAATATTCCCTATGTTAGCTAGGTTAGATCGCCAGATGCTATCAAAGACATATTCACCAGATAAAAGGCCGATTGTTACTCATTCTTAGAAGCATTGTTATAACTTCGGAAACGCGATTCGTCGCCACTCCTGCACCACGCAACCGATCAAAACGAAACTTCAAAGATTAGATGCAGAATTTTGGCAGAAAGTGGCTAAATATTTCGTTTTGCTGAAATTCTAAGAGAATTCAAAGTTTTTCCGGATTTTCTGACAGCTAGGTTAGGTTCGTTCATAGGTTAGATTGGAAAAATTTTCATTTTGGATAGAAGATTCAATATTTCGTAGAAATAAAATACTCAGACACTTCTCGCCGAAATACTGCATCCGCTCCCCAAAGTTTCATTCCGATCGGTTGTTTGGTGTAGAAGTGGCGACGAATCGCGTTTTCAAATGACAACAATGCTCTTGACAATGACTAAAAATGGGCGCAAATGGCACTTTAATAGCACCTTGAGGGGGTATTGCAGCAGTTGGCTAAATTGTTACCGATTGTCAATCACCTCGACAACGCGATATGTGTAGTTTCTCCGAGGCCACGCTGCAGCCGGTCGGGAAAAAGTATTGGGAACGAATGCAGTATTTCGGTAGAAAGTGCCCGAGGAGTATTTGACTTTTTCGAAAGATTCGTTGAATTTCGACAGACCGAATAATTTTCACGCTGACTAGGTTATGTCGTACAACATAGCTAGGCCAACGAATAATCCACCTAACCTGGTTAACATAGAAAATATTCATCCTTTCCAAATTTCGCCAATCTTTTGAAAAATGTAAACTCTCGGACACTTTCTGCCACAATACCGCATCGATCACCAAAACTTCCTCCGGATCGACTGTGTCGTCTCGGAAAAACTACAAATCGCGTTTTCGAGGTGGTTGACGATCGTCAACAATTGGGGGTAACAATGGCGTTCAAAGGGCGCGATACCACCTCAAAAAAAACGTCCGAGTACTGCGGGACAAATTGGCTCGTAGGTACCGGTACGGTTCACCTCACGCGGATACAGGCACGTCGCGGTCGGCCCCAGGTCGTTTAGCTCGATCGTTTCGCGTGCCCCGATCGAAACGCATCCGCGCACGCATATAGCGATATAATGTCTCTGCGAAGTGTAGATATTTGTCGTAGATAGATATACCTATACTCCAGCCTACAGTATAGATGACGTTGGGGTTTTGGAAGAGGGCGAAGCGATCACAAAGTGTGTTCGCTTCGAACGCAATCATTCTGTTAGGAAAAAATTATCTCGCACATTTATTACTTAACAACTTGTTAGTCTTATTATGAAGCTTGATTATCGAAGCCGAGCGACGGTGACGTCATACCGTCGACCAACTAAACTGAAGTAACTCGCTCGCTCTCTGGTAGGTAGTACATCTACCGCGCGAAGTCAACCCCAGTAGAAGATGTGCAGTGCAACTGATCCCGTCAAAGAACACCGTTACCGCATCATGCGTTCATATTGTTGCTAAACTTGCAGTTTTAAACGCTTATATATAGCACATACATATCTATAAGTATACATGGCCTAACCCATTATATAATAAATCTTCTCCATTGTACTACCTACTTTAGTCAAGTTTTAGTACGTTATATTGTTGCTGCTGCTGCTGCTCCTGCTGCTGCTCTGCCGCCGGTCCCGCTGCCGCTGTTACGATACAGCCGGATCACGCACGCACACAAACTTTTCGGTCGTCTTGATTTTTGTCTGTTGTTGTTGTTGTTCTTCTTCTTTTCTTTCCTCGTCAATATCGTGACGCGAGAACTACGCGCCGATGATTTCTGAAGATTGTAAAAACGATAAGGAATGTTTCACAAGCGTTTGTCTCCGCGATGAAATATCACAGGAATCATACTCCGAGGTGCCTACAACCGCCAATGGAATTGGAAAATCTCATACAAGACGTCCCTCCTCCTTCTCCGGAGCGGCTGCCGCGGGTCTCGTACGTCAACGGAGTCGTCAGAGCTGGTTGGTGCATTGACTCATAAAGCAAAGGTAGAATTTAACACGCGATCCATCCCTCTCCCCGATCTATCTACCTAACCCCTCTCTATCTATCTATAAATCCGGTAGATCCTCGGCCTAAAGTTCCACGCTGCGAAGTAACGATCATTCGATTTGATCGTTCAGATTGGCGGGGGGAGGGGGAATCGAATCTGAGTGTATATTGTTTATAATTTGTTCAACTGCTCCGTTTGGGGTTTCAATCACGGAATTGTAGTACATACGTGCATACATACGTATGTACATACATACGAGTCGCGACATACACAACTGATGAAATCAAAGGAAGATTTCAAATAAATTATAGATCTTCGACTCGGGGAGTTTCGAGCACGGGGTCACGCGGCCGATTTCAGAGTCTTTCGGAATCTTCGTCTCATTGATTTGAGGTTCTATTTTACGAATTATTGTGACGATTTTCCGAATATGGGTTACCAAAGCGCACCTCCTCACACCCGTCAATCATTCTGCAAGCAATTACAAATCGATTTCAAAATTTTGCGATAAACTGAGACCGAATTTCGTGAAAACTCGGGAATCGGCCGCGCGACCTCGTGCTCGGTACTACTCCTTGAGTTTCGCCCTTCGCATTTTTTCTTCTTTCGTTTTTTAGTAAGCCAATTTCATATTAGTTCGCATTGGTTATACAGTGTACGGTATACGCAATTTATCTATTTCTTCATGCTTATATAATTGTACGCATATTTATTTGATATGGAACAGTTCAGAGGCCGGTTAATGCGAAAGTGGGAGATCGGTCAGAGAGAGAAAGATAAGATGGAACTCATTCGCCAGCTTTCAACCGATGCATGAAGAAATATTTCGAGTTATATCACATCGTCGTACCTGTTGAATTATGAAAAAAAAAGTATATTGGAGCCTCGGCACGATTGGCCGAGGGATTCCCGAAACTCACTAAAAATAGTACCGCGCGTCTGATCTCTACTGATTCCGCGCGCGATCCAAAACGTCTCCGGTCGAATTCGAATGGCTCCAAGGGACGGTTTTGGATGGTCGAAATTTTGAGTATTATCAATGATTATGCCATCCCAAGACGATTCCTCGGATCACAGTGACTAGAGTGATTTGAATTTCGTATAATTTCAACTGTACCGGAACGGAATACAATTCAGGGTGAAGCGCCGGTTTCATCGGTGAGTAACCCCTGAATCAATCTTCTTATCATCTCGGATAACGTTGATACATACACGGAAAGAGAGATATTCGCGAACGCAGCGATAGGAATTGGTAGATATCGCGAGAGGCGATTCGCCGGCCTTCGTTACGTATGTACATACAATCCAATATATCACCGACTCAGCAATACTTTTGTTTGTGAAGCCGAACACGTTGCTAATTCACACGGAGAGAATTTTTTGCTAGAAAGATGCCGTGAATTTCCCCTTTATACTTCTCTCTGTGCAGCAATATGTTCCGTTGACGCGGTCGAGTGTATTGCTGATTCTGCAGCGATACGTTCACTGTACCGGTGAAAACCGGCCGATAATTCAGTTACAAATTCGCCATCGCCAGATTGGCGAAAAGTATCGCTGCGAACGTTGCCGAAATTTGTTTTTGTTTTTTTGCTTTCCGTACAGGTAGTTACCGATCGGTGCGCCTAGATTCTGAGAAAATTTCACTCGAAAATTTTTTCCAAACTGTCTTATTTCTCTTCTATTCTTGCAATTTTCGTTACATACAGATCCGCACTGTTTTCCTATTTTTTCGATGATTCGGTATTCGATGCAAATTTTCCACGGTTATCTATGTTCATCGATGTAATATACGACGAGCGATTACCGAACTCATTCGTGTTCGTGATCCAATTGCCGATCAAGCTAGCGATTTTACTCCCGTAATTCTGAGCTTCGGGGAGTTCTAATTCCAGTTATTTTCATCGAGATCAGATTCAACCTAGTTCCATAAAACAAACACGAAAAAATAGTAAAAACGTAATGCAGACAGATACGACTCGCTCGCTCCCACAGCTGTGTGCGCGGGTACAATAAAATGCGCTGATTAATTTATATACTCACTCGTCAAATTTATTGTTCACGCGCCTCATCACTACAATCTGATTTATCCATGGTTATGGCGCGAATGCCGGAATATCTAGATATCGTAGTACATACATACATACATACATACATACATACATACATACATGTATACATACTGCTGCGGTCGCATATGATACGAGTTTACAGGAAAGACGGAGAGGAGTGAATGTAGCGCGAATGAGAAACATCTTCCGCGGTGATCGTAGCCAATTGATTTTCAACGTAAGATGTCTTACGGACGGTGGATTAAAAATGTAAAAAAATGCACATTCAATCATCGAAGAATATGCCTCATAGCTCACGGGCGCTCGATATAGCAACAACAATGATCGGCGACGGTTAAGTTTCGCCGCGATCAGCACAATTCATTAACGCGCGCATAAGATGCGGTACGTCTAGCATAAGTATAGCTTACCTGCCGATCCATGCTCGAGGTATTACGAGGTACATACACAGGTTCGTGAATGCGAGCGAGCGCGACGCAAGTCGTCACTTTGCGTCGCGACCTCAGATCGAAAAGATATCGAGGTGTAATCCATCCAGCGATTTTCTCCAAGTTTGCGATTAATCTTGATAACGAGAAACACCTGAAACGCCGTACCGTATACCTATACACCACGCTACGAACGTGCGATAAGAAAATTGGAACTCTTTGGTCTACGCCGAGTGAGTTATCGTAACCCGCCAGTCGCGGAGTAATCATCACAGCTCGTACCTAGCTAGCTCTACTCGTGGCCGGGGCATATCCACGCTGTGTAAAAAATCGAGGTGCTCTTCTCAAAATCGGTAAAAGAAAACGGCGCATCGTTTGACTTGTGATCGTGGTGAAAATCGATCGATAGTCGCAATCGTCTACGGTTGCAAATGTCAGGATCTGCTCCCCACCACCACCTTCTTATACTCTCGAGAAGGAAATACGCGAATACATAGATTAGCGCGATGTATAATTTTCGTCGAAATAAACGGTTGATCGTGAACATGGAGAATTGGGATCGGCTGATGATCCTGTGAGAAAAAATAGCGAGCTGCACGATCTGAACGAGTGGGAACGTTTTCGAAATCTCGAGCACAGGTCACACTGACTATCGGTGACAGGTTACAGCTACGACGTTTACTTGTTTGACTCTCACGTTAGTGTTATTTTTTCCTTGTTCGCGAATTGCCGGAGCAAACTTCTCGTTTAGAGACGGATAAGTGGCCGAACGGTCAACATTGAACGAGCGTATAAAACGTTGCGAGATACTCAAGAGGATCGCAGTGCCACAGTTACATAGCTAACCGTTAAGCACCTCTCTTCACTTGACAGTTTACACTCGGATAGATCTTCGTAGGAATTCATTTGTCGCGTTCGTTGATGCATATACCTACGCGACCGCGAGTTATGATAATTTGACCATTTTTCAATTCAACGCGATAAAACGTTCAACAAAGAGTCGCAATGCTTCGCCGGGATTCATAGTTCGCGACGATGACGAATCGAAATTCTAGTTGCAAAGCTTCAAGTTTTTCTCACAGAAATAGAAGCCAAATCAGAAATTGAGAAAATAAACGCTCGGTGGATAGCGGAAAGAGAAATAGAATATATATTTGATCTTCGAAGATAGTATCCCAAAGAGCACAGGAGATCGGCGAAAGATTGATCAACGTACGCGCGACAGACTGTGTCCGAAAACGTGTTTATATTGTTCGGTGAAGTGAGTTTCTTGTTGTTTATCACGAATACCAACAGCTGCTGAGAGAATGGTCGAGAATAGAAACGGGGGAATACCCAATCATAATTCGCATGGTTATTCGTACTCCGCGGATAGTGGAGACGAACAAAATCTACTTCCGGGATGGAACCAAACACCTATAATTGTACAAGTGCCAAGAAGTCCGAATCCATCGTTCAGGAGCAGGTATACATCGACGCGGCGAACAATTTTTCCAATTATCGGTAGTATGCATTTTTCGGAAAATTGACTGGAATTTCTTCGTTACATTTTTACGATCAACTGAACGCGAAACTTCTACTCAACCAACCCGACTCTCTGTGAGAATCGAATTATTAACGTGACAATCGCTGGAGTCCTTGCGGACCCTCGCGACCTTAAGGTGCTATTGAAGACATATTTAGACCCATTGTTACTCATTCTTAAAAACATTGTTATCACTTCGGAAATGGAATTCGTTGCTAAACCTGCACCGAACAACCGATCGCAATGAAACTTTGGGAAGTGGATGCAGTATTTCGGCAAGAAGCGGCTGAGTATTATATTTCTACGAAATATCGAATCTTCTATCGAGAATTACAAATTTTCCAATCTAACCTATAAACGAACCTAACCCAACTTTCAGAAAATCTCGAAAAACTATGAATTCTCTTGGAAATTCAGCAAAATGAAATATTTAGCCACTTTCTGCCAAAACTCTGCATCTAATCTTTGAAGTTTCGTTTTGATCGGTTCTGTGGTGTAGGAGTGGCGACGAATCGCGTTTCCGAAGTGATAACAATGCTTCTAAGAATGCGTAACAATCGGTCTTTACGTATGGTGAATATGTCTTCTTTAATAGCACCTCAAAACGAAACGAAAGACAGAAAGAGAGAGAGCGAAGACCGCCTCTTATCTCCGCCTCTTTCGAGTGATAAATGTATATCTATAGAATTAGAACTGTCTGTACATGATCTTGCAGCCTTGAAACCATTTCGAAGCAAAAGTGATATCAAACGCGAGAAAACGATTCGAGAAGGTGGTATCACAATGAGCGTGTTTCAATGTTTCACGAACCTGCACGCAGCTACACATCACATCACATCACATCACATCACATGCGCAGGCCTGTACCTATAATATAACACAAAAAGACTCAAAATTTCATTCAGCCGTGATACAAAGGTACGATTAATTGCGCATCGTACGAGCGAACTAAAGAAGTCGGAGTTGTTTTCTTTTTCTTCTCTTGCTCGGGAGAAGAATATTAAACCGTCATTGCACGTATTATCGGATCGCGTGCGCGACCCTCGGATGTGATTTAACGAAATTCATGAATCCACGTTTAGCCGTTCAAAAGTGGTGCAAAAGTGAAGAAAAATCAATCCGAATGGTACGGTAACCATTACCAGCGTCCGAAGACATTCTTATCTCGAGACTGCAGCAGTCCTCGCCGAATGAGACTTCTGTGTAACAATCGCACGTACATATACCTTCAGATACATAAGTATACCGAGTCGCGAAGATTGTGAACGATATTAATTCTAGTGGTGATTTTTTGGAGCTAGGACTTGAGCTAGAGGACGAGATCACGAGGCGGCGGGTTGGTGTTCAGATAACTCGAAATAATGCGAGTACATTGAAAACAACGGTCACCTAATCAAATTCGCTTCGAGATCCGTGTATATGAATATACCTTTACCGACGCCGATCCCGCTTCGTTGTCGACGAGGAAAACATATTTCGGCCGTCGTAGTCGTATCTTTTCGCGAGGAATATAACCAACGTTGTGATCAATTTTTAGCGAATAGACGTTCGTTTTTGATTCTTCTTCTTTTTTCCTATACCTATGCGAACTCCGTATCAGCGATATCTCGCGACCTCATATTCTGCCTTGGAATGTTACTCATTTCGTTACGTTCCATCGAAGCTCTCTACGATCATTATCTCCAGAGTATGTACATATATACCTATATAAACGTGCGGTGATTAGGTAAAAATTATGACAGGCAGGTAGGTTTGGGACATGGATAAAGATCAACCCAATATTATAGATAATCGATCGATTTGTGAGTTCGTAAGTCCAGTCATTGAATAGTTTGGAGAATTTCATTGACTCACGTTTCACACGCATTTTCCACAACTTCCGTCCAATTGTAAAACGTGTTCGTCGTCGGAAGTCGGAAGTCAGATAGCGAATGATTGCGTAAAGAATTGCACGTATGCGAAAGATGAAACATCGGCCGAAATGAATCTCTCGATTTCCCGAGACGGAGGAATGTCCCGCGAATCGAATACAACCGATATTGAAAATTCTTATCGAATGGTGTGTAAAAATCGATTCGGCTGCCGGGGAGAAAAAAAGAGCTCCGAATCTTTCTCTTTTCTCTCTCTCTCTCTCTCTCTCTCTCTCTCTAATCACTCGTAGATGTAAGAGTCTATTTTTTCTCCAAAATTCTGAACCCCGGTTTGAAATGATATGAAGCAGAAGTTGCGTCATGCCTGTTAAAGTGGCATCTAGTCTCTGACTAGTTAATTAGGTGCGATAAATTTCAAGAATATTACCGCAGATAACAACGATAATTATTGTTTATTACGAAGTCAAGAGGCTGCGAGAGACGAGAGACGAGAGACGAGAGACGAGAGACACGAGGGCCTGGCAAAATTTACGCGATAACGTAGGTAGGCCTGTGGGAATACCATAGGAATATATGGACCGTTCGAGTTATAGGTAAAAGTTTCCAAAAGACAGTTTCATCGTTCATATCGAGCATCGTTTTACTTCGGGATCAAATTCCGACTATTTTTTCTTCAAATTTCGGTTCTATCGGCAATTCTCTGCAGGATACCCTAGGATATATACGATCGTGTGGAACAGACAGAGACAGGATGAGAATAAAAACGGCAACTATGTGTTAACACAGCGACCTAAGATCAGACAATTAAGGTCAGGATTGTGAATTTTTTGAAAGCCGGAACACCGTAGAAGTTGCGACAACGCGCAATCGTACGGAGGAGGCTATCGTAGGTGATTTTCTCTGATAATTTTCTTTATCTCAGACACTGACAACGAGCCGATAGTAGGTACAGTACGACGATAAAGTATCTGACAATGAATATCATTGTTGAAATGGTTTTTGCCCGAGTAATTATAGCGCGTTTCATATTCACTAAATTGCCGCCTCGTTCTCACTACGCTTCTCTTTCAAATATATGGGTCGTGAGCCGAATAAGAATATGGGAAACAGTTTAGACGAGAACGAGATTATACGGTACACTTGACCTACTCGATGTGACAATGCGTTGAGTGGAGGGAAAAATGTGTGAACAGAAAGAAACAAAAAGAGATGTACGCTATGCTGTACATACATACAACGTTTGACAAAAGATATGAATTCTTTGTGCAAAGATTCGCGTCTCGCATATTGTCTGAACGTATCTTGACTTGTGGGATGGATGGGTATAGTATACATACATATATACGGTGATGCCTCGAGTCGCGATCTATGCGCGCGAGAAACGAACAAGCTCATAAATCTCGAAAACGATCATCGTCTTGTGTAATTAGTTGTCGTACGAGTTTTCAAAGGCGTCGATGTATACCTTATTCATATGTACGTACGTACGTACGTATAATATCAACACCTGGAATTATATCATATATGGAAAATGGAAAACTCGATACTCCTGGAGCACGGGAAATAAATACACTATAATTCACATTACAGAACTGATGGCGTAATTGCGTACATATAGTATAGCGTTTGTACAGTTGGGCAAACTGACGCGCATTGTATGTAGCTAACTAACGGGGAAGGAAAATTATGACGAAAATTAAAGAGTGGAGTGTCCGCAAGCGCGACCATGCAGGGTCACGAATGTTTGCTACAAGATGAGAGCAATCGGCCGATAATAATTAAACTAGACAGCAATGTTTTATCGTAGTCTCGTGAATGAATTTCTACACTTTTGTGTTTCAGGAGCCGGTACAGAGCAGGCCCAGTGCGTAAAATCCGGAGACGAGCGGTGTTGAAAAACGGTGAATGCAACGTTCTTCAATCCCGAATATCACGGCGATCGCTTCGTTTTCTTCAGGACATATTCACGACTCTAGTCGATACTCAGTGGCGTTGGACGCTGTTATGTTTCACACTGAGTTTCCTGTTATCCTGGTTAGGTTTCGCGGTCATTTGGTGGCTGATAGCATTCACGCATGGTGATTTCGACGAGAAACATCTACCAGCTAAACAGACGGAAATTAACTGGATACCCTGTATATACAATCTGCATTCGTTCACGAGTTGTTTCTTATTCTCAATTGAAACTCAGCACACAATTGGCTACGGGAGTAGAACAACGTCCGAAGAATGTCCCGAAGCGATATTCGTAATGTGCATTCAAAGCATCGCCGGTGTAATGATACAGGCATTTATGGTCGGGATTGTTTTCGCAAAGATGACGAGACCCAAGCAGAGAACACAGACCTTATTGTTTTCAAGAAACGCGGTTATCTGCCAGAGGGACGGTGAGCTTTGCCTGATGTTCCGCGTCGGAGACATGAGGAAATCCCACATCATCGGTGCCACGGTACGCGCTCAGGTTATTCGCTCGAGGACGACCAAGGAGGGCGAATTCTTGTCCCAAAATCAACAGGAACTCGCTGTTACGGCGGACGGAAATGACGGCGATCTTTTCTTCATATGGCCGACTACTATAGTTCATAGAATAAACGCCGATTCACCGCTCTACGCCATGTCAGCCGAGCTCATGCTCACGGAGAGGTTCGAGATCGTCGTTATACTGGAAGGGACCATCGAGTCTACTGGCCAAACCACTCAGGCGAGGTCCTCCTATCTCCCTCAAGAAATATTATGGGGACATAGGTTCGAGCCGATGGTTAGCTACTCGAAAGAAAGACAAGGCTACGAAGTCGACTATTCACTATTCAACAGCACAGTTCAGGTTGATACTCCTTTGTGTTCGGGAAGAGAACTGGCGGAGTTTTACAGGGTTCAAGATGACCTTCGACACGGCGGTGGTGAGTTTTTGTCTCAATATTCTCCGGCGTTTATGATTCGTTGACGTTGAGTGACTAACCAGGAAGCAAAATAATCCCGGGTCCCGGGTACTGTAACCTCTGGGGACTCTTTTTATCATGTGGCCATTTGAAGTCGATCCTGCATGCTTCTGGTGGTGTATATTGTGCAATGATAAGTCTCTGTCTGTCTCGATCACCTTTGTTCTTTCTGCTTTCTCTTATTGTAATGAGCGGTGTGATGTTTCTGCGTAGCTAACTTTGCCTGCAAAGTTTCGTTCTCATGTCTCTCGTCTGACTATTATTGGTGCTGGTATCGTAGATGGAGGTGGTATCCGGAAAATTCCAAGCGAGCCGAGAACAGCCCCTGTCATCATGACACATCCGGGTTTTTCGGATTCAAATTATGGAACATACCTCGTACCGGGCCAGAGCCAGCCAAGGCTTCACTTAGAAATACCGGCTGTCAATGGACCGCCAGAAGTCTGAGAGCGATGAAATGAGGGAATGCTAGTGTGGAGCACGAAGAATATTCCTGTTTACCGGTTGCAAATGTCTGTGTCCTTGTCAAATGTCATTCAGTGCCCGCTCTCGTGTTTTTGGATTCGGATTTTGGGGAAAAAAGAACGGGAAAATCATGCAGACGCGGACGACGTTACCGTTACACGTCACAGTGTCGCTTTACTTGGCTGTGCCGTTCAAATTTTATGGACGTACGTGGCGCATACCTATGACGTTCGATCTTCAGAATCTGCAAAGATAACTACGAGGAAGAATGTTTAAAGGATGATCGTTGCCAAATGTGAGGAAGAACGCCATGTGTTTGTCATCACGTCCGTCTGTGTCTGACTGTCTAATATGTTGCTGTCTGCGGGAGGATCTGACTCATTTATACATATTACTATTCCTCTATCCTCCACTTTGTTCTTTTGTTTTGCATGAATAATCTATCTATGTAATATACGAATCTATTTGGTAATTGGTAATAGAAATTCACCCGGATTCACCTAAAACGTTAAATTACACAACCCCACTTATACTGACCGAATTTACAATAACGAATAATCCCGGAAGGACGCAAGGTTTGGGGAAATATACGGACAAATTTTTCCCCATCAAATTTGGAATGCTATAAAAAGAAAAACGAAAATGCAAAAGGTGTTGGTCTAACACAAGAAATTTAAAGTTGAAACATTTTTTCCAACCCCAGAGGATCTTTCAGGTTACATCGTCGACGAAGATGGTCTACTGATCGACACTTACCAAGATAATCATTTGCAAGTTGGACCGCATAATCATATCGGGGTTAGAGCACACGGACATCGATTGGCCCATACGGAAAGCAACAGAAGTGATAATAGCTTGGAGGATAGTGCGATTGGCCGGAGCTTGTACAGAGACAATTCGATAGCTTCTCATTTGCCCAATGCTAATCCAATTCGGGAAAATAATCTACCGTATAAAATGCAGGAGGTTGATCTAGACGCGATTGAAGTAATCGACGATGAATATCTTCACCGATTCCCCGAGGCTGTGAATAGAGAAATCCTAAAAAACAGCCGTGAAATAGTTTACGAAGAAGATCCCAACCATCCCGGTATGTCACGTGACGAGAGTTTTATCTCGATGAAATCTTGCGGGAGTAAGAAGAACCTGGAAATTTTAGAGGCCAGTAGATCAGGGGGATCTGGAAGAAGGCATTTCGTCAGATACCCGATTTCAGATGACGAAAGAAGGTCGCTCAGCGGGTCGAGGAGAAATTTGAGCAACAGAAACCTCGCCCACGAAGATGATAAACGGTCGTTGAATGGTTCCCGAAGAAATTTGAACGTGTCCAGGAGGAATCCTGCCACGGTGGACAAGGCAGAAAGTTTGCACGGGAGTACGCGGAACTTGAACAACGGTAGCAGAGAAAACTTGATCGGTTCTCGAAGGAATACAGGAAGCAAAGAGCTCCTAACATCAATAAAGCGGGGCACTCCCGTTAGAAAAATTTCCAATGATCTTACGGACACGGGCGTGACCAGACCACGAAGAAGGCAGAACGATCGAGGTTCGAGTAAATCGAAAAAAGACGATGTAGAAATCAACATAGAAGATAATACGAGGCTAAATCCACCACCGAATCTCGAGCAGGTTGCTCTGGCGAGGTACTTATCACCCTCGGAATTGTCACCGGAATCTGGGATCGTCGACGGGTCAAATCTTTCCAGCCCAGAGGCAGCCAGGAGAAATTACCAGCTTCCAACTAGTTCAGTGATCGCTAAAAATCGCAGAAGCTATGAACACGCTCAGCTCCAAGACGTCAACGAAGCGATGACTCGCCCGATCAGTGGGAGCAGTTCTTCGGACAGTGAATCTTCGTCGAAAGCAAATTTACCGCTCGTTGTTATACCGGAAAAGGCTGCATTAGCCCCAATCCCAGCCCCAGCCCCAGCCCCGAATCTCAGTAAACAGTATGTTTCCTATACCAGCGTTTGATGTGAATTCGTTATTAGTCATAGGGATTATAAGTATACCGATGGTGAGACGAATGAACTGAACGGTTTGCAATTCGTATTCATACTATAAATTGCGGAGCATTTGATCAGTCTGGACTGAGGACTCTAGAGAGGTAATCGATGCCCGGACGAAAGGCTTGTTTTCGATTAGCGAAGAAATGTATACCGTGAGCTAATCGAAATTAGTAAAAGAATGTGAAAACGCAGGCCGGTTTTCGAAGTTATTTCATCCACATATGTGCAATATGGACCAACCACACAAGTGCCTTCCTTCGGAACTAACCATTAAACTAATAATTTGTACAGACAATGATTACGGTCGTGATATGACGACGATGTTTAGTGTCGAGTCTACTGCGGAATGAAATGCTGTACAAGATTTTCAAAACCCATGCAGGAGTGTCTATAGTTCACTATATTTCATACCCATGTAAACGAGGATAAATTTATGCCAGTAATACAGTCCAAATGATACCGGTGGAGAAATATTGTCGGTAGTTAAATGAAATACGATATGCCCAGAACTATGCTGTATAATTTTTCAATGATTCTGTGTAGAATGCATGTCTGTATAATTTTAAGTTGATGTCTACCTATGCATATAGGTATTATCAGTAATTTGAAAACAAAATATGACTTTTCTACGCGACTCGCATGGGTACCGCGTAATGTTAGACGATAATATTTTAGAGAATGAAAACAAAAGAAAAATCAGTCAATATTTATTCTTATTTGTAGATAGTATATAATTCGATTTACACACATTATAGGCACATCTCATAGCGAATAGGTAGGTATACTATTAATTTTATAGCCATTCCCCGAGAAGAAGAAGAAGAAGGAGAAGAAAAAGAAGGATAAACAGGAATACAGCGGTTCTGTAGTCGCGTGTTCATGTATAATTACTGTGTAACGAGACAAGAAGAAGAGAGAATAAAATAACGAAAGTATCATCGAATGCAACGTATGTATGTATGTACAGTCGAACGAAAACGAGTACCTCGTGTCAAATGCCACTAGGCGCACGATCGATGACGAAATTTTGTTTGTAACAAATGATATTTGAAAAGAGATAATAAAAACAAAAGAATACTTTCGCAAGTTATAAATATGCATGTACTGTATACCTGCGAAACGTCTTAATTCCTTTCTCCCCGCCTTTCATACATATTTATACTACATATCGAGATCGAATCCCTTTTCTCCGATCGAATAAATGGATAAATAAATGATGATGATGATTAAGACTAAAAGGATTGCACCTGCCGCGCGGCCCTGGTCCTTCGGCTGACGCGGCTCTGGCTAATTTCAATTTCACCGACTATCTACGGAACATATACCTATATTCAAATTTCGAATAAATTCGAAAACCACGAAGCGCAAGGAACTACTAAATATATTATTAATACTTGTTGGCTACGAACAAAATTCAACTCTTTTTGCAACAACAGAATCAATATCTGTCCAACGAGTAGTATGTATGTATATACATACGTTAACACTCGAAAACAGAGGCTACAAACGGCGTGAATATAATTTTTATAACGCATGTACGAAAAAGTCACTTTATTGTGCGGCTGCCGAGCGACCATAATCTGCTACCTCTTTCACGTTTCAGTAGGCAGTGTGAACATGAAACCGATTTTCGCGCCAAACATGCGTACAACGTTCTGCGCACATCGAGCGTGCGATAATAGTTTCTTTTTTACGCACGGAGTGCGTATAAAAGTGCTAGATATCCCACGTTTCCGGGTATGTTTCGGCCGATCCTGTGCAAACTCAGCCCGTGTAGGTTTTAACTCACGGGCCGGCGCTGGCCAGGGCTGGCCCAGTGCTGGCTAAGACTGGCCCAGGCCTGACCAGGGCCGGCCCAGTGCTGGAAACCTACTCGGGAAGTGACGCGATGTTTTTGACGCAAACTATAACTTTTCCTCGCCGCGTCCGCGCCAGTCCGCGCTCCACGTAGGTCAGCCATTTCAGCTATTGTTATGCATCGAAAAATCGATTTTTTTTCTTCATTTTTTAGTGTTTTCTTTATTTCATTAGCCGAAAAAAAATGTATTTCTGATTTTTCTTTCACGATCAGTTGAGTCGTAGTTTTTCTGAAGGAATTTTTAATTTCGTTTTTGACACCTGGGGGGGCTTCGCCCGCCCCAACCCCCCGCCGGGGCTTCGCCCCTGGACTCCCCCACTATCTGGTGTGGTGTCCGGCTACACGGCCCACCTAACCCAACCAACCTTGAACCTTGAACCACAAAATTTCCGCGGATATTGATTGCCATTATTAGTTATAAATAAGAGTGTTCGATACTCGTGCAAAATGTATTTGCCTATTACGTAAGATCGAAAGACTTCGTTTCATGATATCATTCGACGGCACCTGCCAATCATATCAATTTATTCGATGAATAGCGTCGCAAACAATTAGAAATGTCCGATTTCAACAATCGAATAAGTTTATACAATGAAAAGCGTTAATCAAAGAGGCAAACACACCGGGTGGAAACGTGGACGACCATTTGAAATAATTGCAAGACAATAGAAATTGTACTTGATGATCAGATTCTCGAATACTTCGGTATGCGCACAATTTTGACGGAGCACGTTGTATTTATTTGACTGTGATTTAGACAACAATATAAAATATAAGTCAATCACTGCTATATTCGACGAACAGACGGTCGAATATAATAGAAAATATGAATCTGTGTAGACAGTTATATTCCAATTTGACATCAGAGCTGTCACGGACGAGGCTCCTCGAGAACCTTGTGCAATTAGGATCTGTAATATTGCTCGGCATGGGCCAGTTTCAGGCACGAGTGTTTCGCGCGCGGTCCGAGGTGCGCTAGGTCGTCGTAGGTTTACCTTCATTCGCTAAACTCGAACGATTTCGACAACATCGTTGTCACCGCTACGGCTGCTCGGTATAATAGTGAGCCGCAGGTGTGAGCTTTCGATCGTTATATATTCAACAGCATCTGCAGGGACAGTCCTCGAGGAGTGGAATCCGAGCATCGGGCGTCGAGGGAAGAATTCAATTCTCCCGTCACAATGTAATGCGATTCGAAATTCATGGATGCATATCATGTATACGTATGTGCATTGGATTCATTTTTCAAGACATGAATTGTAATCTCACGACGGGGAAGAAACAAGGCGCGAGGGGATTATCGCTGCGGGGCAAAGTGGATCGGGATAATGCGTGGAACAAATCTGGCAATAAATATTGCACGGCGTGAGCATAAGTCGCATTGATATTTCTAGTCAACTGCGTCCAAAATTTTGCAACGTGAGTAAAGGAATTTGGGCCGAAATTCGTCGACGTGATTCGGATATTGCTGCTAAATGATATATAATTGTTTCTCAATCGGTTCGGCAGTAGGGAAAAGATCCCGGGCAGTTTTCAGTTGGACGAGGACCGAAAAGTGGCTGAAAACAAATTTTTTTCTTTCGATAATTTGATAGCGCTGTTTATTGACGACAACCGCACCGACGGACGGCGGTCGTAATAATTGATTAGGAAAAAAAGAACGGCGGGGTTCATTCATACCTCGGGACAAATCGTTTGAAATTTGTTATATCACGGTGAGTAACGTCAGGCTGTCGCGAAAGCATGTATAGAAAGTGATTTATAACCTAACGAATATGCCTAATGATATTTGATGAAGGAACGAGCCAGGAATTGAAAAGTTCATAACCAGCTTAAGAAGTCTCGCCAATTAGCAGGCACTGTTTATCTTCATACTCTATTTGTATTGTTCAATTTCTTCAACTCCTTTTCTCTGTCTTATTCTGCGCAAAGGTCATATACATACCGCAACGACTGCTATGCGCATACTGCAATGCTATACATCCTCGCAAATAATTAGTATACGTGACGCGGAGACGTGTATCATCACACTATTTGTATCATATTTGAATATACCTTATTGTTGCGAAATATGCTGACAGTGGGAATATCGACGAGGCTTGACGCCGCTTAGACCATCGTCTGCAGGTAGCTGAGTGAGTTTTCCTATCCAAGTTGAACGCCATGACAACGACCGAGTGTAAGTAAAGCGTTATCTTGTAGAATACGTCATACTTATTCCGCTCCTCGGTATGAGAGACCCGATTTCGTAATATATACATATATATACGCTATTTTCGCGAATGTGCTCTCAACGCTGGAACGTAGTTCGATTGATTTCGGAGAGAAATTACCTTCGCGTCGATCGGATTTCAATTCGAGTTCTACCCGAGAGAGAACAGTCGGTCGACGAATGCACGCAGACAAAACGAAACAAAGCCTACATTAAGTGGATAAATCATCATTTCAAGTCCTCATAAGACTCGACGTACACTTCGACGTCGACGGGTTTCACTTCCATAAGATAGCCGTGCGGCGCGGTACACCTATACGATGAGATTTTGTTTGAACAATAATTCACGGTCTACTCATGAATGCGCGGTCTCGCGTTAACGAGGCGCAAACACGGTCTGGAAATCATCGAGCGAAAGCTTGAAGAAATATATAGAGCTGCATGCGAAGGCCTTTGGGCATTAAGTAATCGTTTTCCTCTCGTTTTGTAATCTTTTCTCTCCTCTGTCATTTTCATTATCTGACGCGCCCCTTGTTCTCATTTTTTGATTACGAACCGGAACGGTGGAGTATATTGTAGATCATTGACGGATAGAATTTTATAATCGACATCAGTGACGAGATTTCGCGTTAAATACATACACCAAACATAATATCCTCCACTGCAATATAGGTGGAGTGAAAATTTGTTCGCCTCGCAGCTACGCCCATCAATAAAACTGTTCAATTAGTCAACTATACCAACATAATAAAAACTCTGACGCAGATTCATCGGAATTTATTACGTGCAATGTTGCCCGAATATTTTTCCTTTCCGTGTATATTTCTCATTCTATCGATACAATATATATACGGAAAATTAGATGAATTTCGTACTGCTCGTCGCCGCGTTTCTGGTCGTATGAATGAAACCTGCAGAATTGAATTGAAACTGAGGAAAACTATCGTTTTTGGCAGATTACGGCGAGCAAGATAGGCCCTTGCTTGTTTTACCAATGGATTCCGAAAATTTTCGAATGTCTCGGCCAGCATATGGAAATGGAGTGACCCGAGGAGCAGTTAATTTGCTCGTACGATGGCCCGGTCATGTTTTACAGGCATTTATTACCGGGTGTCTTTTTCTCGTCGCGATCATTATTATATGGATAATTACGGCGGTTCTGATTGTTTCACTTCATGAAAAGGGTCGGTACGTATATTTCGAATGGATGACCGATTGACCGATGAAAGTTTGAATTTGACAATGAGATACAGTTCTTTGAAATGTTATCAGATGTATATATATACATACATCGCGGAACATCGGTCACGGTCCGTGAAGTAAATGGAAATATTTCACTGTTTAGGATAGCTCGAAGTATGGAAGCCAATTATCTGCCTAACGTGTATTTCATAAAACATGAAAATCGCACTTGGAGTTCCCAGGAATTTTGTTACATCGAAACAACAGCAAGAAAATACGAAAATCACAGCGTACGTCGAGCATTTTCACTTCATTTACAACTTGCCGTATGAATCTGCACCTAAATTCATCATTTTCGAGCTTAATTGTAACGAAGAAAGAAACATGGGAGCGATCACGAATCTCTTGAGAATAAAACTGGAAAAAATGTCTAAAATATAAAACCGATGTTTCCATTTTCTCCTTGTAGATTTATTTGATCAATTTGTTGGACGACTATGACGATTTTCACAATCGTAGAAATTCGAGTATCATAATTACAAGACTATTAGAACCGAAAGACGAGGCGGAAGGATATGCGGAACCACCGATTTCCGTGGAGATTGTGGATCGAGATGGTGAATCGGCAATAAAGAGGCAAGAATCCCTGGAGCAACAGAGCAGAGAAAAGCTGTCGGCGTCCAACGCGAACATAAAAAACATCGACGTGCCAATCGGAGGATTTTTTAACGGGTAATTTGATCACCCGAAAACTATAAGATGGATAGCTCCACGGGCAGTATAAAAACAGTCGTTACGAATTCGGTGTATGTCGTGAAAGTTTACGCGAGTTTTGGAGAGCGATAAAATTCCAAACTTTATACACGCCTAGATTTACCGATAGATCGGCATTTCATTCCTGCGCGTACTATTTTATACTTGTCTAATCTCTGATTTCATTCTTGCAAATTCATTACAGATCCAGGTTGGGGAATATGTGCAACCGACTCAGCGAAAATATGGTTGAAATTGCAGCTAAGGCTTACGTCTTGTGGAATTTTCCCGGCGTAGCTTTAGACCCCGGAATGTATCGAAGTCTCGAATTTCTGAACGAATATCTGTCCAAGTTGGTGGCTACCTTTTCGAATAGTGAAATATAGTGATTAGTACCGAAGGAAATAAAGTTACAACTATCCGAAATCCACGACTGGAACTAATCGATCCTCAGATTTTCATGAAGTCATACTAATCAGTGATCACTCATTCTCAGACATTAGAAAATTCATCTTGAATATTTTTTTCAGAAAGATTGACGGTGAGAGCGAGTCTGGCCGGGACAGTGCAGCAGCCATCGAGCTACACGGCGATATTCAAGCATCGTCCGTGCCTTGTCAAGCATTTTTAGATCACCTCATTCGGCAAATATCGATCAACGAGTTCCCCGATCAGCGAGACACGTTGAAAAAAGCGATCGGTGATTTTTGCCCGAGGTAATTTAATCGGGATATGAGAACTTTTGTGGTATATGAACGAATGGAGTCACGAATGGCCGTTTCTGAAGTAAACCGAAATTGCATTCAATGTTTTCAGACCATCAAGATGTGAAGGCGTAAGACTGTTAGATCGTATCCCAAAAACTGAAGTTTCAGAAGAAACACTCAACTGCCCGACAGTTATAACTGCAAACGGAGGACAAGAAGATTCCAAAGAGATCCGGAATGTGTCGGAAACGCTGTGAACGAGATAATTAGCCGGATGAGATGACGTGCGCGGTGGTCGAAATTCCGGAAGACCAAAAAGTGGACGGGCCGAAATTCCGAATTTTAAAGATACGGGTTTAGGGAGTGGCGTGAGATCGAGAAAGCGAAATTTTCATTTTTGATCTATCACTGAATTGAATGACTGTTTTATCGAACGGCCATCCGGCCGAACGCGCATTTATCCGAAAATGTATTTTCACATAGTTTAATTACATTCCGAACGGACGAAGCGTATAAGATTAGCAAAATTCGGAAAATTAATACTCTTAAAATTGAAAGTTCAGAGCAGCTAATGTTCCTATCAGCCAATGAACCGGAGAGAACAACATCGATAATGAATGTTCAGGAACGGTAAAACTCCGACAAGCGAAATCTCGCAAGACCAAAATTCCCCAAAAATTACAAGTAGCGATTATTCTCTGAGCACAAAACAAAATCAATGTTTTTCTAATGTTCCCTTCAGTTTTCGCTCCCCTCTATTCCTGCAGTGGGTTTGGGAATCGCGACCTCTCGAGTTTTTGGTCGTCCGATTCGTTAAGGACAATTCCGAATTGTGAACACGAGACTTTTCAAGCCTTCGATATTTTGACCAATCGGATATCCCACCGCTGCTATAGTCTTGCCTGTCCTGAGAAACAACTTCCGGTATATATTTGTTTCTATGCACATGTGTTCTGAATTTTTTGTTTCTACTTGACAGCCTTTCGATATTTCGCACTTCCGGTAATCCCGGCCCGTCTGTTTCTCGGTCTTTTATGGTCTTTCGAAATTTTTAACCCCACTAGTACACGGGTGAGGAAGTTTGAACCTCGAAGAACGTGAATATAATGCGGCGAATCTTGTGGACGAATGATTAAAATCTGTTATATATATATATTTTAAACATGTACAAAACGTGTTCACAGCGTATAAATATGTACCTACTATTTCTGTAAATATTAAAAAGAAATTGAGGAAGAAAATCGTTGTTCCATCTTCTTCGTGTTTCCTACGATAATACGGCAGGGATCGAGGCGAGAACGAGTCAAGAAAATGCGCGGTCTTCATAGAGTTGCAGGACTCCTAACCAAATCCAAAATTCAGCCACTGATGGGTGGATGAAAAATTGTTCAACGGTTTTTCAAAATCGATATCCACAATTGAATTCGTAATACTTCGTTCAAATTTTTTTCTCCTTTTCACGTAAGTGAAATAGAATCGACTCGTTATCAATCATATCGAATATTATAACGTACCGATTATTACAACGGTTACAATACTGTAAAATATTGCTGTTGCCGCACGAAGACCGCCGAAGAATAACCAAATAGCGACCACCGCGTCACCGACATCGCAGACCAAGTCTGCCATGCATAGGACTATGGAAGGGAGACTCCAGCTCGGTTTTTTCTGCGGAGCAAGCGTCATGTCGGATAGGATGCAGAATGAGGTAAAAAATATTAATTTCAGAAACGCGAATTCCAACGAGCTGCGATTCCCACTCACTGAACCGAGCGAGTAAAGAAGCATGATTGCAGCTATCGACGAGACGACAGCATAGGGCGGAGAATAGCCAAGGAATAAAGTAACCACAGCACTATCATGGGGTGCAGATCCGCTAACGGTTTGTCCATCTTCCAAGATGCTGTATTCGGACCGGCCATAAAGTGCGCCATTGTAACTCAGCACCAAAATTGAAATGGAGAGTAAAATCGCCTTAGCATTGCGGCGAAGCTCGTGATCTTTCGTGATCTGGAAGGTATTCGACTTCAAGCGTGACTTGAGGAGGGTCCTCGAATCGTTATTTCGGTAATTGAAATGGCTCGATTGATCCTGTTGGTGAAGAGTTTCAAAAATTTCAAGAAAACTCTAGATTCCGGTTTTCCTTCACGACAATACTTTCCTTTTTCGTTTTAATAGAAAGAAAAGAATGAGAATGAAAATTTACCCTAAGAAGATTGAGGTCTAGCGTGTTTAGTGTCGAGATATCACTGAAAACTTACTGCAGGGATCGAAGAACACCCCGAATGCGTCTTTCTAACTTTTTCCCAGTTTCTTTCATTTCTATAAATTTCGTCTAAACTCTTTTCCATTTCACCTGTTCACGTGAATATTGTACTATTTTTTTTCCCCCCACAGAATGATTCACGAATCGAATCAAAAGTGATCTGCAAAGCTTTCGGAAGCCATTGAAAAATTGTTCAAAAAACAAAATTGCGTATTAATAGAGGGCCATGAAAACGCGGCTTCTTTACTCAATTTTTTTTTCTCCTTTTCCTCTAAATTCACACCTGATTTCACGAGGTTCTGTCAGTTATGTGGAAAAAAAATAAAAAATTGTCAAGTGCCCCGAGTTCGATGTTTAGTTGCGTAAATTTCTAGCCTGCAGCAAACGTACTACTCGAAGACATAGTATCTATACAAATATTGAATAACCTCTACGGAATAACGGAGAGAAGAAGTGAAAAAAAAAAATCCAAAATTGCCAAATAGAAGGAAAACAAAAAATGGGTAAATCTCTGAGGAAATGTAACCTCGCCGGTATGAGCTCGCTTTTCGAAAGAAATAAAAAATCGGTGAGTGTCACACACCGTGCGTCTCCGAGTATCGCAGCTAGTGTTCTGTCGAAACACGCGAAAGCCATTTGGAGAATATTTCGAAAATGTTGCCCTTTCGGCTGTACATTATCTTTTTCTGTCTTTTTTTTCTTTCTTTCTTTCTTTCTTTCTTTCTTCTTTTTATAACCACAAAAAAAAACGGCAAAGTTCAACCACCGAAGTATGGGAATACGTAGCCGAATGAAATGCAACGCTGCGGGAGCCAGCAGCCGCAGTTCCAGGATTTGTAGCTATATATTTATTGAAATTTAATGATTTTCGATTCTTCTATCTAATTTGTCTAATTCCATTGCGATGGGTTATTTTCCATCTTCTTCGTACAATTCAGGGGCTGAAACTCAGAAGTCTGATAAAAATTATGGAAAGAAAAAGTTAACAAAAGAGAGAAAGATAATTTTACGATCGATAATTAAATTTGCGAGTGGAAATGAAAAAAAAAGTTCCTATACCTAAACCTGTTCGACTGATTTCAGCGTCTGGGAAAGATCGCATGTAACATATGCGAAAATTACTTCTTCGGCACTTCGGCATACGTGATATTATTGGGACTGATCGGAACGGTCAGTTCGTAATTTATAGAAAAAGATAAAGACCGTAGAGAAATACAAAAATTGACCAAACATATCCTGTATTTTCGTCAATAATTCGACGTCGTAGACGAAACAAAAACTACAACCAATGCTTCTTTGAATCCAGGTAATAACGGGCTTCGACATAATACGAATAATGAATTCAAAAACTCCGCTCAGATGTTCGAACCGACAACGAGGAGGAGGAGATGTTGGTAAGCTGCAGCAAATTCTCTCCAGACTAAGATTTCCAGCCAGCATAACGATTATATATACCTAACTATAATATCGAACACGAAGTTACTAGATCAGTTCATTGAAATGGGAGCTACAACAATTCTCGGCCGATATATGATCTATGATCCGTACAGGTGTAAATTTTCTCATTATACGTATCGTAGATATAGGTATACGTCTGACGTCTGATATTTTTCTTTCATAGTCCCAATCGACGTCGAGAGAGACTTAAAACTGATGACATCCATTCTCGGGATTGAGCATTACACGCTAATAATGCTAGGGGCCATTACCGTGAGTACTGCAATCATTTGTGCGGATAGAAATTACGTAATAAGGATAATGATATCATGAGGAAATTATTTGTGGTCGTAGCATAAAACACGGAATCGAATAGGTATATTAACGTATACATGTAATAAATGAAAAAGAAAAAATGAGAAAAAAATGGATGAAAAAACGTTGCGAAAGGTACGACGAAAAATTGAAATAAACAGCAGAGGAAAGAGAATGAAAATAAAAGAAAGAAAAAAAACAACAAGACCTCCCATTATTCACATTCACAGGATTACCCGATGCTGCATACGCCCTGGCTCTTGATGCAACTGTGCGTCATACTAGTTGAGATTATAGTATTCTTTGTCAGACTTTTCTTGGACGGATTACACGTTAGGCGGGAAGAAATACTATTGGCTTTTCTCGCCGTACACAATTGGCTCCAAGTATTTTGCCTGTTTCAAAGACAAGCCCGATGCACGACCCTCTGAACTCTGGAGAGATGTGAATCGTTACGTTCGTGCATCCAAGTACAGTGTGGTAGGGAAATTTTCAAACAATTGGAAAACGAATCGAGAATAAGAGAGAAGGAAAAAAGCCTACCATGCATGTAACGATGTGCGATGCTCAAGTTTGGAATAATACGATAGTGATAATGATGGTAATAATATGTCGCGTGATCGTGTATCTTTTACTCCGTGTACCCGTAATAAATTTTTTAGATATTTAAATTTCCACCGTGTTTTTCGTTCCGTGTTCCCTTGAGCGACAAGAACATTCTTCGGAAACAAAACGAGGAGGACAGTCGAACGCGGGAGCACTGTGCGCTATGTTCACGCTTTTGTTTTGAAATGGCAGTATTTTATTTTCATCGATTCCCTAACCTGGCCGCGCGATGTTTTTTGGTACACATATTTCCTGTTTCTAGTTCCATCTCTGGCTATTCCTTCATCCATCATAACGATAACGATAACGATAACGATGAACGTAAAATTATATGCATACGTATATGCGATTGATTGAGAACGACAATCGCAGCGTCAAAATGTTTGACCCGTTCGCCAAGATCTTACAGTCATTAAAAAATAACCCGAATCTCAAGGTATATGCTATACCTATATATTTATTTACAATCAATGCATTTTATTCCAAATAATAGTGCGAGAATATTATTCGAAGATTATTCCTATAATTATAGACTGTGCTCGAAGGTAATTCCATATAAAGGTGTACGATATATATAAATTTTGTGTATTTGTAATTTCATCCGCGATTGCGCTCATGAAAGATGATCGAGCTTTTTTACGCGAGCCTGATATGCCTGGTGGCAAATTTTCTCAGTTCAATCGCGTTGGAAGTTGGAACGAGATTGCCGCGAGGACAAACACCGTTGATATTCAGATCGACAGGATTTCCGACCACCCTCTTTCATCGATCCTATAGTAAATTATCGCAAGGATTGATATACCTATGTTTATCGAAATTATTGATACATATACCTACTTCAGGTATACAGTACGAAGTATGAATATATAGGTTTCGTAGATCTACGATTATCGCCGTAGCTTTTTCTTCCATTCCTTTCTTTGATTTAAGATCTTAAGGTGAAGCTCCTCGTATCGAGTGTAATATCGGGAATCATATCAACGACACTTGTTATATTTGGTAAACAATGCGATGTACCTCACCTGTATGTTCCTTGGCTGGTGAACACGCTGCGAGGAATGATTTTCCGCGAAGGTCCAACTCTCCTTGGTCTAGCATACATTATTCTCCCAGACGCTGATCTCCCGGCGAAGTCTTTCCTCTTCATAACACTCATTTTATACGGTAAGGAAAAAGAAAGGGAAAAGAGAAAAAGCGAATTCTCAATCAATCATTACGAGTTAGCAAACTAATCGAGGACAAAGGAGTAAATAACTATCAACCCGATATTGCCGATCGCGTTTCGCTCTTAGACTTGTGCCGCCATCTGTCGAATCGATGGCGTCCTTCTTCTTTCTTTCTTTTTGATTGTTGTTGGTTCATTATTCTTCCGTACGCTTGTATTTTACTCAGTTGAAGAACTTCTTCTCTGGAAGAAGATATTCTCAAATTTTCATCAAAGCTGGACCGAATACCGAAGTTGGAGAAGAATACAGTCAGAGTCTAGAAAAAATCTCGAGAATACGAACAGGGGGAATAAGAAGGTTGCAAAATCGTTTGAAAATCTTCACGTTTCGGGAAAATCATCGCTATCCCAGGAATTATTATTGAAAAATATTCAATGTTCTAAGAATCATTACCACGATTGTAGAAATTCTCGTAGCCATTTTACAAATAGCACAGGATAAAATTGTACAAAATTTGACACAATCAATCATTTGTATCAATAAACGATTTATGCATTTTTTCTTTCCTCTCCCCGTACTTGATATACGCTCATTCAAATTCCGCGCGTTTTGAAGATCGAAAGATGGCGTCTGAACCGCTCTGACGCGCATGTGCGACAGTCAAGTTTCTTCCGGATCTGCGCAGAAGCTGTTTACTGTTGCTTATTAGTCTAGAATAAGTAGACTGTCGAGTGTCGAGTGCCGGTTGAAGAATTCCAACCTAACGGTTGTTTCTAACTCTTCTCGCGAATATCCCACAATATTCGAGTTCACTTTTCTGGATTTCGGTTCGCGGTTCAGCTTCTTGATATTCGACTGAACGAATAATTTGGTAAAACTTGTTCAAGCAGTGATAACATCGTGACAAAGAGCGTCCTCTTGAACCGAGGTATTTTTTTTGGAGGGAATAATAATACGAGGAGGTAACGTACTCAAACAATTTATAAAATCTATGATTCAAGTTTTCGGTATCATTCTGTATTCATATTTGATATTTTATTCATAATTCCTAGATGCCGACATTATCATGAGCCGGATAAAAAGAGCTTACGAACAATAGTACATTAATATTATTTGCAAACAGATGAGGATAGGTAAAAAATAGACCGACCACCACGATCAAATATTCTCGTTCGTCCGTTGAATCGTGTTTTAAGCATGCGTACAACCACCGCGTATCTCTGAACACAGCCGTTCGTTCTTCGCTTCCCGCTTACGGCTACAATCATTGCATTGCACGTCCCTTCTTAAACATTATTGGACGAATTTTCGTTATCTGTGGTTTCTTTTTTTTTGTTTCTTTACACACAGTTCGAAATTTATTGGACGTGATACCAGTTTCCTAAGCTTCAACTTTTAACCGAACAGACAGGTCGATGTTCACCGGGTTTTTGTTTTCTTTCACATTTTACATTCTATTTTTCCATACATTATTAAAAAAGCTAGATAAAGGTATACTCGCAGTATTTTACTTCGGCCAATCAGACCCGACCCCCCTTACTTCTAACGGAGAGATACAACGATATCGCCAGCCGCGTTAGCGAGTTGCACGAGTTGCCGCCCGCGCCGGCGACTACGCGCTGCATTCAACAACAATAAGAATAAGAATATAAGGTTTAAGCTAAAAACCTAGGTACTATCGTAAAGGCCGGATTATTTTAGGCTATTTTACCTATTTTTATTTCCATTCATTTTTTATTTTTCTGCTGTTTCCCCTTTTCTTCCAGCTTGTCAAATTCGAACGGTGATCGAATATTACCGTGCAACAAGATTTGCATTAATGTTACTTTTCGAGCGATGCGAACGTGTAACGTAGTCCGATAATTTTAATTTTTTCTTTTGTTTTTCTTTCAACGTTCCATATAAACGTGTTTGAAAATTTCGTAAAACGAAATGGGACCACCTTATCATGGTGATCGTTATTAACATCATCGCCCGAAGTGGCGAAATAAAAATTTCACACTCCGTCGTCGGATCTAAATATATACTTACAATAATTTGTATTATTTGTTTATTCGTTTCATCTCTATTTCTTTATTAAATATCTCTTACTTTCACCGCCGACGATATTCCGTTCCCGCACAATTTCCTCGAGTTATCAATTGTTCGCGCGTATTTATCTTCTAATTTACTTATTTTCTCAAGTCACGTAACACCTTGCGTGGTCCAGATACGCTGTAATATTTGAATATTTGAATTGCCAATATTTACAAGCGTTTGAAGAAAAGATGAAGAAGATAATGAATGACAATAATATTCGACGGAGCTCTGTATATATATGTATGGAATATTTTCCACCGCGAATTCCAATCTCGCACCGGCGACGAAAATTTTGCTTTTCTTCATTCACTGATTTTTCTTGTTGGTTTTTTTTCTTTTCTTTTCTCGTTGTCCTTTTCCATCGCCTCAAAATACTATCATGATCAAGAATTAGGTACATACAGATATTGATATAACACAGTATTGACAATGAACACATGTATATATATATATACGATTGGATGACTTTTAGCCGTATAAAATATACCTTGTGTGCGTGTTTTTTTTTTTTTTTTTTTTTTTTTTTTTTTTTTTTTTTTTTTTTTTTTTTTTTATTGTCTCCCTCGTTTAGTGCCAATGATTTTCGATCCTATAATGCGTGTACGTATGACAAACCGCGCGAAGAATGTGAAGAGAAAAGCTATGATTATTATTCGTTTTTTTCATATTATGAGCCTACTAGGTATAATATGAATTTTATTCATTTATTTTCTTAATATTTTATTTCCGACCTTCGAGGTTTGTACTTTCGCGAGGACCGCGCGCGCGCTTTTCGATTCCACATCGTTTCACTTTAAACGGCAATTATATACACAGAATTATCCTGTTTTTATTTTATTTATTATTTTTCACGTTATTTGATCGAACGAACGGAACAACAAATCTTTGTTCTATTTCAAGAAAAGAATGATTAGAGATAGATATCATATTATATGCATACGTAGAGAAAGAAAGGAAGAAGTAGAAAAAAAATAGGGCGGCCACTAACTCGCCTGGAAAACCTGCAAATTCCGGTCACGGGAAACAACGGAGGAATCATATTTCTTTGATCGAAACTTGAAATGATCCCTCGAGATGGCAAATCGTTCTTTCTTTTCGCATTGGAAAGAAAAAATCGGCTGCATAGGTCACTCGCGCCACTTTTCGTGATTGAATCCTTATACAAACTATCATATTGTAACAATAAGGGGGGGAAAAATGTCGGGAAAAAACTACTGGAAACGTCCTGCAATATTTTGCGCACCCGAATTAGTGGCCACCCTGAAAGAAAGAAAGAAAGAAAGAAAGAAAAAAGAAAAGAAAGAAATATGAAACGATACGAAAAATGTGAAAAAAAAATTCACGAATCACAGCATTTCCATTGACTGACCAATTTTTTGTCTTCGAATCGGACATCCAATCTTTCTGCATCCTCTAGCAAATACGTTACCGGTTATAGCTGTAACGGATCGATCTCAAACCTCAAAGGCCTCCCACTGCTACGCAATCAGAGCAGCTATCGGACTGAAACGCATTATTTTACTCAATAAAATCCACGCGACGGAGGCAAGCGCGCAAAGGGTTACTCCACCCCAACCGAAATCTAAACTCCATGATGTTATAAATCTACGTGCTTTCAACACGCTTTTCGGTACCGGACCGCCCACAACTCCGTCCTCCGGTCCGTCCAGGACGCGGGCTCCTCCACGGTCTTGGGCTCTTTTGAAATGTATTATCGTCAGCGTGAAGAGAGCGAACGTCGCTGAAACATGACGAGAAACGAAAATGAATCAAATTTCTCCAATATTTGTTCGTTTAAATTTGTTGGAAAACTTTCCAATTATTTTTTCCCTGATCGTTGCATGGCGGCGATTTGACCGGGAAAAGTCAGGGAAATGTCAGGGAATTTTTTATCGGTCAGGTAATTTTGACGCATTCTAAGAATTTCCGAAATACACTCGGCAAGAAAATTAACGGCGCGACCGGCACTACGATTTTCAGAATGCTGTAACTCGGTGAAAAAATGTCGAAAAAATCATTCCGGTAAGCATTTCGAAGGTTGTAACGTTCACCTTGGAGATGGTTTTTGTAAATTCGTTCTAAAATCATTTTTGACCACGTGGCGTCGGTTCGAGTGCCGAGTTGCGAAACGCCGAGAAAAACAGTTAGATTTTGCAAAGCTCTCTACGGGGCTTGGAAATAATCGCAGAGAATTTTTGACATAGCCATCCTGTAGCCTGAAATCTCCTCTTCGACGCGATTTGAAGAAGTTTGTCGTACGATTTTTCTTCACACCGAGTTATTCAACTTTTAGACAAGCCTCGCCAATAAGGGCAGGGGCAGGGATAAGTATAGGTATGCAGGCTGGTTTGGCATTATCCAGGATGTACCGAGAGGAGTTACAGTCTACCATACATCTCGTCGTGTGCGTTCGTGTGCATTGCGTATATATGTGAGTTTACGATTACTCACACACGATTTAAAATTGGCTAATTCTGAGTTTCAAATGAGATTCGAGTCCTGTACCGCGGTGGAAGAAACGGGGTTCAATGGGTTTAGTGCACATATCGTAAATCAGAATGTCAGGGAAAAACGTTGATTTTCATTCAGGGAAAAACGTTGATTTTCATTCAGGGAAAAACGTTGATTTTCGGTCAGGGAAAACCGGGAAATGTCAGGGAATTCTGTGAGCGGAATTGAGTGGCCACCATGTGAGACATTGGTAATCGTCACTTCTGAGATTCAGTATCCCCGCAATGCAAATCAACCGGTACACTCATTGTCAGAAAAATGTTTTCTTGAATCAACCAAATTTACAGTCGAACAAATTTTCGTTGAAAATTTAAGTAAAATTTCTTAGAATTGAAGCAATTTTTTGGTTGATTCGTTGAAGAATTCTTTTCGTCCGCGAGACGAAGCAATGTTTCTTTGATTTAACGGAACCTTTCTCTCGCGTCTACGTACAACCAAAAGGTGGTTCTAAATTTTGTTTCGACATTCTGCGGAATATAAGTTTCATAACTTTCGAATCATTGAATCCACATCTTTCGAAACGAATGAATAAACAAAGAAAAAAAAGAAAAAAAAAACAGAAACTACAACTTCAGGTCTTCAAAAATATATATATAGGTACGTGGTTTTTTTTTCATTTCGTTCTCTTTTATTCCCCCATAATTTTTCCCCCCGCCGTCGACTGATGTATGTAGTATGATATACGTATCACGGATCTTCGTGCGTGGGATCCCCGCTGTCGCGGAACGTACATGCGTACGTACGTACAACCTACTTTTTATTTTGGCAATGAACTTTGGGTATTAGGTGGGTACGAAGGTAGGTAGGTGATGCTTTTACTTTCGTTCTTGACCCGCATCAGCTTTAAACGAAACGCGTATGGCAGGTCAGAAACACTTTCGGTTTCAGTTTCGCTTTGCAAGTCACCACTTTTACTCTCTCTCTATATTCCATAGAAAACCCTTCCGCGACGATTTCACATAGCTTTCTGCAGTCGAACCTCTGGCCCGGTTTCATATCTCAACGAATATATACAACCCGACCTCCGACTCGTAATTCTCTCTCGTTCTCGTTATCTTTCTCTTCTTTTCACTTTCGCTTTCACTATACGATCGCAAATTAAATTTCATCACTGATTAGAAAAAGTTCAATTTCGCTATAGGTCCCCCCTAGTACGAAATTGTCAACAATGTCTCCCCGTAATTGGAAAAAATGAAATCCCACAATCTTTGATTTTCAAAATGCGAAACATTCGCGCGGAACATTTTCAGACACAGCATGCAGTTGTTCGTGTCTTGGATAACTGAATCCAGGTAACATGCTCGGCTTCTCGAATTCCCTCGAAGAAGGTCGCGGTACGAAAAGTGGCCAAATCATTTCTCCTTCTCTCAACACGTTTTACCAGATTTTGAAAAATAGCTATACAGGGTACGCATGAATACTTCGATGCATGATATGTATGAAGACGCGTGTGTGCGTGTGTGCGCGCGCGCGCGTTCATTGACCGGTTCTAAATCCTCGTACGTCGTCAGACGACGGATTTTAAAGATTGCCGTTTTCCTGTTCGCCGCGGCCGGTACTGCTTACCTGCCAATAGATACATGACCCCCGTTACCAAAACTGCTGATATTTGGTGTCTGCAGAGGCCGAAGAATCCGACCAGAGCGGCACAGCTCAGAACGATCAGACACACCAGCGAACAAGATATGCTTAAATTTTGCATTCCTGAAAAAAAAAGAGGCGGGAAAAAGAACAGATTTATAACTGACCGATAATTTTTTTACTTCCTCGAAATTGATATCATTCAGACTCTATAACTGTCCGCCAGTTCCTTTTTTCCCGTCGGGCTGAGGATCGTAACACGATTGACACCGCGATCAGAGAAAACAAAAAATGGGCGAAAGTGAAATTTTACAAATTTCCACCAAAAATCATTCGAGAATGCAATTTTTCGTGATTATCTCGCCATTAACGGTTCAAACTTTGGCTCCTTCGTGGCCCAATGACGAATTATTCACGTGTGAATTCCGGAAAATAATTCGTTTTTGGAATACTAGAATAGGTATTAGTATAGATACTGCACAGCTCCTGGAGAACAGTTTAATCAGAATTTATACTTACACACTAAATTCAATTAAATATGGATATACGTATATACTAAGCTCGTAGGATTTTCAAGAATGTCGAGAGACGATTTCTCTCTCTATTCGGAATGAAATTGAATTCATTATGCACCCGCGCATAAGTACATACATACATACATATCTATAGGAAATGATAGGATTAGTTTAAAATTAAGTCCGCGGCGTAATGAGATAATTTAATAAACGTATGCATATGTACTAATTGTACCGCTGTAGACGTATACTGAATAACGATAGGAATTTCACGGATTCATGATTCGAAATTCGAATTATTATACGCCCAGTCCTGCTACTATCTCGCAATTATAATTATTATCACTGATGAACACTTTACTCACGATTTTGCCAAGTGGCCCTTATCTCTTCGTGCGCTTCGTCGGGTGTCAGATAATTGATGCATTTCTCCTGTGGGAATCCGACCTGTCCTAAAAGTCGGATTTCATCTTCTGGAATGAAGGAACAAAATAATAATTCAATGAATACCAGTATATCTATCTATGTTACATACACTTTGTCGCACGGATCATAAATTAACGTCGAATTTTTTGAGTCAAATCATATCGAGCATCGTCAACTCACATCTCGAAGTTCTGATACGAAAACGTTATTACAAAGTTACTTTCATTCCTATTGCTCTGTATGTATATAATAAAGTATTATACACATACTATAGTACATGAAATATCGTTTCTATGTAATTATACATGGAAAGAAGTATCGAGTTATAAACAGCCTGCAGCGGAGCAGGCTGCATGGAACTGCGCCCAGGGAGAAGCAACTGCGTCATCGGTGGGAGAGCAGAAAAAAGTTCGGCAAAACTTTCTTCACCACTGTGCATAGCTGATAATATATATATATACAATACATGCGTGGAGAGCCTGATATATAGAGGCATACCTGCCCGTAAATGCAAATCAATTTTTCACAACGTTAACAGCCGATATTATATTTCTCGTGATCTTGTGAAAGATTCAAATTCTATGAGTCAACAATAATTGGAGAAGAAAAGATCACATGAAAAGTTTGAGGTATTTTGTTAAACTGACCGGGTCTCTCCGTATAACTTTTTCTCGCCGGAATGCACATAGCTACCGAATTTTGATACTTGCAGTATACTCGAAATATATTAAATATTTCTTTTTCGAAATTTGCATCATCATGTGCGAAATATGGTCGATCCTATATATCGACATATTTTTTTTATATTTGAGGTAAGACCAAAGTCCCAGGATGTTGTGCGCGTCTCTCTGAAGGTATGATGTATACAAGATGAACTGGGAATATGCTATTTCTGCGCTTCACCCAATACCGCGGAAAAGTCGGAGGCAATTTCAGATTCTAGAGGTCGTATACCAATCTCGACGTCGCGCTCGCGCTCGCGTCGGCTAAGCCCGTTTGAGCTATAGAAAATCCTGAACCGCGAAGTCTGCGGAGATATGAGAAAATAATATACGAAGCTGAAGTTTCTAACGTTAACGCGGCGGAATCACGAATAGCGAGGAATAGCCGCCTGCACGTTTTCACAGAAAATGCAATCTTGGCTGATATTGTTCGATGCATGGAAGAAAATTTGTCTACTCGAAGATCGCGGATTCAGGAAATACCGAAATACCGAGGATTGGTGAAAGAAGATTTTAACAAATCCCGGATCTTCTTGAATGTGATTTTCGTTCACCGGAAGTACGCTTTTTTTTGTCTAAATGTCGTTTTTGCGTGAAAACGTTGAGGTGGCTATCAGTTTTCTTGACTTTCCTGCCTCAACGTTGACAACTTCAGCTTGATCGTGAAAAATGTTGAAGATGAGGGGAAAAAGTGGTACGGTACCTCCCTTTCAATCTGCAATTCAAAACGAAATCTCTCATCTCGCTCTTTCTCTTTTTGCGAGGTGGGAAAGGTCTACCCCGTACGCCAAAATTTGAGTTCGGTCATATAAGTCATTCCAACTTGGAAATGGAACGAAGGAAACTTGAATTTTCTGACCGTTTACTTTCGTCGACGATAAAATTCGCAGTAATGAATGATACGTTCATGTCAGTACAGTCAATCAATGTGGCGTAGCGATCGTTGATCGAAGCTGTTATTGAGAAGCACCGTAGAAAATATAGGGAAGGAAAAGAGGATGAAGAGGAGGAGCAGGAGGACGCATGTATACGTTTCGATTTTTATTTCGTTTGTGTGGTAAAAATTCTAGGTTATTCGCTATAGAAGGATGTTGATTTGCATATTCATGAGCAATCCGCATACGCTTTACAGGTCGAAAATTTCATTCTCGACGAAAAATATCCCTTCATACTAGGCCGTGTCTTGCACGATTTTTCATTTAACCCAAAAATCTGGAAAAATCAAGAGAGAGGAGTATGGAGTAACCGCGAAGTAGTATACTCCGTCGTGCTGTGAAAATCAGATTTGAAAAAATCTTTCGGCTATGTTATTGTGACCTGAAATACAAAGTGAATACAAAACGACGATCGCGAAAACGCTAGTAGCTACAGGTGTGCGCGATAACTGAAAATCTTTGGAATCGAAAAGCGCTGTATTTGCGGTTTTCGGAAAATGGATAAAATGTTTCGCTCGCTACGCTACGTTTAATGAAGATTCTCAACTTGGATTAAGAAGTTAAAAAAATACGATCATGTGAGCTGTATGAACCAAAATTCAATGTCGAATATACCGCTACTCTACCACTACCATCTGCAGGAATCCAAATATTTGCGTATTCGCATAATATGCATGTACGACAAACCCATTGCTAATTAAAACAAAGCCAAATGAATTAACCGCTTTATAGGTATACGTATACGTACCCGAGTAGGTTTCCAGCACTGGGCCGGCCCTGGCCAGCCTTGGGCCAGTCTTAGCCAGCACTGGACCATCCCCGGCCAACGCCGGCCCGTGAGTCAAAACCTCCCCGGGTACCTATACGCTACGCATTGCATATCGGGAGTGAAACCTACTATATTATGCACGCAGAAATGTGATGGTAAAGTTGAGTCCGTCATATCTCTCGATAAGGATGTTTGAGAATAAAAAATGAAAAAGCGAGAGAGAGAGAGAGAAATAAAAGAAGTGAGCTAAAAGGCAAAGGTTAAAAGGCGATCAAATAAGTTGCGGTAATTAGGGAGAACATGATGTTTGATGTATATCCAGGTTGTTTCGATTCGCGATAGCCGCCGTCGGTGCTTGGCGTGCCGAGCTACCATAATACACATAAAGTTTATTGAGGTATGAATGTTTTTTCCTTTCTTTCTTCCTTTTTACCTTCCCCCGCAGCGTGTAGTTTTCCCTAAGCAACACGATATACGTATATTTACTGCGGTTGATTCGCGCACGTTTTCGTCCCAATTATTTTCTGGTTTGGCAATATCAGACAATTTATTTTGACCACCGCTGAACGCTGACGGCAGCGCCGGTTGAGTGCCAGCGAATGGAAGTTACTGCACGATCTTCTGCTGTCTAGTGTCCGATCTCCGAGTCTCCGAGTCTCCGATGACAGTTTAATACCGATACCTAACCTCGTAATCTATTTCGTAGCTGTATTTTCCTATGCAACAAGTATTTATCATTCATTGAGCAACAATTTTCCGAACGATTACCACTTTCGAATGACAATTTTCAATTTGCCGAAATAGATCACGAGGTTAGGTATCGGTATTAAACTGTCATCGGAGACTCGGAGATCGGACACTAAACAGCAGAAGATCGTGCAGTTACTTCCATTCACTGGCACTTAACCGGCGCTGCCGTCGGCGTTCAGCGGTGGTCAACATAAATTGTCTGATATTGCCCAACCAGAAAACAATTGGGACGAAACCGTCCGCGAATCAACCGCACCAAGTATACATACATATTCTTCGATTTCAGTTTTCTACAGATTTCTTTCTCAAAATTGCCGAAACGCGAAATTAGTTCCACACGGGGTACCTACCATTCGACTGTTTTCTTACATTATATGTATATATACATATACCTACACTTCATCCTTCTTCTCATCTTGTTCTCGTGCAAATTCATGCGGTTGTCATAATATAGATATTCGAGTCAGGTGAGACCAACGCATCTGACATTCTCAGGGTGAAGCGACAGCTTCAATTCACGAAAAACTCGAGTCATAGCAGGGTAGCAAGCTTAGGCACACGCAGTATGCAAGTGAGTATAAGCGCATGAATCAGCAGCGAGATATTATTGCTGAAATATTAACAAACAGACGTATGAATTTGAACCGCGAAACCACGAAGCTGTAAATCGTTAATACTAACATCCTATTCAGTATTGTGGGTATACATGCGAGCTATAATGTACAATGTATAATTCTAGAACAGTAAAGCGCTGGATGGTTAAGGTTTTACCTTGAGAGAGAAATACCTCCGCTTCGAATTTTCTCAGTCTTCTCTTTCCACTGTTACATCGACTCACAGCCATGCCTATAAGCTACGAAGCATTGGCATACGTAGGGTAGCGTTAAAGTGCTATTAAAGACATATTCACCATACATAAAGACCGATTGTTACTCGTTCTCAGAAGCATTGTTATCACTTCGGAAACGCGATTCGTCGCCACTCCTACACCACAGAACCGATCAAAACGAAACTTCAAAGATTAGATGCAGAATTTTGGCAGAAAATGGCAAAATATTTCATTTTGCTGAAATTCCAAGAGAATTCCAAGTTTTTCCGGATTTTCTGACAGTTAGGTTACGTTCGATTATAGGTTAGATTGGAAAAATTTCAATTTTCGATAGAAGATTCAATATTTCGTACGGCCTATTCTTTCTTTTCTCATTAGATTCGAATCTCATATCGCGAGACATTCATTCAGCACTTGGAGACATTTTCTTCTTTTTTCTAACCCATTTATGAGCGTGACCAATTTTTTTCCTCTCTTTTCCAATATTCTCAAAGAGGAGCAGGCTGAATAAGATTCTAGCCGGGATTACCTATAAAATGATCTAAATATTGAGCTAGATTCTAGATCGTTTTCATTATCATGAATTTGTTCACTTCAATCGTTTTCTTTCGCCAGCTCTTTCCTCTTCCAATAATATTGCTTTTGGTATCCGTGAAGCACGGTTTGTTTCACATTTCATTACCTTTTCTTTTCATTTCTTTCTCTTTCTCTTTTTGTACTTCGATCGTTACAGATTCTCTCTTATATTGTAAGTATAACATAGTATAACATAATAACGTCGCCTTATCGCCGCTGCCGTTGACAAACTAACGAGTTATTGATATAAGCTGATGAGCTCGATTTTACTTGAGATTATATAGTGGAACGAAAAAAACGTCGACAATCCGACCTATAATATAGTATAGCCCCACTGGCGTTTCGTTCTTCCAAAGTGGTCAGAGCGATTTTTTGATTTCAGGATTTATACCGTTTCCATTGAGATATTTCAGTCCCGCGGCTAAACAATATCCTTTATACAAGATACGATGTTATAATAATACCGAAAATCGAATACAACCGCGGTTCCGTTTGTTTTCTTATCGCGATCGTAGTGTTTCCTAATCTTTGAACGTTTCGTTTTCTTCGGATACGACTAAAGCGTTTGTAGCCAAATTTTCCAACGTTCACACTGCAAGAAAATCATGAAAAATGCATTCTTAACCTATATTTGGCTGAAATTTGTCGATGGAGAAAAATCTTCTTTTTCTTCTGATCTCGGGAATGCCCCGAAATGTATTTCCCCGTGAATTTTCCTGACATAGCGTTACTGTAGACTTCTGTAGCCCGGTATAGGTATGTCTATGAGCAATGATATTCGAAGAAATTGAGAAGCAGAAAAAAAAAGCCCTCCAATAACGAAATTGAGCAAAATTTGACAGTCAAAAAACCCACGAAATCTTTCGATAAAGAAAAACCTGTACCTACGATAATTGAAGTAAAGCGAATATAGCTTCACATAAATGAACAGAATTATAATCATTATTCCTGTCTCGATTATACGGATTGAAATTCAAATTCTCTGTTGTAGGGGGAACGGGGGGTATAGGAGGGAGACAAGGATCCTTCAACTTTATCAGTCGGGAGTAATTTAGATCTTAATCGCGTACAGTGGATCAATATATCGGACAGTGTCAAGGTTTTTCTCTACTAATAGCCTCCAATATCCTATATATTCACGTATCTATACCTATTACCTGTACCGATATATCGTATACCAACACAACGTATAGGTATACGACCTCGTACGTCATTCGCCTGGCGCAGATCCCTCGCTCCTGGAATGTTTACCGCAGGATTCGTCAGATGTGACCCACGCGATTCTGCATGCAATACATGTATATGACAAATCGTATTTCATTATGTATTTGGGAAATTGGTATAGCGCATCGATTTCTTGTGCTACAACCGAATTTTTCGTGTACGTGAACTCGGAAATCGCATTAGAAACGAAAGTATTATATATATATACAAAACGTCGTGTGTATTGCCTTGATGCACCGATCCATGTTCTCACTCGAATTTTCGTAACGAAGCAAACAAAAAAGTGCGAACGAACAAATTACACCGATGTATCGATTTTGTTCCCATCTCTTTCCCCACGAACGTGAGAATTTTTATCATGCATGCGGGGAACTCCTTATCATACCAGTGTCTAGAAATTGGGGCCAAAAACCGCGGGAAGTAGATTAGGTGCGTTCTCGAGGGTGCAGGGCTTGTTTTTTTTCCTTCTGTTATAGCTGTAGCTATCCTGCGTACATACGTACGCATACACATACTATATAAGCGGTTGAAGATTTATATATTAGGTATATTACATAGTATATACTATGTATACGGGAGATCTTGTTTCATTTTTCCCCCTATAACACATTTTATTGGTACATATACATACATAGTACGAATAGCAAGTTTCATTTATATTTACTCAGAGACGAAATTGTAAATAGAGCGTATGTACTGTGCATGTGTATACTATATGTATAAATGTATAATAAATATGTCGCTTCGGGGTATTACACTCTGCAGGGAAACTTGAGGCAACAAAGATCCAAGAAGCGCGCTTCGTTGTCCCTCTAATTAAGGTGCTATTAAAGAAGACGTATTCATCAGACATAAAGACCGATTGTTACTCGTTCTTAGGAGCATTGTTATCACTTCGGAAACGCGATTCGTCGCCACTCCTAAACCACAGAACCGATCAAAACGAAACTTCAAAGATGAGATGCAGAATTTTGGCAGAAAGTGGCTAAATATTTCATTTTGCTGAAATTCCAAGAGAATTCAAAGTTTTTCGAGATTTTCTGAAAGTTGGGTTAGGTTCGTTTATAGGTTGGATTGGAAAATTTGTAATTCTCGATAGAAGATTCAATATTTCGTAGAAATGAAATACTCAGCCACTTCTTGCCGGAATACTGCATCCACTCCCCAAAGTTTCATTCCGATCGGTTGTTTGGTGCAGGTTTAGCAACGAATTCCATTTCCGAAGTGATAACAATTTTTTTAACAATGAGTAACAATGGGTCTAAATATGTCTTTAATAGCACCTTAATGACTTATACAAAGAACTGTGGATATAACACTCTTCTTCAGGGCGTTGGAGAAAATCCTCTTACAGTATAACCGCCAAGGAGATCGTTATGTGCTGTGGTTTTATTTTCCCTCTTTCTATTTTTTGTTTTTCCATTTATCTGTTCTCTGGTACAATACGCGAAAAATGACATATACATACTGCCCTAGTAGTCATAGACCGAATAATTTGGATCTTGATCAACCAGAAACGGAATTCGTAATTCAATCGGCGATATGATCTATCTTCCGGCCGCTTTGCTCTTCGCGCCACATAGTATTTTTCTTCCACGTTTATTCGGGACGAAGCAAAGAAAAATGAGAAAAAAAACCGTCAGATAAAACACCGGAGAAGCTTTCGTATCGGGAAATATTTTCAGTGAAGAGGATCAGTCCCGTATTTGGATAAAACGTCCTTTACATCTTTATATCATCCACGTTTAGAGAGCAGCTAGGATATCAAGACTCGTCGGCGCGGCGCGCCAAAAGCCAGGGTACACGCAATGCGTATAACGGCGAACAAAAAAATATGGCGAGAAAGGATAACGGCAGTTTGCATTCGCGTATCGAAACATTATTGATCTGTGTACATAATTTCGAGGAGAAACGAGAAGCGGCGCTGAAAATCGAAACGTTCCCCAATGTGTAACAATTCGCCTGTATTCACTCTTTTATGTATGTACATATACACATTTCTGGAATGCTAAATGCGGGAGATGTAGTGATTGCATAACATCTAATCGCTCCACTTACCGGTAAGTGATACGCAGAGGGTCCATATGCCTCCGTGCATCGGAACTAGGAAGGCTGGTTGTTTGTTGAAGTAGTGATGCTTGTGTCCAGGGTGGGGCTCGAGCATCGCAATCTGACCGTCCAAGTACCACGTGGGAGTCGTGATGTTAGATAATCCCATAAGGATTTCCTTGTCCCAGCTAACTTCCTCCCAATGATCAGACATTATAGCACCGCACAGCATCCCCGTTGCTAAATTATGCAAATAATGCATGAAATACACGTAGGTATATATTTATCATTTGTTGATATCGATTTACCGTTCTACCGAGTTTTCCTCCGTCCGCGAAACCCCATGCATTTTAAAAAGGATTGGAAAAGTTTTTTTTCTTCAAATCCTGCGTTTAATCGAAGATCAGAATTTTGTACGGAAATGGAATTCGGTAGTAGCGGTATGCCATCTGATTATAATATAATTGTCCGGATGAATCCGATCATGCAGGCTCACTACTAATCTCTGAAGGATGAAATATGTGTGCGGTCGGTGGAATATCTCGGGCACTCAGAGTCGCGATTGATCGATGATATGTCATAGTTGAACTTTTTATGACAAGTGAGTGACTCGTATGAGATGAGTGATTGAAGAGTTAAGGTATTTGTCCACGGGACCGACAAACCGAACCAAATATACGTTAAACGAGGTTTAACTACTGACACTATAGTAGGTACTGTAGTGATGTTTGCCGAGAACGCGATTATTTATACGAGTTTTTACAAACGCAGTATCATCTGGATCACGTCGTCGTCGTCGTCGTCGTCGTCGTCTTATGGACTTTGGAATGAAATTCATGATATTTGTTATGATTTTTACAACCGCATCGATGTAATATTCCCCCGGAAGATTGTCTGTTCTTTTCATTCGCAAACAGCTAGGCTGCCCTGAACTCCTGTCCTGTTGATTAACACGCGTCATTCGAAGGGTGCGACCAAATTCCCGCCGGTCGCTCATTAATGAAGAAATAAAAATGCATGAGCGAACGAACGAATAATGAGCAAAAATAACAAAATTTCACCACGGAAGTTCATACTGTTTCCGAATTTGGTTTTCAATTATATCTCTCCGTCGTTGGTAAAAAATGACAAGAATATGCAACTCCTCCTCGCCCACAACAGGAGGTTTCACGGTGCAATCGTGCATCGTGTACGATCGGACAAAAATTATAGTCAAAATGTCTGTGCAAGAAGGAAAAGAAATGTCGCGGGGCTCCCCGCTGCAACCTTTCTTCATATTTCACTATTATTTTCGTTTTCTCGTTTCGTTTTTTACCTGCCATTGTGAGGGCCAGCGTGGCTAAAAGGAAACCAAGACGGGGCGCAGGTCCTCCGGGAATACGAGACGGCTCCATCCCAGCCCGACCCCAGCCGCCCACTGAACTCGTCCAGTCGTTATAACGCTTGGCTTTGGAACAATCCACCAACTTGCTCGATGTAGGCGCTGCCGAGGGCGGCTGGGGGTAGTGGCGGCTGGTCGTGGTAAATTCTGTTCCGCTACTACGGTGCCCTCTATTTTCTTTCGAGGGTGTAAAAATCGAACATCACCAACGCCCCCGGCTACATACGCGACGCCCGCCGTCACGACGCCATCCAACCCGCCCTCAGATGCTGATGAGAAACATCTTGGAATTCGGTTCTTGAATTATATCCAACGTATGTGATGAATCTATGCAGGAAGGTTTTCCACCATAAGTGAAAGATTTATTCATTGTCAGTAGATGAATCTGCTCAGTTCCGAATTCCCGTACGGATTTCCCGATCTATTTCAGAAATCTTGAAAACCGACAAGATGCAGCTGATTTTTACAGACGCATTTTTACTTGCGAATTTACGGCTCAAATATTCATGATCCATTTTAGAGGATCGAACGGATTCTATACGTGTCATACTTTGTAATTTCGAAGCGTATATTCATTCCACGGTTTATCAATATTTATCATATTTTATTCTATCAATACTCGGATTTATTATGTTTCGAGAAACGTTTGTACTGTTCGTAAACCTTTATCTATCACGTGGATTTCGTACAACCTGTGTATATATGTTAGAGGCGGATTGAGGATTCATATTTTTTAAACTCACGAGGGAATCTCTTTTCCCTTATCTACTTATTGTTCGAAAATTTTTCTCGAGGGCTCCAAACAATTTTCCAATTTATAAATAGCAAGTTAAGGTAGAACTGCATCAATGTTTACACGCACAATCAGAATTCTACGTCGATCAGTGTTTCTTGATTTTCATTTATCGTCGAAAAGGGACTTCCCATATGCATCGAGTCAATCATAATCAACAAATTCAGTACCTCGCGATTTATGAAATTTGGAAATCTTCAACAAAATTAATATTCTCACTCCACACTGACGAAAACCAAGCTTAATTGTATTATCAATTCATTATTATGCAATTTATAATATGGAAATCAGCTTCGCGACGTATTGAGAAATTCTTTAAATTTTTGGCATTTGGGAACCAGATCTTTCAGGCTGCGATTCAATTGGTTTCCAACAGATTTGCCTTAAAATCTATGCAATAAATTACTAAATTCTCAATCCAGTTGAAAATATCTGCCTGACACTTGACGACTCGGTTCCAATAACAACATACAAAATATACTGAGCATAAAAAAGAATATCTTATTAATTTTTAATCTTTTATTCTTCTGTTTTATTTCAGATGGCCGACGTAGCAGAAAATGCGCTTTTCACAGACCCGATCGCAGCGATATCTCAGGGTAAACGTCACCTCTTGGTTCGTGATTATGGTATGGCAGTGACTGCGCTCGCTCAGGCCTGCGAATTGTTAGCACAGAAGCACGGCGAGACTTCCGATGCACTCGGAGAGCCTTTCCTCCTTTACGGGAGAGCACTTCTGGCTTTAGCGCGAGAAGAAACTGGTGTTTTGGGCGGTGGAGTTCCTGGATCTGATGAAGCCGAAGCCGAAGAAGAAGTCGAAGAGGAAGACGATAATGCGAATGAAGAAAAAGAGGATGATAATGAGGATGAGGACGAAGAACACCACGTGAAAAAGTCCAATGGAGCTGCTACTGACGCTGAAAAGGTAAAAAACGAAGATACTCTGACAACAATAAAGTTCACATTATTAATAATTTGGTAATAAAACTTCAAGGATCTTGAAAAGGGAAATTTTGAATAGCATTTGAATGGTTTTGTTGCAGGAAGCCTTGGCTAATAATGAAGCTAATGCAAAGGCAGATTCAACGACAAAATCCAAAAGCGAGGAATCAAAAGCTGTATCGGGAGCTACAGTAGTAGCCGATAAAGCAAATGAAACGCCTGCTGCCGATGAGGCAAAAGAATCATCAACATTGGAAGAGAAACCAAGTAAAAGCGATGCGACGAGTAGCAAGGATTTGGAAAAAGTTACGTCAGACGAAACTACGAAAGAAGTTGAACCGGCGGATGAAAAACCAGATAGTACAGAACCGAAAGAAAATGGCAATCCCTCGGAAACGCCTTCAACGTCGAGTTCTGGCGACAATAAATTATCAAAAGTGAAAGAAAATGGCGAGGCATCTGGAAACGAAGATGAAGAGGGCGAAGATTTGTCTAAAGAGGAGGAGGAGGAAGACATAAACAACTTGCAGCTTGCCTGGGAAATATTAGAATCGGGGAAAATAATTTTACTGAAACGCGGACCGCCCGGATGGAAGCATCTTGCCGAAGCTCATAGGTTACTTGGCGAAGTAGCAATGGAAAGTGGTAATCATCAAGGCGCATTAACAGATTTACAAGCCTGCCTAGATCTTCTGGCTAAAATTGAACCCTGTGATCCTAGAGCGATGGCTGAGACTTATTACCAGCTTGGATTAGCCTATTCTTTGGCTAATGAATTCGACGCAAGTATTGAACAGTTCAAGGAAGCAACGTCGCTGCTACAATCTCACATTCAGCGACTGGAGGAGACCAAAGATTCGCACAAAAAGGACGATCCGTTTTATACTGTGGAAGGAGAGATCAAGGAACTTAAGGAACTCCTTCCTGAAATTCAGGAAAAAATTGCTGACATGAAAGACTTCAAAGAAGAAGCTTGCAAGGCTATGGTCGAAGGTATTAAAAGTAAAGTAGCTGCCGGCTGCCTTAATGGCGCGGGTCCAAGCGGTGACGGCGCTAGTTCTAGCGCCGAATCTAGCTCAGCATGTCAGGCAAAACCTGCCAGCGATATTTCTCATCTTGTACGCAAAAAACGTAAGGCAGAAGAAATTGAGAAATCAGAACCTGCATCTCCGTGCAAAAAACCAACACCTTAAAGTAAAAGTCTTCTACGTTTAATATTGATAGATTTTCCATTTTCATTTTGTTCTTTGTTCTTCTTTCTTGAGAAGTGCTCCGCCTATTCCATGTGACGAAATTCGATGTTATTTCATTATCCTAATGATCATTTTTCTATGCCTTGATGTCATAATTGTGTGTGTGTGTGTGTTTTTTTTTTTTTAATCAGAATTTCAAATCGACAATAAATTTACCTACTTTCTGATTAGCCGCTCGCCCAAGAATAATCGTTCAGTGTTGATTACAATTTTAGTTCTATAATGAAAATGTTAGGTTCGAAACTTCATGAACCTGATATACGCGGACAATATTGAAGGTTTTAATTATATGTGTACCCACTTATTTGCAAGGTAAAATATCCGAATCTTTTTATTTGCATAAAGAATTAATTGCTACGGTTTTTTTTTCACAAGGTACCGAAAGTTATGAAGAAATCATACATAATTCTTTAAGTTTTTTTTTACATTCGATATAACATTTTTCAATTTACTCGTTTCCTTTTTCCATGCAATCGTAACGCAAAATAAGTTTGAAAACATTGCACCAATTTTATTCTCTCACCAAAATCTGTGAATTTTCTGTGTCTTTTATTTTTTTCTTGATCATATCTTATTTATTTTTATTATTATTCGTGTTATTATTATTACTATTATTATTATTAATATCGTTCCATTGAATTAGGATAAACAGAAGCCTGAGACTACCTATTTAAGTTACATAATATTAACCTTGGTCTGGCTAAGACTCTGTATATTATTATATTAAAAAAAAAAAAAAAAAGAAACAATTAAGAAACTACATAAGGCTGTAATTATTAAGTTAGGTCTTGGTGAAATAAAGATTGAATGGTTTTCTATAATTTTGTATTACATACATACGTTTATTTCTCTGTTCTATGGCTACTAGGTTACGAACTCGTTGAATACTATAAAAAAAAAGCTCGGGACGGATGTTCTGATATTTAATTTGAAAAAACCTTCTCATCTAAAGATCTAAATACTGTATCATATTCAATAATTACACCTACTTAAAATTATTCTTTTAATACATACATACAAATAACGATATTTACAAATCACATAAACTTTCATTGAAACTTCGTTGAAACGATATTTCAATTACATCTAGAATCTAAAAAGGCACCTAATTTGTTATTCAATCGTTTCAAGATCCGCAACTGTTAATTTTGCCTAATTCTATTGAAAGTTGATTAGACTTAAATTACTTACATTAATTGAAAGGTATTTCGGTTTCGGAACTTCATTTTTCTCATAAAAATTCTCCATGAATTCAATAAGTATGTCACGTAAATATGTAATGTATTAATTTTATCCCCGTTATTCGCCCAATAATTCCTCGATACCGTCATCTTTATCCGAACTCTCCTGCCTTTGAATATTGATCTTATATCCTAAAGCTTCTAGTAAATTAACATTGTAATAATAGCTCAAATTTATTCCTGGTACAAGTCGTTTTAACTCCTCGATTGTCCCACGTGCTTTTTCCATATCTCCGATGTTAGCATAATGTTGCGTTAACGTAGCAAACAAGTCTCCACGTCGTACAGATTGCTCCAAATCACTTCCTTGGGAATCGATCAACTGATGAGCTTGAGATGCTGCTGCATCTGTTTCTCCGTGGTCAAAAAGTCTAGAAGGATAAATTCAGTCCATTTTATTGTCGAACCAGAGACAGAGGTGGAGAATATCATCTTCGAATTCAATTCAAACAATAAAAACTCACTTTTTAATATCTAAGTAACGTTTTATAGTTGACATTCTGTTATTCACCGTATCATTGGCTCTTTTGTGTAAACTTCGATCTCGGGGCGTAGTAACTTTCGACAAGCATCTGCTCGCCTGATTGAGCGCGTCGTATGCTTTCTCATAATTCTGAAATTCGTCTATTTCAACCTGGGCGCAAGCTACATAAAAATTAGCTAATAAATCCATTGCTTTTCCCTTGGAATAAAAATTTATTATATTCTTCAAAACATCTGGTTGATTCTGCCAGTCTAACGACTGAAGATAATTTCCAGCCATAATGTAAATCTCTCGTTGCCTAGATACTTGGGCAAAAAAACATATCTTCTCTGTATCACCAGATTTTAGCAATGCTTTCATAGCTCTCAGTTTGTTTCCAGCTTGTGTGAACTTCTTTGTAGCCAGATGATAATTCCCTTGAGAAAATGCAATCTCTCCGATTTTTTCCAGCGTAGATGTACGTAGTTCTTCTCTGTCCATACTATTGTTATCTATTTTATCCAGCGTCAATTTCTCCGCTAAATCTTCATTCAGACTAATGTTATGATCTTGTATTAATTCCAAAGCTTCCATATAATATTTTCCCGTAGCGAGCAAATCCACTGCTTTATCTATCTGATCATTTTGTACAAAATAATCCGCACATTTTCTAATCAACATTGGATCCGAATCCGCGTTTATATCCATCGTTATTAGTTGTAAAGCGTTATACTGCTGCGTTTTAAATGCTAAGTCTAAAGCTTTGTGCAGCATACCGGCCTTGTGATATAATAAAACAGCTTTATCAGCCTGCTGAGCTTCTTCAAAATATTTTGCGACATCTATTTGAGCGTTACGTGGCGCAAGCATCGCTAAAGGCCACAACTCATCGGTCATATCATTTTCCTGGTAGAAATAAAGAACTTAGAATAAAAGTTACTAAAGTCTATGATATAATTAACTCAGTAAATGTCATTTTATCACCTTGCAAATACGAATTGCGTTTGTATACGCCTTCGCTGCACTGTAAAAATGAACAGCTTGTGCTACGTTATTCCTAGATTCGTGATGCGCAGCTAAATGATAAGCCGAAGCTGCATGATTCGTTCTTGTAACAAGTTCGGAAACCTCGTTATCTCTGCCTAAATAACACAACAATCTTGTCATGGCTAAGGTATCATTTGCACTTTCGTAAAGTCGAAGCGCAGCTTCCATATCTCCGGTTGATTCGATGTACTGCGCATGCCAGATCTTTATTTCTCTATAAGATGTAAGTGCGGATATTAAATATTGAGAATATTGTCAGCTTGGGTAGAATTCAATTGAGCGATTAAATTATAAACTTACTGATCTTCTGAGCTAGATAAATATGACTGTAAATCTCTAGGTCGGGATAAAAGCATTCGCGGTACTTCAAATCTATGGCAATCTGATTTCATGTAGAAATCAATCGCCTCAGTTATTTTTCCTTCTTGTTCAAGTGCCTTTGCGTAATTATAGTAACACGTCTTCTCTTGAATCTTATTCTCTTTTACTGCTATTTCTATCGATTCCTCAAACTTATCCCGCGCCTCTAACATTGAACACAACAAATCCAGTCTCTTCGCTTCTCTGAAAAGACGCTCCGCATCTGCCTTTGGAAAACAAAAACGATCATTTGTGTCAAAAGAATTTCTATTCATTGAAAAGAAATACTATTATTTAATTATTTGCCGAATATTCTCACATATAAGCCAAGTTGAACAGCTAGAATGCCGCATTTTGCATCCAAATTAAGATTATCGTCTTGCATGGCTTCTCTCAGGGCTCTTGCACCCTGCGCGTGTTTCATATGCCCCAAGCAGAGCGCAGCCATATTAAGCTGTTTAGTTTTAACGCACATTCTCGCTAAACTTTTCCAGATATTTTCATTCTGTATTGTTTTTATAGCTTTAAAAGCTTCGTCCATATTAGCGACGCTAATATGAAAGCTAAAATCAAGGATTGCTTTCTTAGTTGCTCCGTCACATACTTCAAGTTCTTCAAAATCTCGCATCACAATGTGACGCACTTTGCTCTCGTTGTCTAATGTTATTTCAGAATTTAATATTAGTATATGCGGAGTACGAACTCCTAGCAATCTGCAATTCTCATCTTTCATCGAACGCACGTCTTGCACCACTATCCCGTGATCCGACGTCATAAACATCGTTATCAGTGCAACACTTGTCGCCGGTTCCTAGAACAGACACAAAGTACCTGACTCTAATGAGCAGAATTATATAAAAGAGGGAAGAGTCTTCATCGCTGTAGTCTTTGTACCTGCTCAGTAGTTTGGATGATCTGTGATGGTGGTCTTGAGTCGGGAGTCTCTAACTTTTGAGCTCGGCAAACTAAAAGTCTTGGATCCTCGTCGTCCCAGCAATGGGAAGTGACTAATCGTCCTTTGCATTGGACTGCTCTGAAAGCATCAGTGATACTTTGGTAATCTCATAGAAAAAAAAAAGTACATCGAATTGGTACTCAATTTAGTTCGTAAAAGCCTACGTAGAAGATTCACTGTTCCCATCCTCAGGATCGGCAAAGTTGTATTCATAAATTTGGTCGCTTTCGATATCCCAAACATAAAAAATAGGACTGGGCATTAAATTAGCCATTGCAATAGTGATGGAGACGCATCTGCAGTCAGAGTTGCATCTAGCTTCAATAATTTCAGCAAAATCATCGATCGCCTCAAATACAGCTTTAGCCCTAGTGAAAAGTTTCGCTTCTCTTTTGCTCACGTCCCAAATTTTCAAAATTCCATTTAGGGAAGCAACAGTAAGATATTTACTCGTTAATTCCATCGTTATGGGCTCACCTTCTTCAGGTGTTGTAGGTAGCGTTTGATTTATACTACCTTCGATAGATCTCAGTTGAATAACAAGTGGCGTTAATATGATCAAAGTACTTTCGTAAATTAATATTTTCTCGGCGTCGCAGTTGTAGGATCCAATTAAGGTAGTGGATATTGAATTTTCTCTGTTTAATTTATAAACTGCAATCTGTCTCCCAGAGGTAACAGTTACGTATTCTTTGTTCACTGCTACAGCTTGAACTTGTAAATCAGTTTTCAGAATATGATTCTGATTTTGGAATTCTAGAAGAATTTGCTTCGGAGCTAATTGGCTAGCGCATATATTGTCGTTGTAAGCTGCGCACATTGGTTGCTGACGCAGAATGAATACATTTGTTATACAGTTTACGACTAAAAGTGGATTTCTCAGTATCTTAGCACCCCAAACTAGCTGCTTTACGGTACCATGGACCGCACAGGATTCGGGTATCCCAGGCCACCCGTTATCCTCGTCGTTTGATACTCTTTTATGTTTCCAAAGATAAATCGTTCCTAAATTAGTGCCAGCTGCTAGTGTTTCTGCAATACAAGTATGAAAAATTCGTACAATATATTTCCTGAAACGTTTTATACTACTTTATTAACAACAATTTGAATACCGTTATTTTTGCAGTATGATAAACTCGTACAGATCTCTTGAGGCGTCGCTATACTTCCGTTACTAGAGTCAAGTGGTGATAAAACGTAAGTATCTCCGGTGTGGAGGTCCCAACATCTAATCGCTAGCTCCCCTGTTAGTACAGCCAAAGTATTTGTCCCTGCCCAACAAAGCGCAGGTCCAGATCGGGACACGTCCATTCTACCGCTCAATTTTACCTGAATGTAAAATTGAAAATGAATTTAGTTGATAACCAGAAAATCATTCAATTCTAGATTCCTCGTTGAGCTTTAGATGCAATCTTTGAGACAGGATATCTTATATTTTTGTTACTTTCGTAAGCTCGGTAAGACGGCCAGTTATAGAATCAGCCTGAAAATGTCCAATATTTAATCCTTCGGACATAATAACGAGAGAATCTCTTGATTGATGGTGTAACAAACAGTGCAAAGATTCCCCATCTGTGTTCAATACTTCGATGCACTGTCCTTGGCTGTCCACAAAGTAAACTATCCCACTTGCAGTACCGACGTAAAAAGCATGATTGTCTCTATGTGTCAGAACTGCCATAGGAGCAGCTGTTCTTGGGCGCCATGAACTAAAGAGATCCAGAGCTCTTTCGTCACCGGCTACTGCTGCTTTGGCGAGACCGCTAGATAATTATTAGGAAGTTTCAATCAAGCGTAAGTGAACGATTCAGAGAAAATTCACATTGGAAGATATTTCAGATCTACAACAATATAGTAATGCGCTTTAATAATGCTTTCTTAATCTTGTTTTGTACCTAATATCAATGGCTGATTTCAACGGCGCAATTTTGAACGCTATGTGAGTGAAAGATTCTTTCAATTCATGGTGGAAAACCATGAGGAGCTGCCCTCGAGTATCTATCTTCCACCCTATTAGAGAGCCGGCTGTGTCTGCAGATACAAGTCTTCCTCCGTGTTGACTCCATTCCAGAATTGTAATCGGATCTCTATGAGGTGTTACGATAATGTTGAATTCATTCGTACTAGAATCACCTGGCCACACCTGATAATTTTAGTAACAAAATGAATTGAAATAAAGTTAAGGGTGTTAAACCAAAAGTGTTTAATTCCAAATAAGTCATCTGTTCAGGAGCGCAAAACAATGTTTCCATTTCTGTAAATTCACATCAGAATATTCGAAACCTTGCAATTTTACTACTCGGTACGTTGATACAAAGTGTGAAAAAGCAAAGTTTGAATGTTTCTGTTTCGTGGGGATTTTTGGAATTGGCATAAAATTAAGATTTTTCTTCGTTGAAAAATCCCAGCCAAAAATCTCTTAGGAATGTAGCATATGTTTTATTTGCCGGGTTTCAGAAACCAAAGCTTTATTAAATTATTAAAGGAAACGCTTGAATAAAATATAATCAATTTTTTTCTCTAACAAACCCGCAATTCTCCGTTTTCCCAACCGACGGCAAGCCAGCGTCTATCATTATGCCATCCTACGGCAGTAACTTGGGCAACGGAATGCGCAGGTGATTCTACATCTTGCAAAGGCTCTCCTAGATCGTCATAAATTGTGACGAAGCCTCCTTTGTCTTGAGAATAAGCGGCGACTGCTAATAATGGGAAATTCGGATGCCATGCAGCGTAGGTGCTGATGGACGCAGTTTCAGGATTTTGTACGCGGGTATCGAAGTAAAGCGACATGTTGACCGATCAGCCCGAAAATTTTTCAGAAAATTCGGAAATTCTGTTAATGCTGATGAGTTAAAGACGGAATTTATGTTAAGAGTAGTCTTACGGTTTCGGAATTTTTATTTTCTGTTATACATTTTTCATTATTTAGAGGTTAGGATTTCCGGGTTTGGTTGAAAAAGCTCAAAATTGTTGTATGAGAATACTTCGTAATTGAAATGTCAGCAAATTAATTCGTTCAAGTTGTCATTTTACTCTGTGTCATTGGTGATAACGTTTTCACTGTAAAATCAATTCTTGTATCGATCGTTTGACAGTCGTGTAAACAATTTTTGACGCTACGTAATTAGTCAGATTTTGTGATATTGGGTTTTCGCTTTAATTTTAAACCATTCAACGATTCAAAAACCTTGCAGAAAATACAAAAATCAGGTTCCCGGATTTTTTCAAATCGGATTTTCTATTTTTTTTTCGATGCGTAGTTCGAAATTTGACTAAAAACGCGCGTGGCGCATTCATTTATAATTCAAATTTGAATCATGACGAGCAATCTATTAAACTGCAGCATTAAAGGCTGTAAAGTAGGAAACTATAATTTCCTCCAAACAACGATTTATGAAATCTCTAGCAAAATAATTATACATGGACGCATAAATTATGATAAAATCAGTTGATATTGCTTTATTGAGGACTGTATAAATCCATAAAAATTGTACGACGCAGACAATTTACTTAATTTTTTTACTCTCTCAATCGTTATTCATCTGCGACAATTAGATTCAGATAAAACATGCTGGTTCAGATTCTAGCCCCCTGATTTTCTGTAACATGTATAATAATAAAAATTAAATTTCGTCAATGGTAAAAAATCATTGCAATACAGGACAATGATTCGTGTGCTTATCAACGAATTTCTCTCACAAATTATTTACAGTATATTTGTCTAAATGAAGCATTTCATTAATATATTGTTAATATGAGAGGGAAACGGTTCGCAGCAGATAATAAAATATATGAAATACATCATACCCTGAGATAGTTCTGCCTCTGACTGCCAGCACTCGCGTCTGCAGCTGCTAAAAGCGATCTATAACGTTCTTCTAAACTTCCAACAAGAGTATCCAACTCACATTGTTTTTCTGAACTCAAAGACATTGATAGCTCGCTACGCTGGCCCTGGAGCTGAAGCTGCAGAGCTTTAATTTCTACATCTTTATCCTGGAATGAAAAAGGAAATATTGAAAACAAAATAAATATATTTCTATCTTATTGAAAAATATCTGCAATCGATACCACCTAAAACAAATAACTCTCAAAATAAGGAATATCAATTGAAGGTTTGAATATAGAGGATCCATTTCTAGTAATTGTAAACCTTCAGAATATGATAAATCCGTTTTTCATATTCATGGCTAAGTCTTTCTTTAGACTTTTCCAATTTGAGAATCCCTTTTTTTAGACTCGCTACTTTATTGACAAGGTTCTGGTTCTGCTGCTGGTTTGCCGCTTCAATATTTGCTCTTATTATGTTAAATTCTCGCTGCATCGTTGAGCACTGCTCCGTTATGATAGCTTTCAATTTATCTTCCTAGGAATAAAATGACAATACAGAAGGTAATTTTTAAATGTAAAATGACATACTAAGAGCAACTTGGATTCTAAAGATAAACTTAAAGCATACATCGTTCTTTTTCATCTCCAAGCTTTCCTGCAGCTCTTTGATCTCTTTGTTCAGAATTTCGATATCAGTTTGCTTATTCATATCCATGGATGCAGATTCTTGCTGTTTTTCATTGATAACTACGTCTTTCTTTCGTAATTCCTCGTCTTTCTGTTCCATCAACTTTTCATGCTGTTGTTGTAACTCTTCCAATCGTTCAGAGCACTCGATTTGGATTGCGTGCAGCTCTTCATCCTTTAATTATACAAAATTGATGAAACCTAAAGCGGAATTCCATCTTGTTCTATATGAATATTACGCCACAAACATCTATTATCATACCTTTGACAAAGTAACTTGTTCCAATTTCTCCGTTATCATCGTAACATTATTTTCTAAACTGGAATTCTTCGACTGAATTCTTTCAAATTGCATATTCAATTCAGCAATTTGGTCTGCCATATCGTGTTTACACTGTTCAAGTACTTCCTTGTTATTTGCTTCAAGAAAATCTTTCATTTTCTGTACCTCCATTAATCTAAATTTTAAACAAATTATGTGAATATCGATTCCAAATGCGACATCTTAAGTTGTCTCAAAGTTTCCAGACCCACTAATTATGTTGACGACTCACTTAGCTTTCAAAGTTGCAGTCTCTGCAGACAATTGTTTGATAGTAGTATGAAGATGAGGTACTTCCTTGGCAGTAGAATTTCGTTGACATCGAATTAACTCTTGATTCAAACGTTCATTTTGAATCTGTAACTCTTTGACGATAGTAGTCAAAGTGTCTATCCTCTGTTCGTAATTGGCCATCTGATTCTTCTCCGTTCTACCTGTCTCATGGAACTGAGATGCAGTTTTGTTCTCAGTAACATGACCACATCGGCTTGTACCGGTTGAGTCCGTCTCACGTTTTTGAGTAGGGGTCTTGCTCCTAGTAAACTGGCAGCGTGCGTTTTTTGCATAAGTCTTCGGCCATGAACAGTACGGAATAGTACTAGCATCTGACAGCTCGCTCCACGAAGAGCTCGCGTTTACCTGAATTACATAAGCCTTAGAATGCACATCCCTCCATTACTTATTATTTACCGCTATGTATACCATGGCTGGGTAGGTTCTGTGTAACGCAGGTAGAGGCCCGTTTGGTGGGGGTTGACTAAAAAGTCCTCCTACATGTCCTGACTCTACTTGATGGCACAGCTCTATCAGGTACTGATTTCTCAACGCCCTCTGTGTAGAGGCGTAACTCAATTTGTCGAGCCACAGTCGACAGAGTTGTACGTCCTCCGGCGCTGTAAGTGCTAAAATATAAGGCCTGACTCGAGCTAATGAGTCCTTAAATTGCTCGTCCAGTTTCAGCGCCTCTTGTTCATCCCGTTCTCTAGGCCTAGACATGTTGAATGTCTATTTCTCCGTGAATTAAGATGTTAGACAAAAGAATATAAGCACACTTATGGTCATAAAATTCTACGAAATGATTGTGTGGAATTGAAAATTTTTAAATTTACTTATTTTTTCTAATTTATTATACATTTTTAAGCAGCGCGCGCAATGTTACTTTATAATTGACAGGTAATAAATTTATAAATAGGTAGTTTGAAAGACTGTTTTTTTTTTCTTTTCCTGTAGAACAATCACTATGCTGTGAAGCTAGGAAATACTTAATGAGATTGAATCATTTGTTATCAAGTGTTGAAAAGCGTTAATTTAAAAAATATATTAAGGAGGGGCAGAATATCTATTTGAGCGAATTTTCAAATGATAACTATGATAATGACTTTGTTTTATTAAAATATTAAATTAAATTAAATCATACATTGAATTACTATCAATCGCACTGCGATGAACATAGAAAAAGAAACACTGAGACATGAATTATGAAATCGAGTAATTTTTATAATCGATACCCAATAGCCGGAAGAATTTGATTAAGAACGCAATTATTCTACCGATGGGAGACAGCAGATACTCATTGATTATGATCGCTGAATAAACCATAACATATTGTATTTTGATAGATTGACGACCGTACGAGTACTCATACTTGTTGTTATCATTATCTCCCAATTTCCTTATGGCTGTGCGGTTTTGTATGTAAATAGGATAGGGAGAGAGAGTCTCTGAACATAATATGAATAACGTTTTTGATTGGCATAAGTCAGTTCTAATCGTTTTACAACTAATGTTGATATGAATGGATGAGCGTTATTATGAATAATCTACGACTAAGCGCAATGCGCAAGTAAAAATAGGGATGAAAACACTGAAAGAGTATAAAAATACAATGTTTGAAGCATATACTGAAATTGTATCCACCGCTACTGCATCTGAAACACAATAGGAATTTCCTAGGCTCAGTTCTGTTCAGCGGTAGATATGAAAATATTAAATTTGAGATACAATTGAACGTGAATATACCTATTACCTAGACATAGGATTGAAATACTTATTGTTAGACCATTATGTACTCACGGTTAAAAATCAGGAATTCTATTGTGCCAATCGTCATTATCGTTCAACGCGTCTTCGATTACAGCAATTAGGTAGATCCTAAAATCTTGCGTTGACAAGGCCAAAGCTTGTGGGTGAGTTTGAACACCGAAGAGCTGTAATTCGTTGAGCAAGATCACCCTCAATTCCAATTCGGCAAAACTTGGTAGCCCCGCTGGTGTCGGAATTCGAGATTCGATCATTTTTGCAAATATTATATAGTCTCTAAAAATTTGAGGACAATACTGCAAGAACTAACACTGAAGATCTGTATGTAACTGATTGTATGTGGTGCTTACAGTATACTGTTCAATAGTATTACTTCTATCTAGCTTACTTCTTCTTGAAAAAAAAATACGCTTAATATAGGTAAACATTGACACAAAAGTTAATCCCGATGTTTATATACCTTTCTTTTCATTCTCTGACTCATTTTTTTCTCTTTCTTTTTCTCTGAAGAGAAACTACTGAGCTAAGAAACATTCTTCATAGCACAGCTAAGAACTGCAGATTTTTTAATTTAGATTCATTGTAATAATGATAGTCATTTGTGCATTTATTTTAATAGAAACCTAATCCAACTATAATTCTAACGGTAGAAATTTAATCGTATATCCTTCCTCAAAATTCCAGTTTATCGTAAGTAAATTATACATGATACATTATACATATATTATACTCATATCACATAATCAATCTGATTGATTCGTTCATTTTAAAAGTCGATACAGTTTTTTTCTGTTTGTTTGTTTCTTTTTCTCATTTTCAGTCAAAATTCAACATTTTCTTTCGATTTTGTGTAACGTTCTCCATTCTTCGGAATACCTCGGTTATTATTTGTTGATCATTCCATGAAGATTTTCTGACTTCTACTACCTGCGGCTAAGTTTCACCTGGTTTTCGGCATCTTGTTTTAGTTGCTTTAGTTTATTTTTCAATGGGGTAATGTGTGTACCGGTCCATTCCTCGAGGGTTGGTTGAAACAATATTATTTCCATTTGAACTCGGATATACCCTTCCAAAGCTGATAACTCCAATAATAAACTGAAAATCAATTCATTATGGAATCATGAGAAAACACAAGAACAAAACATAAAATTTATTCAATACATGAGCATAAGAAGAAAATGTATACTCACTCGCTCAAAGCTGTAACTAAACTTCCTAGCTGCATAGGATTGGTATGGTTGTTTGCAATTTGCCAAGGATTGAGCCAGGTCGTTATTCTGTTGAAATGAGAACGAGATATTCTCAGAAAATACAATTTGTCAAAGTTATAATCAATTAATGAACAATTTTTGTATATTTGGCGTAGTTTCTGGAAAATCTTTCATCAGTGCTGATTATTATTTGATGAAATTTCTAAATGTCATTTCAGATCATTTCAGAATTTATTATCGTGTATTAAACTTACTGATCGCTATCGATAAGGTGATTAAACTTGGTTCTAAAGTTGAGGAACCATTCGATACCGACGGCAAGTTGCCATCCAGGAAACAATAATTTGTTTGGAATCGGAGCTGGTCGTTGTTGAGGAACTATGTGGAGCGGATGATCATTATATCCTAAACTTTTAGCTACTTCTAAATGTTTTTCATTCGAATATCCGTGCAACCATACTTCCAAACACAATACCAATGACGGTATAGCTGTCGGTAAAAGTTCACACATTGTTGCATAGTGATCGTACCTAAAAATAATAACAATATTTCACAAACTTCTCTAATTATGACTTTTATTACGAATATATTTGGTCAAAATGTCTATTAGGGTGGGCCAAAAAAAACGACCTCCAATTCTCGGACGATTCTTGGGGCAGCACCAAATAAACAAAATATTGTTTGTTTCTGGTCCATCCTACTTTGGGGCAGCACCAAATAAACAAAATATTGTTTGTTTCTGGTCCATCCTACTGTCTATAGAAGCGCCATTTCTAAATTTTGGAAGCTTTGTCAAATTTTTGAAACTCATGTTTACCAAATTTGAAGAGCATTTTCTAAGTTAGAAGCTCAAATGAAGAAGTGAATGATGTGAGAGAAAATATAGTTGACGAAATAAGAATACTTCATGGTTATTGAGAAGAATTCCACGGTTTCGAGGCGCCAGATAAATTCCAAGCCAATTCTAGGCTTTCGATTGCCACCTAAATTAAATGCGTGTAATAAATTGTGTTCAATATTTACAATCTAGCTTGGAAATTCAATAATTAGATTCACCTGCCTCGACCAACCAGTAAAGGCAGTTCCACGGAATCCGCAAACTTTACTAACGTGAGCGCTAAGCTCTTCTAGCCATCGTTCGTGATTACTTATATGGTGTTGGATTATTGGTATGTGTTGACAAGAGCCGGTAGCACCTTTGAATGCTGTTGCTGCCCAAACGTTGGAGAATACTACGCTATATTTGTCCCATAAGCCTGAGAATTAGTAAATCTATTGAATTGCGTTAGTTTAGTGAACTTAGATCAAGCAATTAGATTTCAATGGAAAGCAATAATATCAAATATCAAAGTTTTGAACGAAATTGACTCAAATTATTTGAGAGTTGATGGGGAAAAACATTAAAGGAGGATATTTTACTGCCGATTTACATGTATTTTGTTTAGAAACAACTCACCAGCTGGCAAACCAAAAGTTTCTCTAGAATTATAATGCCATATCATTGGTTCAACGTATTTCCCAATATAATATTCTGGAAGGATGTTAAAACAAGAATTTAAAAGACCTTTAACAGATAATTAAAATTCATTACGTGAGTATGTATGTACCCTGATGAAAATATGTTGCGGATTATTTTCTTAAACCTTTCTGGATAGCTTTGAGAACGAGAATATCGCGTAAGGATTGTAAATTATTTGACGATTATCACAAAAAATACTTGAAAATTTGGACACTTTATGAGCATAAGAGATATTTTGAAAAATTTCAGAAATTTTCAGAACGTTTCACCGATATTAGAGAAACTTTGCAGTGATAATCAGAGTTGATGGGACATCTACAGAGTTCGTCAAAGACATTTGTAGATTCTTGAGAATATAGTCAGACATATATTCTTACGAGGGGTGCGAAGTGATTGCATAGGCAACGAATTATCATTATTGTAATTATTTTTACCATTAAGAACCTGTAAGTCAATATTTCTCAACATATCATCCCATATGATGACTTTGAGATGGGGATAAGTCTCTTGTATATATTGCGCAACAGCTAAAATATGCTCCACATACAGCGACGACTTTCCGTGTTTGCTGGAGTTTGCTCTTTTTATACAAACTGAGCATAAGCCCATGTGCCAAACCTCGTCTGCACCTATATGCAGGTATTGTATGTCAGGATGAAAAGAGACTATTTGTCGTATCAGAGATTTCACTAAAGGCAACGTGTCCGGATTTGAAGGGCACATCGAACTTGGGAATAACTCAACCTCCCGCAAAGATCTCCACTCGTCGTGCTTCAATACGAACTGAAATATTCAGATTCATTGTAATAAAACTGGGGAAAGAATGCATTAGAGAAGAGAAATAAAGAAATGACGTATCGTTCGAGTGTTTCTATGCCATTGTCGCATTTTTTGTACTCAATAACTTCAGATATTTGTAAAAGATGCGTCTTTTAGCTTAGATATGATATTATCTTTGTGTTAATATCGCATTGTATTATAATTGCTATACCTCCATGTGACCGATCGTTTGAACCAATGGAACGACAGCGAGGCCGGAATCTCCGGCAATTTGTAATATTTGTCGTGCTTCTTGGGCCGTATAACCGTTTGCTATACTGCCCGGACCGTTGCTTCCGATTTGAATGAGTTCTCGATTGTAAGGAAAAGTGTCTTCCCATTCTAGTAGAAGACCAGTCGCCCCCCATGATCGAAGTAAGGGAAATAACTAATGAGAAAAGAGATTGAGAAATATTTCAATAATAATGATAACAATAATAATACGAACCAAATTCTGAGCTCACGTTCATTTCATCGTACCTATGTATTATTGAATGATCTACCGACAGAAGACATACGGAGAAAGAAAAATTAGTTATATTATATTCTGACCAGACCAAATTTGCGTTCATTACGTCATTTATCTATTAATTCTTTTTCACTTTTCTTTTCATCCAGTTGCGGTTGAGTAATACAGTTTGATTGGACAGCTGTCACGTTGTCTCAGAATTCGGAAGTAAACATCAACAAATGCTGCGCATTATATTATTTATGTGTATTAATATTCACCTTTTCGAAATAACAAACCCTCGGCGGAGCTCCCTTCAGGTCGAGGTGAACTAATCTGTAACACAATTAACGCCGCTATGTAATAAATCATTATTAATATTTGATATAAGTTGCTAAATATTGGATCAATGCCAGTATCCGTTCACCTATGCGAGCCGAACGTGAGAGCGTCCATCTTTGTATTATTTTATCTCATGTGCATGTGTGTGTCAGTGCGTCGGTGTAGAGTATTGTGTGACGCGCAAGTTGCGGTAGCGTATGAAATCCGTTGTGAGTTCATTCGGTCATTATTGTCATGTTAATAGTGAGAACTTTGACTTGATACTATTAACTTCTATATTATTTATCAGTTTTTCTCTCCTTTTGCCTCGTCTAAATTGACAGATACATTACATTGATAATTTTGATATAACATGGTTAACAACACAACTGCTGACACGTGGTCAAAGTGTCACTTTTAACTTTTGGCGGTCACCTCGGTCCGAGACTTGAATTAGTGTGATACTTGTTTCAACGATTCATTACTTTATGTAACAAATAAAATTTGCCGAATGATATATTTTATTTCGATCGTATCACGCGCTTTGGTCATATGTTCATTCTTTACGAACACATGGCTATATACCTATATATATATAGCTTCGGCCGGTTTAAATAATTCTAATCAAAATTCAAAATTCATGCATTATAATTCGAACGTAAATGATTTTCTTCTTGATATTCTTGCCGCGAGATGCAAAGAAAAAAGGTACAAAAAACAAACACTCCCGCTTCAAAAGTATTTTGATATTATTATACGATAAAATGTAAATTTGATTCGATCTTCAGCTGTTATAAAACGTTTATAAAATAAAAAAAAAAGTATAAAAGGAATGTGTCAATCAAAATTCAAATGAAGATCAGAAATACCGCACCTGTTCCACGTTCTCTGGATCGCAGGTAAAATAACTTTCAATGTGTTAACAAAACAAAATGTATTCAAATATTGACTCTGTCGAATTCAATCCACTTATTATGCCATAAAACGAAGCATGAAGACGCACGTACGTTTATTATTCCGTTAATATAAAATATTATCGTAACTTGCCGCGGATCGAAATGATTTCAATTTCTATCAAAAAAATCTCAGAATTTGATAATAGGGAGAAACAGAGAGAGAGAGAGAAATTTGTTGGTTTTTTTCAAAAACGCGATCACAATATAGAACATAAAAAATAATAATAATATTACAATGGGCGACCAGAAATTTTTATTCAAATTATAATTTGATATACACAATTTGGACGTAGTTAAATCATCACATGGAAATACACAGTATAATTATCATACTTTTATATCATACGTTCCTTACATTTCATTAATCATTATTCATTTGTACAAAAATTGATCATCTGTTCACAAGATCACAATTTATTTATTCATTCATTTATTTATTAATGCAGGGCCGTTCCACAAATGAAGTTTTATCTTGATTTATATATCTTAGACTACATTAAATAAACGAAACGTAAAATGTAACATAATAATGTGTTACATAACGTATGAATCACAAAACTTATTTCAATCATTTATCATCTCATTAAAGATCACAATTTATAGCTCGAGAACAGACAGTTAAGTTATATACTTGAAATAATATATCGGATAAAAATAATTCACGAGTCAGATACATATGTTACCATGATTTTACGAAGGAGCTAAAAAACACAGAGAAAAAAAAATGAAAAGATAGCATCAAACGGAAATTAGAATATTATTTTTTATATCATCAATAAATTGATTTCAGTATAAGAGAATTTATTTATGTGGTTATATATATATTAATTATTGCTTACGGTTAGATATTTAATTTTTGGGAAACTTCAAGAAGCGGATCAACCACGCATAATACGTATTTATGTCTGTGATAATAGATGCACGATATGATCGTCGTTATTTTATCAATTGAATAGGACTTTATAATGTTTCATTTTTATTTCTTGTAATTTTTATTTTTTTTTCTTCTCCTTTCTTTTTTTCTAGCGATATACAAAAATTGCATCTTACATATTATAATAGCAATTCAAAGAAAAAATTGAGCTAATCTTATAAACTAGTTTTACAACATATTATGCAACTGGATAATAGCGCATCCGGCTGTATAATCGTAATTGTAAACGCGTCAGTAGGGCTTCGTTATCTTTTCTGCGGCATGGAAAAAAAAAATAAAATAAATAAAATCAGAAATAAGATGAAGCTGAAGTTCAAATAACATCAACGAAACAAAGTCGAGAAACATTTCGGCTGATAACATTATTCCTGATTTTGCTCCGTTAACATTATCGGCTGCAATCTTACAAATATAGTCCAGTCGGTTGGGTGTATATCATATTATTTCACATTCTAATTCACCATGATTTTCATTAAGTTCAACTTTTACACCCAGAGACAGAGACCCTGTTACTTCATTTGCATGAATAATTATCGATTCGTATAGACATAGGTATATTCGTAGAGATAGGATTCATGGAACGCAAATAGAGTATTATAAAGATCACAATACGATACATGTAATTTGTAAATCGATTTTCTGCTTGCGCAACTGCAATTTAAGATCAGTTCTGAAAAATACTCTAGAAACAAAGAACGACGGGGGAAAAATATGATAGGATAAACCATCTGTCTCTCGGTCAATAATTCCATTTTCGACTGTGTATCTCTTCAAAGTGTCCAGGAAAAGTCGTAGTTGTTTTTAAGCTCGATCTTACAACAAATTGAAAAACAGATTTTAAAAATTCTACGACATCAATAAATTGACATTGAAGGAGTAGATCAACATTGATTATTCTTTAATAATGTGCCATGCGTTATATATTCTAAGTAATGAAAGGTGAATGATTATCGATAAATGGCAGAGAGATGAAAAAAGTATGTGTACTCGATCAAGCGCGGCGCTGCGGATTAACAAAAAAGTAATATGGTTTTTCTTTTGTTTTTAACATAAGTTATTATCGATGCGAGAGATCTTGATAATGTTTACGTACTTTGAGATATAATTATTAATTTTTGTTATTCTATCAATCAGCCGATAACTTTGTCCCTAATAATATGTCATGAAGGTAAAAAATTTTATTTTAAGTATGTAAACGTAGATGTAAATGTATAACTAGAGAATAATATAAATTATTAATTAAATTAACTATATTTCTAATTTTTTTTTGTCGTATTTTTTTCCCGTCTGTGTTCTGATTAAATTATAAAATTCGTGCAAATAACTTTAAGAAAAATAAATACGATTGGTTTGAAATTCTTCATTCTCAACTCAACTGCTCGAGCATAATTAATCTTCTAGGAACGTTTTATCAAATAACGCTGCAGAAAAAATTGTGAAATTTTAATATAGAAACCTATCTAGATATTATATACGAAATATAATAATGACAATAATAATAATAAATTTAATTAACTTAAAATCTAACGTTTGACTTTTTTCTGATCATCAATATTATAAATAATTCAATTTTACATGATTTGGGTTCTTTCATACTTTGCTATTTCTTCCGTATTCTAAAATCTGTTTGTGGTAGAAAAGGAGGTATCTGAAAAATATGAAGATTAATACAAATTTACTTCTTTCTTCTTCTCTTTCATATAAATACAGCTTTGACATTTCACATTCCTCACTGAGCGTGACTCACCCTTCGCTCGTTAGAACATCCTTCAACTTCGCTCTCGTTATAAGATGGTCGTCGCATTTAAACCATTGATCTCTCTGCTGTCTAATAAACGCTGTGTAATGTCCAGTCTCCAAAGATCCCTCGTGGTTTATAACAGCGAAGAGAGAGTATCTGTTGTCACTGAAAGCCGTGTCTTCGCCATTCTTTGGCAAGCCATCGATAGTTGCATTGTTATTGCCGTTTCTTTTATGGGACATGAAAGGAGTCATGTCTAATTGTTCGGGAAATGCGATAAAAGTTGATATCTTCTTATCCTGGATGCTAGAATGCTCGAATCTCTTTAAATGAAAACTTGCAACTATTGGCAACTGTTTCATCGTTAATTGTTTAGTACTTTCTTGATAAGTTTGGCAGTTACTACATTTTATCTTCGCGCTCGAACCCAGGTGTTCCGCACGCGTAAAACGTTCTAAGCAGTCTAATAGCGAGGTAGGTGGTCCTGAACTATCGGGACCTGATGCTCCGGCCGTTGGTCCCAGATCTAAGGATATATCCCAAAATGGATCGATCGTTGTCGATACTCCACTGGAAAAAAATGAATTGTCATGAATATTCGGCGATCTATTTTCCCTGAATCATGGAATAGTTGAAAGATTCAAGAATTTAGAGATTCGGTAGTATTCTATAGGTCCCTACTTGCAAGCTTGGCATACAACGTCGCTCTGTAGACCTCCGGTGAAAATTTGATCTATGATACAATTGCAATGATGCGGATTATCTTTGACCAAAATAGGCGCAGCTTCACAGTGCCTATGGAGTACGTCCAATGTGGCAATGAAGAATTCGTGAGCATCTTGCTGTTCGTAGCCAGCCAAATGTCTGGCGTGTGTCCAAATTAAATGGAGTAATTTATGAAGTGTAAGAGGAGCTTTACTCCCTGAATAAAACTCTTGGAAAAGATGAGATACTTCGCAAACTAGACAACGGCTTGGTTGCGGACAGTTGTGCCTATCGGAGAGAAAGTAGTCCCGAAGTAACGGCGTGTGGATCAACGCCTGCACTATGCAGTTCATGAAACACGTGCTTCCGAGGTTTATCAGACCTCTTAGACCTGAAAAAATGTTTCACTTCAGGTTTAGAATATCCGAAGAAAAATAAATACCACTAGCCCGTTCTTATCTATCTCTAACGTTTATTTTACCTATGGTAGAATTTTCCACTATGCGTCTACGACGTGGATTCTTTCTCAACAAGTCTGCCTCAACTTGCGTCGGTTCCCATGCTCGATAAAATTCACCCAAACTAAGTGATCTCGCCGATTGGCTCCACTGCGATTTTGCGACCGCCGTGAGTTCTCTGTCGTATACATAATCGCCGCATTGGAAGCACAAGATATTACCGTAGCAAAGATCGACTGCTGTAATTTTATCAATTTTTTAATAATTAGGAATAGGTTCACATTTTGGCTAGAAAATTCAGAGTCCACATTGTTGCCGTGCTACAGTAAGTGATGAAGACAAATTTAGGAATCAAAACTTTGCTAGTTCTTCTTCAATTTTGTCTTCGCTATGCTTTATTTTCTACTGAATATCTTTGTAGTCATTATTTACGTATATGGGAGACTTTAACTTGACAAAATCACAAAAATAGCATTCTTCTTGATATTCTTGCATTCACGTTATAAACTCGATTCCCATCTAGCATCGAGTGGACTGGCTAGTAAACATTGATAATAGCTTGTTTATCCTTCAGAGTATAAATAGCGGAGTTCTATTCCAACATTAGAATAATCTATTGGAGTGTTAAGTGTATTTTCCGCATTCAGATTTCATTTTCTTTATATATAGAGTGCAAATACGGACTGTACACACATAAATGCGTCCTCTACATCTATGAATGAATGTGTCTTCTAATTTTCAACATTTATATATAGTTGCTTTCTGCGCTTTACTTACATAATTCTTGCTCTATTAATATGCCACCTACTTTTGGACGTTCAGATTATGTACTAATGTATGTAAGTCGATGTTGGTTTAATACTATTGTTCGTGAATTTCAATGAATATTATTATACTAATATCAATTACCTAGAAAGTGTTTTTTCGTCTTGGCATGCTCTTGTATGTGTCCTCTCAAGTAACAGCCAAAAAATATACAGTGTAGACACGAGTGAAGACGATCCTTGTAAGTTTTACACGTGTGACACAGACAGCTCACTGCCTGTAATACAAGAATGAAAATTAACTTGGTTTTTTTTTTCTTTCAAGATTGAAATACTCATTTGACTCGTATTTGTTCGAATTTTATCATTTATTTATTTTATTTCCCTAATACATCAGATCTTAGACATACGCCGTCTTTTCAGATATTTCAAATGGTCCTGTATTTTGAAATTTGTTAATTCCTGCCCAAATGATTGTGAAAACTTTAGTAAAATCTAAGATGATTTATTATGCGATAGGACTGTGAAATGAAGATACAGTAATAATTTTTTTTATTTATATATTTATTTATTTTTTGTTTTTGTTCGTTCGCTAAAATAAGAAATTGTATTTATTCGTGATCAAACTTTTGGGATATGTAGCGACAATATATAATTATGCGAAGTATACGATGTACAAACGATCTGATGATCGTTACGCTTTAGAAGAAAGAAAAAGAAAAGAACAGCCTGCAGAAACGAAAATTAGTCAAATATCTTTGTTATCTTGACGAAAATGTTCTATCGGTCAATACACCTAAACGGATGTTAGCTTTCTGTGATAATATTCAGGGTAAAGAACGTAGAATTGAATATATAGCATACATTGATTTTTGGTTTTATATTCATTTTTATTGTTAAAATTCAATTTATTAATTATATATTCTATACAATTATTTATTATAATGATATAGTAGTTATTATACGTAGAATAGGGGTAGAAAATGATCATCGTGCGAAAATTACTATCGTTAGTTCAGAGCCATAATTGAATTACTGCTGAAATATATGTATGTATATATACCTAGTATAGTAAATGTTATTTTACGTCCTGTTATAGAAAATATAAGTTTATTAGCTCGTGAAGTTAGTTGAGTTCACTTCTATTACCTAAATTCAGAGTAAAAAGAATGATAAAATCAGAATTATGTTGTTCAACTAAATCATATCCCGAAATCGAAGTATCATACATCTAGGTATATTATGGGTATAGTACAGAGCTGTGAGTACAGTGATAAAAATAATCTGCATGGTATGAAATTTGTAAATGGGAATAATTCATCTGTATATGCATATACCTGTACAGTACTGTAAGTCGAATGATCTAAATTTTGTCAAGGACATATTAATTTTGTTGTCTTTATCTGCAAAAGCTATCTCAGTGGATATAACACATATATCTTCATTTCATAATTAAAAGATAAAATGATAGTATTCATTATGTATTACATTAATTACTGATGAAAGAAAAAGGAATACTTTCAGAATTTTCGATTACACAATCGCTCCGATTTGCCGTAATATCGTTGAACGCTATAGTTCCAATTATAATACACATACGTATATGCTGTTGCAGGTTTTTCGTCTTTCTTGTCAAAACTATATCGCACTCTGTGATGAAACAAGAACCACAAAAGGAAAGAAAAAACCGAGAGAATAAAGAAAAAAAAAGAAAAAAAAATAGAGAAAATAAAGAAATCGCTACGTGATCGACATCTGAGTCGAAGAGTGGAAAATTTCGAATTTGAAGAAATTATTTCGACGGTGCGAGAAAGAGAGAGGGATAACGAAGTCTGGCACCAAAAAAGAGAGAAAAAAAAACCGGAGAAACGAACAGGACAGGCTAGGACAGAAGAAAAGAGAGAAGAAAAAGAAGAGATCGTCGTACCTGTAAGTATGACTAGACGTTTATGTATCTATACCTGTATTGCTATAAAAATATTTGCATAGCGGATGAATAACGGAAAGGGGTATATAGATACGGCGGTATCTACCAATTATAATTACATATAATTAAAAATCGTAGACGTAGGAGAAGATATAGTATACATATGGGCATATGCATATTGTAATTGATGGTACAATAGAGAACGAAGGGTCTCGAAATGAAGCTGAATATTGTGAAAAAAAAAAAGTGAACTCTCTCACGCGGGGACGCGCCCATAAAAATTAGCGTTTCATCAGCGTTTATTCAGTGAGAAGGAATTAGCGGGGTTATTTTATTATGTATATACATACTATATCGCGGTTATTTGACATTATTAGTGAGAAGAGATATACGTCTCGACGTCACGCAAATTAGATAAAAATGCCGTTTTTTTTTTCGTGTATAGGTATATAGTATATCTACGTACTACATACACTTCGCATAAAAGAAATATGTTCCGAGACACGTAATCCTAAATTACAGGGGGAGAAGGGAGAAGAAGAAAAAAAGTCTATTCTAGATTCGGAGAAACAAAGGATTAGAGTAGCGTAGGATTTACTATACCCTGCATACATAGTAAGCAGCATAATATATGTATATACCTACATAGGTATAATATGTTAACACTATCGCGATTGAATAAGCGTGCATTAGAGGAGGAGGGAAGATCAGCACTCGGAAACACTCGTCTCGCTCGAGAAATGTGAATGAATAAGAGTGTATGCGTTTGAAAGTCAGGTCGAGTTAGGTGACCGACGAGCCTGTGACACCGCACGATCGCAGTCAGCGACAAAACACTATCGCGATCGAGCGTGTTTTGTTTGATGTATCTGTCGGGGCTCGGAGAAGGGTGAGGAGAGCTTGAATAGTCGATTTTTACTAATATACTGTGTTATTAAACGTTGCAATATGCCTGTAAAGAGGGATACTCTAGCTCTATAATATACAAGATTGAGGAGGGAGATGTGTATAAAGATGTCGCACCTTCCTTACGCGTGCCTCGGTCGAAGTGCTGGTCACAAAATAGGAGTGTATTACTTTGTACGGCTGTATCCCTTTTGCTGCTTTGAAATTATTCAAGTGTATGCAGCCATGATCGCTCATCTCAATATTCCGGTGTTATTCGCAGTCGACCGTAGGCTGACCACCGAGGAGGTTGCAATGGATCTTACCGATATGTACTCAAAATACACGATTATATTAGAAGGAATAAAACGAGTTATTTGAGTTTGCCTTAAAAACCACGGGGCGTAGCACGCTGGCTTGGACAGTGTGCGTGGCGTTGACATGGAAAGTATAATTTGAGCCGTGATGAATCCAGCTCGATTTTAAATAGTTGATGGAAAAAAAAATTTATAAAACAGTCGAAGCGTATTTCGATAACAATATACTGTCGGTCGGAGAAAGAAATTATCAATTTTTGGCCCACGTTTCGACACCCGAGAGGCAACGGACGCCAGCCGGTTACTGCAGCACCGGTACTCGTCGCCATCGCTCCCTCCGTCGCCATCTCACTCTCTCTCTCTTTTACTCGAACGACCTTATGCTCTTTCTCGTTCTCTTTCTTTCCCCTCCAACCGTCACCAGTCGACGACAGTAGCGTCTAGTGCGGGCGCTTTCGAACTATTGCAAGTATATTCAGTATTATATTCCATGTATACCGATCTTCCCTTTCTACTAATTCCTCCATATTTATCGACGATCACAATCGATTTCGAAAATATACAAGCTCAGGGGATTCGTGTATTACTCATCCCATGTATTCGACATCTTGACAAATAAAAATTCGATTCTGAGCGCTCTCGGCAACAATTGGTGGTACGATTAGCTGCTGACTTGTTAAAAATTTCAGACAATCTAACGTAGAGTAGAACACAATTTTCCTATCGGGAAAAGAATTCGACACGCTATACGGAGCGAACGGAAATTCATTTCCAATTTCATCTGCTAATGCCATCGATCCAGTTCGGTATATTATACATATTAGCAGCCCCCGTTTTTTTTTTCGATGCAATATCTTATGTGAAGGGCACTGGCGATACCCTTCCTAGTAGTTATCGTGGCTCGTTACTGATCTATTCTTCCACCTCCCGGTGCGGTTTTCCCGTAACAGCTGCGCACTCTAGGCATGCATATCCTTTCGAAGTCTGGATATGGATCCAAGGCTTAATGGTTAATTTATCTGGAGCTTGAGAGGTTATCCTGAAATGCTCTGAGAAAGAATTGAAGATAAAAAAATTATCATCAGATTGTTATTTAATCGCATGTTCGACCGTTCTCGAATCTTGATTCAGCGTCTCGTCCACGGACTGTCTAGTAACTCGTCGCTTCCATTCTCATTCCGAGCTGTTCACTGTTCGGAGCTGGCCACGAGCTGGCACTCCCATCTTTCGGTACTTCTCCCAAGTTATAAAATAGCGCGTTTACTAAGGAAACCTTGGTAGCATTGCGACTCGTCGATATGATTAACTGCATTTTCGGCTGTAGGTACACAAAGAAATCGATCGGTAAGGAGTTAGTATCGGAGTTTCATCGGTTCGTCTGGCACTGTTGGTAAAATAAGCATATGGCATTTTCACGACCTACCGCACCGCGGCTGCTACTAGATTGTCTAAACTTCAAGGCCATGAGAGAGATCATTTTACAAACATTGATGATATCATCAGGAGCGAGATTGTCTACTCTGCAGTAGGTACTCATAGCGTAATTTCATTTAGTATAAATAGACGGTACTTACCAAAGATCGAAGAACCTTGCGACAAATTAAATGGCGTGAAACGACCGAAAGGCAGATGGAACGCGCAGTGCAAAGGGACCGGAAATGTCTCTCTCTAAACGCAATGACGCGACCTCAAAGTCCGTACGAAGTTCTCTTACTCCACAATTATTTCGATGTAATTTTCGAACTGTCCAACTCGAAACATCTCTCCGTGTTTGAATCATCAATTTTCAGTGTTTAGGCTTCAACGCAATAATAATATACTTATTACTGACGATGAGATACCAATAGAGAGCGAATTAGGCAATGCGAGCGACCGCGGCGAGAATAATAGATTCCACAGCTATATAGGTATAGGTGTACAAATCGCATTGTGGAGAAGATTTCGTGAATAGATCGAAGAAAAAGTCAGCAATCAATCTTCTTCCCTCGAGTATAATGGCCATTGTTAGTTCTACGGCCGCCAACCTATCAGGCCACGTATTCGCAGAATGTCCAGTAATCTAGATATACTGAGATGTTATGCTCGTTAAAGAAGTTGATTACGGCTTGTTTGTTATTAGTCTGAAAATTTATTATCCACCAACTGGTTACAGTCGAAAGACTTCCGTTCGTTCCACTTTCAATGATAAGCTATAGACAGACGTTTGGACGACATGATGTAATTCAAATAACGAGGAAAGAAAACAGCCGCGTTTATGTGTAATATAATTCGTTTTTGGCGTGAAATATATATGAATAGAGAAGCGTAGAAAGCAATGATAAAACTTCCTTTCGTCCAAAATATAATAATCAGGATACGGTATGTATTCGTATACGCGAAAATAATTGTTCAAACATGTAAAAGTTATACGCGAGCTGTGTATGAGGAACTCATAGGAACGAGGGTGAACAGGTGTAGAAAATATCCGTCAAGGCGATAATTATTATCTCTGGACTGAATTTTATTCATATCGACACAACATGATTTACAACGTAATGACTAACAGTAATAATTTGTATTATTATGCTATATATCTTCAGTTTTATCTCTTTGATTTCAAGTTACTATACATGTACATACATATGAATATCTATTCTGTCACTATATACATGAAAAATATATTAAATCTTTTCTGCAGTATACATATACATCTCTCTCTCTCTATATATAATATATTAGCATTCATTTATGCGAATGCTTGATGGAATTATCGTATGAAACCTGACGAGTATGCATATGCGGTAACGCGTTGTCAGAATGAACAAGGTGTGGAGGGTACGGCTCACGTGGTGCAATGATTTTCCTATAAATGCCACGAATTGTAAAAGACAAAAAATTGTCCCGTATCGAATCATGTTACAAATTAAATGATTTTCAATCCCCTCTTTTCGACTCTTCGGTTCCGTTCGACTACGATCAATGACTAAGGATGTTTATAATAATAATATTTCAATGGAATAAATCAGTTGCAAAATCTAGTAAACGCTGCAGCGTTGACTCAATGCGGTCAGATTCCTCGAGGCCGAGGTGAATAAAACAAAGATTAACAATTTTTATTTCATTTTTTTTTCTCAATATACAAACTCGCGCCGGTGATGCCTATCATCGAACGAAGTTTTTAGTAAAACTTGACTTCTTTCGTAATACGGACGAACGGCGCTACTTCAAGGCTGATTTTTATTAGCAACATGCTCATGCCTTTCTGACTAATATCTGTTGATATTTCCGTATGGTAAAGATTACAATTTTCGAGGCCCTGCCCGGTAAGGTGATTTTTTAAATCTTAAAATCATCGTGACAGCATGGGGCACGTCCGATGAAGTCACCTGTCCAAGATTATCTTATACGCGTTCATCTACAACGCAAATTCGTTATAGAAGATATCGTTTTTCTTTTTCTCTCGCCGTGAGTCACTGCATGCGTTATATATACACGTTATTGGTATGTATGAACGAGTCAACAACAGCTAGTGTTTCTGTTTCTGACAAAACATTCCGATGTATAAATTGTTCGGAGTCTTAGCAATGCGCGATGCAGCAACGTGTTTGTACTACTCGCAGTCTGGGAACTTTCAACTTGCGCGAATTACAGTAGGTCATCAGCGGTAATGATATGAAAATTCTGCAACTGCAGTTTCCCATGCCCCACCCGCGCACGATTGTCTGCATTATTCGTTCTGCCATGAATCAAATCGGCCCCATATTTACAAACACGAGTGGATGGATACTCGACAGGCATTTTCCCATATTTTAATCTCTGGTGACTGCGTTTACATTGTGCAACGAATTAGTAACATTACGTCGTGATAAAGAGCTGGAAGAGTTACATATTTACGGGTCGATGCGCACCGCATACTCGTGCAAAGCGCGCATTTTAATTCGTTTTGGTTTACGTAACAGAGACCGTAATGCTCAGGGCGTTGAACGGACGTTGGACGTGGTTACTTAGTGTAAATTGTCCCGTGGATATTTGTCAGATGAAATTTGAAGATAAATACGGGCTCTTTCATCAAATTCCATGACCACCACCATGCATACTCGTCGTCGTCTTCACATTTCGATAAATTATATTCAATGTATAAGTTCGTTGCCTTAATATTATGGGTATAATGATTTTCATATTCTGCAAGCAATCACACATATAATTGCGGCGAATTATTGTTATTATTATTCTTATTATTATTCTTATTATTATTATTATTATTATGCAGAGATCTTAAGATGTCTAAATAGAAGAATATTTAACGTGCTTTTATTCTTCACGATTTGTGCAATGAATTATGTTCATCCTCAATTATTCTCCCCGCCAATAATACCTGAAAATGCGAATTTTCAGTGTTCTCATTTTCCGCCATTTTTTTTTCAAATCGATTTATCGTTATTTCGATCTCATTTTGCTTGGTCAGTAGAATAATGACTCGTGTGTTATCGCGGTTGATCATTACAAACTATCATAGTAAAATAAGGCCGTGTTTATGTAAGGCAACTGCAGTACGAGGTTTTATTCAGATCGGAAAGGCCACCGTGATTTAAGAAAAGTATCTTTGATTCAGTAGTAGTGCGTCGTGAACATAAGACAAGGCTGTGCGACGAAGAAGGTATAACAGAAAAAGTGAACACAACACATCGGCATTCGACCGCAGGCAGAAGGCTTGGTTTTAAGTAACTATGATACCGGGAGTGAGATCTCGGATTGGATTCTAAAAATTGAAAGCAAAGATCGTATTCCTCGATTCGTTGTCACCATTCCAGGAATGAATGAAATTTGAAACGTTCCTGTCTACCGTGAGAAAATGTATAGAAAAAAAGCGGAAACAAAAGATAAACTTTCAGAAGTTGTATCTTACTAACAATGAGTACCTGGGACTGCAGGACCGTCGCGGTGGTTAAATACTACTTATTTAAAATATACAAAAGAGTTGGTAGTAGCGCCTGAACAACCGATGATCACCGCATGGTTATTCAGAGATAAAGTTACTCGCTGATCGTAACCAGACGAGAAATACGCAATGAGGAATGACGAATTGAGAACGATGAAAGATTGGATTATATGTACTACAATGTGAGATTCTGCTGTCATAGGTCTGTAGTACGGATATCTTGGAAGTTAAAGTGAAAAGAAAAAGAAGAAAGAAGAACAGGCAAAATAAGATCCTGTACTTGCTGATATGGTACATTTGTGCGTCCTTTCAATATGACTTAACAGATCGGCCTAATGACACGGATTCATCGGTGACATAGAGATATTACATCAGAGGTACATAATAAAGTCTATGAAATGGACAGTTTATTGGACACGAATAATTAACGCGCGAGGAAGACCAGCGTGATAGTTAAACAGCTAGACAATGCCAGATTAATGCGATCGGCGGATGCACTCGCGATCAGACGCTCCAGCACTGGAAGCTCCGGTGCCGAGCCGTCGTGCAAGTATTGATAATTCTTCACCGTAACGTTGCTTTGTATAACTCTATAGTTCGGCTGTGTGATGTCAACCTTATTGGTGATAAAGTTTTGAAGTCCGTTCGTGACGCACCATAACCAGCCTTCGTTAATAGCAAACGTGTCGGGCCACTGGGTGAGATAATGGTCCCTGGTGATGGTTCTTAAACCAGTTTCTAAATGAGAGTGTTTCGTCAAATTCCACATTGCAATGGCATCGTCAGCCAAAAGTCCTAAGTAAAGAACACCCTGGTTTGTCATGATCATGCCATCCGTCTGCGATTGTTTCACTCCGAGGTCGGTCACGTCGTTTCCGACATCCGACACCGACGAGTTTTTCAAAACCGACACGGGGATCGAGAACAGGTGGAAGGAAGACAACGGCGAGTAGTACACTATCCTATTGGGTCCTGGGGGTGATAGTGCGATGCCATCGATATTGACCGGCTTCGTTATCGGGGTAGAAGCCACCTTGAAGCTTACCGCCTCTGGATCGGCCTTCATCGAGTCGTGTTTGACCTTCCAGGACGTGTTATTCTTCATAGAGTAAACGATGATACCTGGAGCATCGCGTCCGTTGTCAGCAATGAAAGCCATACCACCGTCATCGTGGTCGAGAACAATATCGTTCAAGTAGGCAGAATATTTGGACGCAACTTCATTGGGGAACGTGTAGCTCCGGAGGACTGCTCCGTTATTCTCTAGGTCCAGGATGACCAAACGCGGTGGACATTTTGTGTCTGGGTTCGCGTCCATTGTATTGGATCTTCCTGTATCGAGAACCCACATTCTTCCGAGCGGGTCAATCTCCATGCTCTGAACGGTTTGGAAGGCTTCGCAATCGCCCAGGGTTTGCATTTTCCAGTTCGGATAGGGATCCAATGCTGGATCGGTAACAAGCTGCTGTTTATCAGCGCTCTCTTGTGGGGTTGCTGATGTGACGGCTAAGGTAACTGGAACGCCGCTTCTCCATCGTGGTATTGCCAGGTACATTTTATCTTTCCACAATTTGATCCCAGCGATCGCATTGTTCTGTTCAATATACTTTCCGTTATTCTGAGCCTGTTCCAATTCACTCGGTGATGGCCAATTGTACTTGATATACTTCCATTCAAAAACCACTTTGAACGGCGAATGATTGCTGGCGACGGCGAACGCCATAAGACAACCGAATAGCGTGATCTTCAACATAATTCTGCAAAGTTTACCTGACGATATAATCGAATATCTTTCACCTGATTGTATCTCAAATCAGTTTATACAGCTTCACTCGTTTTACTCTTCAGCCAAAAGGGCCTCCTTCACCTGATGAGCTTTCCGCTCAGTTACTACCCGATTACAATTATTATTATTATTTTGATGTTCTCCTTATACTACTCGGTGCAACAGAGATCCGTCACACCAAAAATTTAGCCATCGGTCTTAAGGTTACACCATAAACCGAGACGAAAACTCGTGGACACTTGTTCCTCGAGCTGTTGAATGTCTTGGTTTGAATTTGGCCGCACCTATTATTAACTTCGGATGTATCTTCAAGGGACTCGTACCGTGCCAACTGTTACTTTATATGTGTCACCAACAACCTTAGGTTGTGTACAGGAATCTTTAGGTAAAGGGAACTATATCAAACTATGTCCGTTGCAAGTGACTTCCGCGGTTCAACTGGCGAAGACGCGGTACTGAACGGTTGGCTCTAGGCGTCGTCGTTTCTGATCATCCCCCCACCGCTTCCTCCACTACGTGCATGTCGTTCCGTGCGTAGCGGCAAACTGTGCGATTATCTGCGGAAAACCATGATCCGCGTCAAACTATCATGCAAACGACGATCGCACGAACTATACGTGGAGTCTAATTTCCCCGCAGTTTGTCATTTCTCGAAGACAGTAGGTACAGCCTTTTGCGCAAGCCCTTCGAGCCTTGAGATCATTTCAATTCATATCTGGCTGAGAGATTACAACGGAAATCCATCATCCTTTTATTTCTTTTCAAATACCGTTACACGGTGGGAAAGATTTGTCTACGGTCATCAACGTATAATAATGAGATATACATACATATACGTATAACATGTTGATGAGCATCGTAAATCATTTCCCTCGGGCTATGTTATACACATTGAGAATTTGCAGAAACTTTCCGAAGATCGTTCAATACACGGTTTTCTAGGAACATGAATCCAAAGTTTGAAGCTCGAGTTAGAAATGAGGTGAAGGATCAATGCTTTTGAGATCTACCTAGATTCATCTCGGTTTAAGATTACACGCGTGAAGATAGCGTTCCCTCACTTCTCTCCGTGCAGTTGAAGTCTGAGTTTAGCGAATGAAGATGCCTGTTTCCTTTGAAAGCTTGATAAAACCAGGAAGCTTCCAAATCCATCAAATCAGACAGTATATCTACAGCTAACGCATGTGCGTGCAATGAGTGTGTATGTATAGGTATAGTCTGTATGTAGCGGCCTGTGGATAAAACGAACATCACTCATTCGGTGGCTGAACGGACGCGTTCGTAAAATGCGTGTTGTTTAATTATTCAGGAGTTAGGCGGACGTCATCCGGTCATATTTTAGTACCGGTCGTGTTGATGGTTGAGTATTTTCTCGTGTATCATTGCGTCGTGATTACGAGACGAAATTACTCGAAATGGAGATTCGGATCTATTGCTAATCGTAAGCGAATGAGCTGATTACAGTATCGGCGGAAAAGTGGAGGGGGCATCGTTCGATATGAGAACTCTAAAACCATAAAATTTACAATATTTCATAGAAGTTTCCGTGAATAATCCAGACGTACTTTCAAAAGACTCAAGCTACAGATTTTTCCATAGCAGGGCACATAGTTTGTCACTTTCCTCACTCTTCGTCACTGATCTTTTACCAACTGACTTTTTTTGTCACTTTTCCGGCGGAAGACACTTTTTTCAACTACTCCGGAATAATCCGATATGAATTCTTGGTATTTCATTATTGTGAGGGAACTTTAAAATGAACTTTTTTGCAAAGTTATACAGCTTTAATTCCATATCGATTCCCGGCCGCCTCGTGATGTGTCTTCGTCAATTTTCTCGTTTTTTCCTACCTAGGAAGTCAGCTGAAAATTCGAAAAAATCTGGAAATCGGGAACACCTCAAATTGCGTGAAAAAAAAATTTCGAACTTTTGTCACGTTAAATTTTATTTTTCACAGGCCTCTGACCCCGACCCGACTCTGACCCCACGATGGAAACTAAGTCATTTGGTTCCTGAATGAAAATTGATTACTCAATTAGTGTATATTTATTTTTGCCATCCCCGCGTGCGCAATTTTGGCGATACCATACGTCTCGGAGTTACATTCATAAATTATCCGAAACATATCGCTTTTTGGTCACTAAATAGTCACTTTACAAACATTCAGAGTCACTATTCTCACTTTTTCTGTTCGAGTTGACCGCTATATGAGCCCTGTGAGTCCTGTGACCAATCTCCTAGACAATTTCGGGATTTTAACGAGAATATTCTCCATCACATTCTTCTCGATAACGATTAAAATTAAGGACAGGCGAGTACCATTTACGCGTCTGTGTATAGCAACAGGACACGGTGCTTGCGGAGAAAGCGTTGCTGTCTCTAATTCGTTGCAATTAGTCCCTCGTATCTATTTTCCCAAGTACGCGGTGATCTTTGAAACGGGCACCGCAAAATTGCGTCGAATGCAAGAAGAAGGCAAACAGTAAAAGAGCACTACGATAAAATAGTGCCTGGGTCTGCGAATGGGGGCCAGAACCATAGAACTAGGTTAAATCAATTTACCGACTTTAGTTATTTCTCGCGTTATTCTACGCGCGAGTTATTAATCATTCAATTTTCAATAATTCCATTCCGCGCACTGGAGCATTCCTACGACTTGAAATAAATTATTCGCCAGAGTTTTACGATTAAAATTTCAATTCCAGTGGATACGGGCGAAGTCCATGTTTATTCCATACACGACCGGCTCAAATCTTCTGATAATTATCAATCGTCCGATTACCATATCACATTGTTATTCCATGTAAGATGCTTGCCTAGCTTCCCATATGGCGACTCCAACCACAGTTATTCTCTAGCACTGATCTCGAATATTAATTTGATTTCCCATACCGCATTAATTATTCCACGCGAACCTCAAACCTCACCCCTTAAATCTTGGATCTAGGTTCTGTGCGTGTGGCTTCATCAGCTGTCGGCTGAACTCTGCTAATCGCAATGTCGAGTGAGCAAGAGAAAGATATTAGGAAACCGATAATTTTCCGGGTTTTGCCACAGATGCAGTTAGCAACAATTGTAACAGGAGGGAAAATGAGAATAAATACCGACAATGGGACCCCAATCTGGAAATTCAACAGTCGTGGTTCCAGTTGGTGTGTTCCATATTCATCCTGGAGAGTTTACACTCGTTACATCATAGATCGATTCCGCCCAATGCTAATGAACTCGTGAGATATTCACAAACTGGTGATTACGTGTACAGTATTGTAGACCACGTGATGGGACTAGCTAATTGAAGAATCGGTACGGAACGAATGATAAGAAGCTATGAATTATCGTCAAATCACATCGTAATTTTTCTTCTTATATTTTACGTATGAGCTTTATCAGCGATTTTATTATTTTTAGAGATCGAAGTTCAGGCGGCACACACGTAAACGGAGCTTAATTGGATTGCTTGTGTCCAGCAGTTTGTTTTCGGGTGGGATTTCAAGGCAAAATGCCAAAGGCCGCAACGAGTTCTGAAAATATTTCACGTTTCAGTTTACATTTTTTGAAAGCTAGATGTTTCACACCGTCAATTATCGTCAGCACTCTTTTTATACGCATATAATCTAACAGCAACGACCTCGCCACAGCCAATTGAGAACGGGGTTTTTCGCGGCAATTAAGCTCTAGCAAAATGCACTAGTCCAGGGGAATGAATTAATTCCCTGGAATACGTATAACAACCGATGTGAACAAAATATTGAGTTGACAAACTCAACTGTTACAGTAACAACGAATGCGCTCAGGTAGCCAGAAGAAGGCCGAGTTCTTATTTTCGCAACTTTACTCATCGCTCATGTCTTCAGTTCATGATGATGAATTGATCGTGAAACGTATGCCGTGGATCTTTCGTATTTACAGTCCTCTAACTCCCGTTCCACGGTGTGTAGGTACGTTCTAACCAGGGGCGATAATGGCTTTTGTGGTCTCTGCCTCAGTGAATATATCTATGAATTACGACTGGATCTTTAAGCGTGCAAAGCTGAGCTCGCACAGAGCCACTCCTTCTTTCCCCGTTGATCCCGTGCCCTACTAACATCGCACACTGTTTCCGAAAATAGATTCGCCAACGTCGGGTTGACCGATATGAAAAAGATATAAAAGATGGCCGGATACGAAACGCCAGAGCCAAATAATGACTAAACGTCATTTCCGTCCATCTTTGTTATTCTATATATGCCGTAGAAAGTCCGGTGTAGGTATATACCTAACAAACATCAGCCTGCCGATGTAACGAAATGAGAGCATGTTCCATTCACGCACCCGGAAATCATAACCTCATCAAAAAATACAGGAACCAGCAATAAAATTGTGATTATTTTATAATTATCGCAGTCGCCACATGCCAAAAAATCATACGATCAATATCCGATAATTATCAACTTAGGGATAATGTTCGTTTACACTCAGACTTGCTAAATGGCGAGGAATGCGTCATCCACACAGTGTACCGTCATCCATCGAGGAAATCCATTTATCGCACTTCGTTGCCTCGTTGTAGTTATATCAATCCCCTGATCCATTGATTTCGAGCCTGTAATCTATCTCGGCCGAACCTTCCGGAAGCTTAGCATCCCGCAGCAATTATCCGGAAGACCATGATTTGATTCTCTCTGCTTGTTTAGTATGTTTGTAGCTGCAAGTGGGCTTGGCGAATGAGTAAGTGAACGACGGAGGAGTGGAAATCGAACCAGAGTTCACTTTTGAATTACCTATTACCTCGCTTGTTAAGTGCAGACGTGTATGTGGGAATTGCTATGGAAAATTATACGAGGTCACAACGAGTTTCGCTATAGTCTACCACACGGAAAGAAACGCTTTTTAGTCACACTTTGCCGAGTAACAGCCGCGCAATTAACCTTGGGACTCTTTAAACCTAAAATAAGGCCGAACACGAAGCGTCGTTTCATGTGACAAATTTAATGACAGAAATGCGGAGTGGCCACTGCGCGTACTGTAATATGGTACGACAACTTCAACAATTCTCGCATTTCAATATTATTACAATGACGGTGCAGCGAGAAAGAACTACCGAGGCACTTCCACAAAACTGGCGAGCCTATCGTGGCTAGTTTTTCTACATTAAGAAACGATTAGTTCGTTTCAATCTCGTCTCACCAAGAAAGATCAATCCTCTCTATTATACATATAAAGAAGACAAATGATTGCGATGAGAGCGGGGCACGAATGGGGATTAAGAGGATTATCTTTTCTTCACAAGTCGAGCTCGACTATAACGGCGCGAAGAGTTAACTCTATAAACTGCAGTGACAGTAATAATTCGCGAAGCGAACGAAGGTGCCCGTAAAATAAAATAAAATCCGGAATCTTGTCGGCGTATTGCTACTCGGTGATCTGGCTTCGCAATATTGCAATTCTTCACAATTTTGCAATTGAACAAAAGTAAACGGAACAGTGCCACGTACCACGAGTCTGCAAAATAATTCACGGTCGTTCTTACATACGTATCAAATTATACCAATTTTGTCGGTTCAACGATTCTCTAAATTGCTCTCCAATCCCTGCTCCTTTTCATTTGCGACTATACCTATATCTGTACGTAAAAAATTCCTGCTATCTCTCTTTGTTGCCGGAAGAGTTGCCTTGGTGGCCATCTGCCAAATAAATGGATTGCCATAAAGCTCGGCTGTGACAATAGCTTTCGGCAATGGCCCTCTCTACGTGGGCGCGGGGGTTAACGATCGTTCGTAACAAGAGTAAGACTTTGACATAGGTAGATTAGGATAATTCCTGCCGACGCGACGTAACGTTCGCCATGAAACATAACATCGAGAACTTATACCTACTCACGACAATTATTCGGCAAAAGTGTAAATTAAGTCCATATTTCCGTGAATCATTTGAAAGAGGCCGTAAGAGGCTTCTCCCCATACTGTTAGCCGTACAAAGAGATGCGCAAGACATTGATCATGTACGACAATTTAAATGATGTTGCAGTAATCGCGGAGTGACAAATATACGCGTGCAAGTTTTTTGTCGCCAGGCACCTGAAAACTTCGTTCATTGAAAATCACAGCACGCCGCCACATATCACGTTTACGGTTGTAGTATTCATGGGATGTAACTTGTGCTGGTCAGTCGCGGGTTATACATATACCTATACTGAATTTCATTGAGCTAATCAAATAAATGGCGATTGACATACATTCCCAAGTGTGCAATGATTCACCTTGGTCCTCAGTCTTGACTCATTGGTGCAGGTATTATCATATTCTTTTGTTCGAACGAACGTATTCGTGGTTGCAGTTCTGTGCGATGTTAATGGGGATTTGATCAGTTTATTTTCGGCGAGTTTCATTTTGCAAACAGTCTTATATACACCTATGTTCGTCCTCATAAGACTGTACGCTACCTTGAGCGGCTCGGCTGGCCTGTTGCTCCGCACTGCAAATTAAGTGTAATAAATGATACGATGAATTTCATACAACGGGTATAAGTATAATTATTCAATAATAATTTTCATTCGCGAGATGTGTCCTGAATGAAACCTCGCTGGGCCCCGCATTGTTTGCCAAACAAAGCTAACAATAACAATGAATAAGAAATACCCGTCTCCGCTACGACCCGCTATACAAATCCAGCTGTTACGTCACGCGATACACCGTGTATAATACATTAATGGACAGAACTGAGCGAGCCTGGGACATAATGTGGTTAACGACGCACCGTCAAGGTCGACGGACCATTGTTGTTTACTCACCACGAACTACGCCCTGTAGCCCCGTATTACGTACTCGTATTCCTACAACAACTACAAGATCATTTTTGCGCGCATAATGCGGAGGTTGGCGAACCCCAAACCCCCGTTCGAGCGAGATTAAGTAGACGAATGGATCTGTGGGGAGCTTTATTTGCAGCGAAAGGTCGATATTTTATCAAAATTTACGCTCACGTCAATATTCACACCGCGAAGTTCTCGACAGCCGAGGTTGCATTAACCGCTTGAATAATGATGCTAACTCAGAACCACGAGGCTGGCTACTTATCCGTGTCACTCGTCTATCTCTAGGAAATAGGATATACCTATGATGTAATCGAAATGCAGTTCAGATATAACGTTGAACAATCGCGCTATGAGTCTTGGGAACGCGTAGAGAACTTGTTTATACGCTACAACGAAGTTCACCGAATAACATCGTAATACCGAATATATTTGTTACTATCTGCAGGATCTGTGCTGCAAGTTTCAAGTTGCGATCCGGCCGGACGTGAGATTAAGTTGACAGAAATTTACGAAATATGTATAGCATGCTGGGGAATGAAATAAGCGAACAAGAAATAACCATAATCGCCGTCGATGTAGAACGAGTTTTATCATTATAATTCGAATTGCCTTCCTTGGCTCGAATTATAAACTAATCGCGACCTATTTGGTCGTAGATCGAGAGGCAATTCATTATCAACATTATCTTGTACATACATTGAGAATCGAGATCAGAGAAGAAAGCTCCTTTCAATCTCTATTTTGCAATTAGATCCGCGGCAGTGAATTTATATCGACAATTCATCGTCCAATGTCGGTTAGGATCAAGTGCGCTCATAAGTATTGAAAAAGAAAAAGGAAATGCTATATCAGTGCGTTCCAATGAGACTGCATATTCCATGGTGTTCCGCGTAGCACAAGATGTCATCAAACCGCAGTGATTGCTCGAAGTCCCGGTACGGCGCGATCACGCACGTACTGATGTCTTATTGCTGCGGTCCAGCTGCGTATGACTCTGTAGTTTGGTTGAGAGGCGTCTAGTACCCGGTACTTGTTCCATACCCTACGCACAATGGGGATATAAACAGTGAGGAAAAAGAAGCAGAAGGAAAAGAAGAGGAAAAAGGAGAAGAAGAAGGAGAGGTGTCTGCCCGGTGATTGATCACATTTTGAAGGAAGATAGAAATGCATGTGCAATTAAAATGTCGTGTGTGACTGGGGAGAATGAGCGTTTCCTCCCTATAGTCGCACAATATTATATTTATCTAACACTCCCTGTCGGAAAAAACTCATAAAACATCGTTAAAACAGATGAAAACGTCATCTCGTCATCGGTACGAAAAAACTTTGCAGATAGCAATTTCAATGGGTTTTGTTCTGTTTAACGAGTTGCGCGAAGTTTGATCTCCATGTATTGTGAAATTCTAGCATTCATGTAAATGAGAATGTTGGTACGGATAAGCTGTTGGAATTAGCTTGTCAGAGTTCACGCGGAAAGCGATGTTCGTTGAATAAGTTGACGAGTATTTCCTCGTAACAGGTATATCAATGCCCATTCATGATATACCGGTATCAAGTTTTCGCTCGGTATTATCCGATTTTAACAATAGAGCTTCAATGAGAATATAAAAGATTCACCGAGCACCGTGTTCACAAGGAAATCCGCGGAACATCCTTGCCAAAAGCTTCAAGGTATTCCGTGTTCAGACGTCAATGGTTCTGAATCATGGTTGCGGTTATACCTATAACACCATACTTGCCTCTGCGAGCATATCATGATTGACGAGTTATTTCGTCGAATTGTTCCGGAAAAAGTGGGCAATGGGTTTTACTTGGGAATGGGGCTGCAACGAGGCAGAGTGTCCTCATAAAAATTCGTAGATACCGAAAGCTGTGAGGAAAAAACGATTGCAGAGCCGTCTGCTCATAGTATAGTTACTTCGCTGATCGCCCCAACTGCAACGGGCAAAATGAAGCCCACTGCTTCCCGCAAAGGAATCTGTGCAACTTATGAATAAGCTGACTTTCGCCCAAGACAATCAGCTCACCGTCGGTATGATAGGTACCGAACATTAGTCTCAACTCATTACGTCACATCGTATTATAGTTCGAGATTATCGAGCTAGTATGCCACCGGGGTTAATATTTATGTCCATCATCATGGCAGTCAACTGACCAACCGTTATCGAACTTCAACGTAATTCGTAAGCTCGCGGCAACTGCTAGAAATCTTACATCTATTCGAACTGATTTGGCCGAATCGGCGTGCGGTTGATGTTCAATGAATAGGATATTGTGTGGCAATTGGGCAGGTAGTAGGCAGTTTCCGACGAGGGTGAAATTTGAATCAGAATTAGTCAGATCACATGAGTCAGAAGCTGCCTATCCGCCCGAACGACACACGATATTTTTTTAGTGCCTGTATAGAGCGTGGCGCGGGTCACGATAAGCTAAGAAGTATGACCTATAAAGTAAAGAGGTTGGTGTATGCGCACGTCGCGAATACTACATTTTCCCGAAGGAAAAACTAACGCTCTAGTGCGTAAAACGTAGCATTCGCGATCCGCGCATGCGCCAACATCTTTCCGCACGCCAGTCGGAAATCGGCCACTTTACGCACGCTCTACAGGCACGAAAAGTCGAACTTTCCAAGCAGGTGTTACAAAATAGTACATTATGCATTATGGGAATAGAGCCGACGATTGCTACCGCGGGTAAGGTTTGCACTAATTACCCGAGGGAATGATCGGCTTTATTCCCGGGATGCATATACTATTTTATTTCCGAAGCCCCGACGGAGGGGTTCGGGAAAGCGAAGCCTCCCCGACTAAAAAAAAGCCAGTGATTTCAAATTAGGAAAAAAGTCATATGCTCCGCTCTATGATAATAAAAAAGAAAACTACAAAAACAGTTTCGGGTTTTTGAGTTTACCTAAATCTTAAGCTTATAATTAGATTCCGAATTGCAGAATATTTGTTATTCCAATCGCTAGCATAACTGAGAAAAATTAAAATTTTTTACTTCAATGGAAGTATCTAGCATGCTCCTGGCAGAGGTGCAACCTGCGCGATCATCTTGTCCGCTATTTTGCCTGCCGAATTTCATGACCGTGCTTGACAGCTTCGACTGCGAGGCTGTGCGTACTGCGTAGTAGCACATATAGTTTTATTGTATAAGAAATAATAAATTTTTCTTTTGTGTTCAAATGTGAGTGTTTTAGAAGTCTGGAAACTAGAGATTCATCAAAATTTATAATAAATATAGAAAGAAGTAATACAAAATTGAAAAAAACTGAAAATTACATTTTGTGGGAATAAAGTACTTTATTTCCCTCATTTGCGGTAAATAAAGTACTTTGTTTCTCGCAAATGGGAGAATAATGACCGGAGGGCATAATTAGGTCACTTTAGTCCCGCCATTCAGGTGAATAAAGTGGCCATTAGAGATGAGTCGGGAATGAAATATACCTATTATTGTCGTAAACAATAATTTTGAATTGATAATAATCGCTGAATATTCCCATCTGTTTGAACGTGATTTTTTCCGTCGAATTTATATGAGAAAATCCTTGTGAATACTGATTTAGATAGAGGAATGGAATTACTTCAAAATCCGATAAGCGTACAGCTCGCGTTCGCTCAATAAATACATTCTACAACTTCTTCATACAACTTATAGTTCAAATGAAACCAGTTTCACCTAATAATTACTAGTAAAATTCGAGTTTTTGCAAAGGCCAATATAATTCTCATAAAACAGAAGCCTATCAATCTTCAATGAGGTTTCATGAGTTATTTTCAACATGGCTGTGTCTCGTTGAATATTACCTCGAATTCACAATTTGAGGTGTACAGGGGAAACTGTTGTATGTATATACCTTGACCATATCGGACTTTGGAACACTTCGCCGATTCAGAGGATCTAGTGACATTTGTGATAAAAGGCGGTTGGAACATATTTCAAAATAATTGCAAAATCGGCCGTTACTAAAAAGTGACAGTGTAGGAAAAAACTGAATGCTGGTGTATTTGGTCATGGAAAGAGTGCTCTGTGAGATGAAATCAATTTCCTTCAAAAATGTTGAAAACTTTTCATTTTGTAACCGAAAATCGAGAAAGTGTCGCAAAGTACCAGAGTCTCCCGATCTATATGACCCCTCAACTCAACTAGAAAAATTATTCAAATTGAAACGAATTGAGTTGCATCAAACGAATTAACATGGATGAATTGAAATCTGGCAGAATTAGCGAAAATCATAACGAAGTATAGGCGAAATTGGCGGGAAACCATTTGAATCAACGTAAAATATTCGAAATTGAATCAAATCAGAATGAAAGAATTCGTATTTAAGTGGGAAAATTAATCGAGATTAACAGGATTAATTCAAGTTCATCCGAACGAAGAAATTAATGTTCCAATCGAACTTCGAGTTGCACGAAATCTTTTGGCATGTCTGAGATCAGTTGTATAAATAGAAATGATAATCTGAATGAATTACGACTGGCAGAAAGCAAAATGCATAGTTCATCAAGTAATTCGGCTGAAGCGTCGATATCAATGTTTGTAAAGAAATTGAAGAACAAAGATTAATGTTCGCGATGATATGAGATATTGCCGAAGTCTTTAGCAGTCCAGGCCATTTTGACTACTTCAGAACGTTACTGCAATCACAATCTCAAGGCTGTCCACTTGTCTGCGTAGCCAATTCATCGCGTGGTAACATAATACCAAATCTTATTCAATCCATAGGCTCGGCATGGGCTGCTCAAGTGTGCACTTCAAACAGTGGTCGAGTTTTGTGCGACCGTTTGATTAGCTGGTATAAAATGCTACGCAAGCATTTTTCTTATTAATCATTCAACCACTTGGTATCATCTATTTCCATCGAACTTCTCATAGTGACACTCATTCTTCATTCAGATATCTCATACGTGAAATGAATCGTTCGCTAGAGAACTTATGACTAATGTGATCACTGCGAAATTTATACGCATCTATAACGCATCTACTGTGGCTTCGAGCTACATCATTCGAGCCACTTTCGTAGATAGAGACAGATGTGCTATCCGTATCTAGTAAAGGCTGTCAAATATTACAATATACTTACGATCCACCTCAAGGACTGGAGGTCACTCGATTCGAGTGCAGTAGATTGCAGAGGTATGTTGAATAATAAATTGTGCGACGTACGATACGATTGAACAAAGTACAAATTTATTAGATTATTATATGATTTTTACTGTGAGCGATACAGGAATTTATTACATTACATCAACCCCCTATTCTATCTATTACAGCTTGTCAATATATTAGGAGGTGAGGCAGTTGGAATCGCAACGTCTATAATCAATGGCATTAGGCAATAATCGTATATTGAATATTCAAAACAATCGTGGATTAGTCAACTACGTGAACGGGGCTAAAAATTCCTGTGAACAAAATTTGAAAATTATTAACAAATGCGGAGATTTGAATGATTCGCAATAAAGGACTGCATGAAGATATCTGCATCGGACAAAATTGTATCTTTGGACCTCGGCCGTAACTTCCGTTTTCTTTTATGCTACGGACTTGGCTGACGGGGGCATTTCTTCGTTTTGAAATTCTCTGGGTGAGCTTTTCCTAGTTTTTGTCAATTTCGTAATATTCGAGGCGTTGAATTTGAGAAAAATCTTTGAACCACGACGCTTCTGTGTTTTGTATGCTACAGACTTGGCTGGGGGTCATTCTCTTTGTTCTGAAATTCTCGAGGTGAGCTTTCTTCTAGTTTTTTTATCTTCGTCATATTTGAGGCACTACGTTGAATGCCAATTTTCGGAACGCCATGACTGAAACGCCGTGGATGAAATTCGGTACTCGGTCATTTTGAAGTCTCTGTTCACGAATCCGTACTAGAAATCTCAACATCCAAAACGGCAAATCCAATATGGCCGAATGAAATGCAGAATTTATTTGATTTGGATGAAATTTGGTACTCGGAGGTTTTCGAGGTCGCTGATCGGCGCATCGATTTTACCGCGGAGGTCTCCCGCGAGATCTCTCGAAAACGACCCCCGATTCAAGTCTGTAACATGGAAAACACGCCAGTCATAAAGGTCCAGAAATTTTTATTCAACGTAGCGCCTTCCATATGACAGAAATTAAAAAATTGAATAATTGCTCACCTATAGAGAATTCCAAAACGAAGAAAATGACCCCTTAGCCAAGTCTGGAGCATGGAAAGTTACGGCAGTCCTAGGATCTTTTTTGAATGTAGTGCCTTCAATATGACGAATTTAAAAACAATGAAAAAAAGTTCACTCAGAGAATTTGAAAACGAATAAAATGACCGCTCAGCCAAGTCTGTAGCATTAAAAACACGGAAGCTAGGGCGGTCCAAATATACATTTGTGTCTGATGCAGATATCTTCAGGGTCATTACAATGAAGCGCTTCAAAACGTAGAAAAATCTATTGGAATCGGTCGAATTTATTTCAAGTTGGCTTTTTCTGCTCAAAAAACTGTTCCCGACAATTTCACCGTGACGTAATTTCTTGATAATGTTTTGTTATTGAATATTCGATTTTCTAAGATTCCATTGATATCGATTTAGAGTGACAAGTAGCAATATTCAACTATTAAATAGGAAAATCAAAATTATGTCACGGTGAAACTGTGGGAAATAGTTTTTTGAACAAAAGAAACCAACCTAGAATGGATTCGACCGATTCCAACAGATTTTTCTACGCTTCAAAGCGCTTTGTCGTGAAACGATCATATCCCAGCATTTGTTTATGATTTTCAAATTTTCTTTGCAGGAATTTTCAGGCCAGATCTCGTAGTTGACGAGTACACGATTGGTATAAATATTTAATACTATTATTGTTTAATACCATTAATCATAGAGTTGTGATTCCAACTCCCCGATCTCCTTAAAACAAGTTAAAACCACATTCTTCATACCGCCAGCTGATATAATAGTGATTATGAGTCAATCGTGGAGTCAATCCGATTCGGGAGTCTATTATAGTCGCAATGAAGTATACGCATACGTGATTACAATACGTCTGGTATGCGTACAGCCGAAGAGACACGCTCATTCTACATCGAAGAATCTCTGCAACTCGATTAACGTGGAATTGCCTGCTAGGTAGAGATTTTATATCACGGATCGTATTCGTTGTAAGTCTAATGCCCATATGAAAATGACTTACGATTAGGTTGAATGTAAACTTGAACATCTGGATGCATTTTATATTACAGCATCTGTATATCAGACAAGATACTTTTCCGCACAAAACGCACATCGTTGAACGGTGTATACAAGCCGTAACCTCTCTAATAGAGTCATCACTCATACTGTTGACAGGATGTGTCTGATTCCGATTGATGAATCAATTCATTGTCAGTAGAGAAAGGCAGGAAAGTGTCATTAACAAGAAAGTGAACGGGTCGAGAGGACTGAGGCCGAATATTCAATAACTACACCTGTTCACGACGCGGATGAACACGATTTTCGAAGACAATCCTTTCCGATTCTCGTGGCTATAGCAAAAACGTAATCACGCACTGACCAGCTCGTACGAAATCTAGCGTTACATCTAAAATGATACAACGCATGATCTCACTATGGCATGTCGAATTCAAGATTTCACAATATCGTGGTGTTCTTATACGTATATTATTGTTAAGACGAAAATGTTATCGGATTGAAAGTTGGCCTCCGTCATGGATGAAAATTATCGAGCAAAAATGAGCAAGGCGATGGCTAACCAACAGGACAATGCCAAGGCGTTGCGATCGGCGGTTGCAATGATGACCGGAAGTTCGGGAGCCGTGCCGTTTTCAAAGTATTGATAATTTTTTGCCGTAGTCAGACTTCGCAAAACTCTGTAGTTAAACACTGACATGTTGACGTGGTCGGTGACAAAGTTTAGATAGTTGTTCGTCACGCACCACATCCCGCCACCATCATCAATCCCAAAAGAGTCAAGCCACGGTGGTATGGTGTCGTTCCCGGAGACTATTTTCACGTTAGAATCAATCGTTGGATGGTTTTTGGTATCCCATAAACCGATCGCATCGTTAACCAAAAGTCCCAAGTAAAGGCGACCTTGATTTGTCATGACTGTTCCGCTGGTCTGGGTGCGCGTTCGCCCCAGGACAACGACGTCGTAGTTGTCGACCTTGTGTGATGAGTTTTTCAAAATCGAGGTCGAGATGGAGTACATATGAAAAGCGGATAATGGCGAGTAATAGAGCTGCCTGTTAGGTCCTGGCGGCGACAGAGCGATCCCATCCACATTAGTAGGTATGTGTACCTTGGTTCCATTGAAGGCGAATTCCACAGCCTCCATCTGGAAATTCATTGACTTATGCCTGATCTTCCAAGACTTAGTATCCTTCAGTGAGAAGACTATGATACCAGGGTCAACGAAACCGGAGTCACTGATGTAGGCCATGCCGCCATCGTCATGATCGAGAACGATGTCGTTCAGGTAGGTAGACGCGTTGGGAGCGACGCTTTCAGGGAATACGTAACTGCGGAGGACTGCTCCCTCCTGCTCGATATCCAGGATGACTAAACGCGGTGGACACTTTGCGATCGGTTTTACATTCAATGTTTCCGTTCTTCCCGTGTCGAGGACCCACATTCTGCCGAGCGGATCAATCTCCATGTTCTGCACTGATTGGAATGCAGAGCAATCATTCAAGGTTTGCATGTCCCAGTTTGGATAAGGGGACAGCGCTGGATTGGTATCGTTGTAGTCAGGCTCGGTAATGTTCTGGATGGAGTACACCGCCAAGGTAACTGGTACGCCACTCCTCCACCGTGGTATCGTTAGGTACATCTGTTCTTTCCACACCTTTATCCCAGCTATCGAATTGTTTGCGGCAATGTACTCCTTGTTCTTCGCGACCTGGGCCATGTCGGTGTCCGAAGGCCAGACGTAGGAAATAAATTCCCACTTGAAGATCACTTCGAACGGTGGATGCTGAACGGCGAGGGCGACCGTCAAGAGACAAGAAAGCAATGCACACTTCAACATTTCTGTATATCGTACCGTGCAATTCAACCGAGAACGTTTTCTCAATTAATCACTGTGACCAACAATTTGCAGCTACAAGACCGAGCGATCGGTTGATTTTTTGTTCCAGTAGCGTAGGGCTGGCCAAGGTAGTTTTACATCGTGAATTTAGCTACCGGCCTTAAACCCGTACCACACTAAGATGAAAACCCGCGGACACTTGTTCTCCGAGCTGTTGAACGTCTCGGTCTCAAGTTGGTCGATTCTATTATTAACTTCGGTTGTATCGTCACGGGATTGGGGTGCCGTGCCAACTGGTACTTTATATATATATGTATATATATGTCACCTACACTCTAAGTTATGTACAGAAATCTACCGGCGAAGGAAGCTATATTAAACGATGTCCGCTGCAAGTGGCTCCCATGCTTTAACTGGCCAAGATCCGGTACCAGACATTCGTTCGGCTTTGAGCGTCTTTCTTCCTGACACATCTCCCTACCGCTTTTCTTCGCTTATCGCCGCGACTCAGTCGTTGTTCCCAGCTCAGTGGCCAAGTTCGTGTACGTGCGTGCGTGCGTCAAACTATGACCCATATCGTCCGGAAAGCTACGTGAATGATATTCACAGGCTAATTTCGAATTGTTCTCTGAATTTTTTGACACGGTGTAGTCCCTCAGGTAGTTTCCAATTTTCGTCGTTAACTCTCATTCACATTAGAGCGGAACCAGCATGCTGCGGATTCTGTAACTTTATCTACAGTTGTTCAGTATTCTTGGTTGTTCAGTATTTTTACGAAGCTGGGGTGGAACGCTGGATTATGAAGTGTGCCTATATAGCGAAGCCTCCGAATTTATCATATATCGTTCTGGAACGTTTTTCGCCTTGGGAAAGCACAGAACCGCAAAGTCGATTTCCAAATCTCTCATCGTAACTCCGCGTTGCATTTTTATTTTTACTTGAAAGTCCAATGCCTCTGGAATGGACCATCGAGATTCAACGTAGCTAAATATAGAATGAACGAAGACGCCTTAGCTATACCTTCGAGCGTTCGATGATACCGCGAAACCCAAATTACGATTCCATAAAAGTGCCCGCGTTTAGATCGCGGATATGTTGAACATGTACGTATACAGACTTTTTACATGGCCGTGTGAGCAGCAGAAGACATCTCCGACGCCTCATTGACGGAAATCATTTGAGAAATTCGTATCGCCTGGTGAATAGCTGGGAGTCTCGTGGACGTCATCTATGGTTACATTTCGCTCCTGGTCATGCCGACTGTTGGTTAATTTTTTTCTCTATTTGTGCCCCATGGCATCACCGTCATGAGCCGAAATGAATTCAAACAGAAAATACACATCTCAAGCTTTTGGAGAAGCTTGCTTCGATGAAAATCGTTACAAAAATTATCCCGCCTGTATCGTTTGCAGCGCAAACAAGCTCTATCGCGTATGAGAACACCACGACGCCACGAATGCCAATGGGATTCTATGCTAACGCTGAAGAAAACGAGATGCTGAAACATCATCGTGCCTCTAGCCTCGCTCTTGACATTTACTATTATTCCCTTCAACGTGACATGGCAGCGATTCGTACGACACATTTGATTAATGCCTTACAGTAGGGTCGATGATGATACTAGCGGTTGTTTGTTTTATGATGTACTAGTAGCGTGCGGAATACTACTCAAGTTCATCCCAATGACGTATTATATCAGTCCCTCGAAGTAAATTCAATTTTCGAAGAATCTTGTCATTATACTGATACTGAATTGAAATGACTCTACGTGAAGTAGGCAATAGGTGCTGTAGAACATGTGACTTATTTCGAGATTGGAAAATAGGTTTCAGCCATAGTCAAAGCGACTTACCGTAAATCGAGGGAATAACAGCTGTTATAGGTAGATCTACATTTTTTCAAGTGGTTCAATTCTGCCCACGAGGGTAACGTCGTGCTTCCTCATTTTATTAAACTCGAGCTTATTGTGCTGATGAAGAAATTGGATAACATAGTTGAGGAAAATAAAAATTTATTGGGTGATACAATCAGATGACTATTGTCAGTGGAATCAATTAGGAATTGATTCCAACGATTCGTTAAATTGCCCACATTGGCGATTTCTGGTATCCACATTACTCTTGGGTATGTAAGCTGTTAGTATATATGTAAAAATTATTTCTATTCTATCACCGTACATAGATATCTATGTATCCTTCGCCGTGAATGTTCGATTACCGAGCCACAAAGGCCAGTGCAACGATCAAGCAGTATGAGAGCGCCAGCCCGCTTACTCGATCGGCTGCTGCGGTAATTTCTGGAAGTTCCGGAACTTCCGGAAGCTTCGGGGCAGAGCCGTTTGCAAAATATTGATAATTATTCGCGGTGGTCGAGCTACGAAACACTCTGTAATTCAGGAGTGATGTGTCGACGCGATCAACGAAAAGGTTTTGGAAGCCGTTCGCAACGCACCATAGCTGGCCCGTTTCGTCGATAGCAAAGGTACTCAGCCACTGCATGCGACGGTGATCCCTGCGGAGTGATCTTGGGCCTGTACTCTCAGAGATTGGATATTCCACCGAAGTCCACACAGCGACACTGCTGTCTTTTAAAAATCCCATGTAAAGATGACCTCGATTTGTCATTACCATTCCATCGGTCTGCGACTGCTTGATCCCAAGGTCGATGACGTGCTCGCTGACATTTTCCACCGATGGATCTTCTAAGATTGACACAGGAATGGAATACAGATGCAAGGACGACAATGGTGCGTAGTACACTGACCTACGAGGTCCCGGGGCCGACAGGGCGATACCGTGGACGTTGAAGGGCGAGGTTATTTCGGTATCGCCGACCGTGAAGTGTACTGCCTCTTCTTGGGCTTTCATTGAGTCATGTTTCACTTTCCAAGCCTTGTTATCCTTCAGGGAGTAAACTATGATGCCAGGATCATCATTCGCGGCGTCAGTGATGAGAGCCATGCCGCCATTCTCGTGATCGATAACGATATCGTTCAGGTACGCAGATTCTTTGGACGTAACTGCGTCAGGGAATTCGTAGCTTCGTAGAATCGCGCCGTTATTTTCTAAGTCCAGAATGACCAAACGCGGTGGACATTTTACGACTGGCTTCTCGTTCATGGTTTCCGTTCTGCCTGTGTCGAGGACCCACATCCTTCCAAGTGGGTCGATTTCCATACTTCTCACGAATTGCAAGGCGCTGCAATTGCCCAGGGTTTGCATTTCCCAATTTGGATACGGATCTAAACTCGGAGCGGTGTTGCCATCCAGGGGTGTCGCCGAGGTCACTGCCAAGGTAACTGGAACGCCGTTTTTCCACCGTGGTATAGTTAGGTACATTTTATTTTTCCACAATTTTATTCCCGCGATTACATTATGCTCCGCGACGTATTCCTTCCGGATGTTCACTGACTGCGGGGAATCCGAGGAGGGCCAATTGTACGAGATATACTTCCATTCGAAAATCGCGTCGAAATTTGGATGAATCGCGAACACTGTCCCCAAAAGACAACTCAACAACGTAAGCCTCAACATGCTAAAAATCGCGTTTTGCGAGCGTATGCAGAAGCAAAATTATGCCCGTACCAATTGACTTCTGTTTGATCACTGTGGAAAGTCGCCGATGCTGAAAAAATTGCACTCAACGCATCAGCGTTCTTGATAGCCTCATGCCCGCCCTCGGCTATAAATTCTCCATACATCACCTACACACGTAATGTGTATCGAATTTGCTATCAATATTTTTCAGATTGGTACGTGAACAATATTTATTTGCATAAATTATCGTTTTAGTCTGCGTAATCGTTCAGCCACGCTATTTTGTACTCGTAAGCATTCCGAGTTCGTTGAGCCGTGGAAGACCGTTAAACATAACTGGAGATCGCACCGTGAGACCAGATTTCAAATCACATAGTTCATCCGGAGATCGTTAGACCCACCAAATTCGGTATTCTATTGATTCCCATTTCTACTTGGGGTCAAAGATAAGGCCATTCGACATCTTCCGAGCTTCACTTTCTCACAGCGTTTATTATCTTCGATCTGCTTGTGCACTCACTCGATAATCCGACGTCATATTCTAACAGAAGAGGAATCGGAATAGTATGAAATCGGAAAGAATAAAAATTGTGCGGTCTATTATATTATAGGAGAATGAAGGAAACAACCGACGGATGATGGTTATTCATATTGCATGAAAAGACCGTGCCGATGAAACTCGTACTGCGTCATTGCGGTTTCGTTACTTCATCGCTACCGATTCTCCACGAAGGAAGTGATCAGAATTCCGAGGTGTAGGTAGTAAGAGAATCGTTTTACTTTCGCGCGTAGTGAACAACATTGTGTACGGGATTAAGAGAATTTATTTTTGCAGACGTCCAATCGACCTGTGACCTCTGTTAATTAAACGATAGTAGCAGACTTCAGCAGATATCCAATAACCGAATGACGTAGTATACAAACCGAGGGATGATCAAATTATCAATACCGCGTCGACACCCCATTGACCTGATTAATAAATTGAATTAATTATCACGCGAACAGGGCAATAAACTGCAACGAGCATACCGAGCCGATTATGAGACATATCTCGGTGGAAGGGAGTAAGCCAATTATCAGAAAACTTATCTGTCATGTATATTTGTGGAAGTAAATAAATTTTGTAAAATATACAGCGGCGACTTTGAGAACGTAGACATCGCCTATTTATAGTCACTCGTGCATCCTTGCTCCAATGACACTTTTAGCTGCTCAAATCACAATGAAATTCCCTACGGATGCGCAGTGATGGGTGACATTAAAAAAGTGGGTCATGGCATCGCGTATACAAAACCCTCGTAGTTTAGACCGAACATTCATGTAGTGGCGCCATAATGTCGGACGCCAACTAGGATGCCTCAAACCTTGGAAGCTTCTAGGGGTGGCTCAGGATAACCGAGGGTGCAGCTTTCGCAGTGACCTTGCTTCGATAAAATAATGAGAAATGTCCAGTTGCTACAGCAACCATCAGATATCCCTGTGGGAACTACCGGGTGGGACGTTTCGAACCGTGCAAAGGTCACAGCTGACTCTGCTATTTTCGGTTTTTGGTTTCATCAGTGTCTGAACTTTCGTGAAATCGGCAATCTCGATCTTCCGAATGAAAATCGAGTGAAGTACAATTGTTCAGGCAAATATTTTCCCTGCGCCCGTTTCAACAAAATCTTTCTATTTCAGCTCACGGCGGATCACGAGTGTACCTTGCATTTCAATGTCGTTGACGTAGCCTCGTTAATAGATGACAATACATGATAATTCGTTACGTCGTTGATTTTGGAAAATGTTAACACGTTATACGAACGATGAGCATGATAACAATGCGTGGGACGTTGGTATAGTTCACGACCACAATAATTAACAACCGAACGGCTACTATACTTAATCAGTTCGCCTATACAAGAGAGAATTTTTTGACTCATTATTGGGCAGATCTTTTCATTGTTACATGCGCAAGCCCTGAATCCTGGAAATCGGATCATTGGTATAGAATTTAACAAAGTCAGAGTTTTCTTCGATAACTGACAACATCGTTCCAAATTAGGTGAAAAATATTATCCAAAACACTCTTGTATACTTACTGCTGTTGATTCGCGGACGGTTTTCTCCCAATTGTTTTCTGGTTGGGCAATATCAGACAATTTGTTTTGACCACCACTGAACGCTGACGGCAGCGCCGGTCAAGTGCCAGTGAATGGAAGTAACTCCACGATCTTCTGCTGTCTAGGTCCGATCTCCGAGTCTCCGACGACAGTTTAATACCGATACCTAACCTCGTAATCAATTTCGTAGCTGTATTTTCCTATACAACGAGTATTTATTATTCATTGCGCAACAATTTTCTCAACGATTACCACTTTCGAATGACAACTTTCAATTTACCGAAATGGATTACGAGGTTAGGTATCGGTATTCAACTGTCATCGGAGACTCGGAGATCGGACACTAGACAGCAGAAGATCGTGCAGTTACTTCCATTCACTGGCACTTAACCGGCGCGGCGCTGCCGTCAGCGTTCAGTGGTGGTCAAAATAAATTGTCTGATATTGCCCAACCAGAAAACAATTGGGACGAAACCGTCCGCAATTCAACCGCAGTAAGTATACATACAAGAGAATAATGAATGTGATTCCTCGTTCGCGAACTGGCGTGGGTGGTGCGTAGATGTATCAATACATCAACGCTGTCGTTTTCCTCATTACTGTTTATCGGAATAGAAAACCAAGATCCTTCTTATAGATTTATTTGATGAGATAGACAAACGACATTTCTTCCTTCGTGAGTCACCGATTCGTCCCTGAAGATATAACGAGCAGTCCGAGGGAGCAATGGCTACGGTTGATCTATGACGATCGTGTAACTTCTTGTTGTCGCACGTATAGAAGGAACTTACATAATCGGTTCTAGATTATACCTACGCCTGTTGAGAGTAAACTAATCAATTCCATATAAAAAGTGATCTTGCTTCTGTTAATCGTGGCCTTGGAATTCATTGCAAATTGTAAAATCGATTACTGCGATATATAGGTATTCAGTATTCCACGTATGACAAAAACGCAGTCATTTATTTCATCAAACAATTCCAGCAATTGGAATGTGGGCTGATAGAATGTGTATACAATATTGGTATACAAAAATGGAGACTATATGAGACTTGAGAGGCAATAATTCTATCGAATGTATCAGATGATAGACGCCATGTACATTTTTCACAACCACTGAACAATGCACGGTGTTCATTTTTCCTATAAACTTTTTCCCGCACGTGAGTTACACTCGTATTTAAATAAAAATTCCATGCTCACAGGTATACTCATATTGTTATGGGGTAGTAAATAGATATACGTCATATACAGAGGCGCGGCTCACCAACCGAATGAATTAATGATTGACACATCGATATGGTAATTACGTCACTTTATGTAGAGACATTATTGACGGAATTTCACGAAAGAATGTTCTCTAATCCGTAATAATTAAAAATTTATATTCCTAATGCTGCAGCAACGACAGTTCCTCTTATGGGGTTCAGACGCAGAAACAGATGCAGATTATTGTAGAAAACTATAACGAATACCGAACCGCAACTCATATACTATTCTTTCGGAATTGTTGCAACTAAGTAAAACCCAGAAATACTGTGTTCCTCCTTCCGGTATTGATTTATACTGCTGCTGAACCACCACAAAATATCAACGCTGGTGGTTTCTATCATACCTGCAGTTACGCAAGTTCCACTGTTTTAGCTAAATTCGTATGGATCTTTTTTTTTTTTTTAAGGGAGTGCCGCGGTCTTCCGGTCTGCTGCGCGGAGCTGTCTCAGAAAGTACATGAAAAAACAGTTCTAGCCAAGGCCAAAATCTCGTTCGGACGTAATGGGGCGAAGGAGAATTCATATTCGGCCTTTATCACCGGATCAAATACATTGATTTTCGTAAATGTAAATGATGTTTGCACAGCAGGGAGCAAGACAACGCGTTCCAGCTCAGCACGAATGCTCTCCAGCGGTAAAATAACGTCGCGTCGTGCTGCGAGGGCACCGCAGCAATCAGGTGGCCCAAGTAAAATCTGGTCTAGACTTGATGTTTTTTGCAGAAAAATTCATAGGCAAAATATGATGATTTAAAAAATGTGATCCATGGTAGGTAGCTAGGTATATTTGTCTGAAGAGAAATGGAGCCGGTGTTGGTGACGTATCTCGAAATAACAGAAAAACAAAGAAAGACTGAAAAAATAAATTCAATTTCACAAGAGTCAGTAATTGAAATAGTTGGAGTAACTACATGCGTCTACTAGTGATTGCGTATCAAAGCGACAAATCTGTTCCGCTCATTTTTATCCTCTGCAGGTAATAATAGTTCGGAAGATAATAGGAGTATAGGCCTGCAGTGATGGGCCATAAAACTTGAGGAAAATACACTCGCGGGTTGTTCCGAGTAGATTATTCCACGCAGTGGTTTCTCTTCCTCTATTTGTCTGGACAAATTTTTTATGTAATTTCATACGAGTCAGGTCCACTTTTGCACACAGTGAATTTCTGCTGGAGTTCATCGCCTATTTTATCCAGGACCGGAAGTTGACGCTCATCGAAGCTCACAAATTCCCACGGCCGGAAGCTCCGGTTGTAAAAACAAAACGTTGCTGTTTACGTAATTTCAAATGATCAGACTCTGTGGGCTACAGTTGGCCCAATTTATGAAACCGCTATTACGCACGTATCAATGAGTTAGTTGCTATCAAAAGCCGCCAGCGAATTACGCATGCGCCAATTCGGCATCTACATCCTAGATAGAGTTAATTTCAGAATGCACACGTTCTGCCATCCGGGATTTTACAAAAACGGATACATACCACGCCAGCTTTTGCAGTTGAAATATTATTACGCCTATGTTACTGAATTGTCTTAGTCATAAATATCATGCGGATGTGCATTACGATGCACGTAATCTGCAATATTGTACACACCTTTGACGTTTGAGATGCAGCTTCATGGATCCCACGAGAATATATTTTTCACAAACTGTTCGCTTCTCGTCGCTTCGCAATCAAATATATCATATCTTTTTGCCTGCCCGCCTGCAGTCTGACTTTTTTCTCTCCATTTGAATTGCAGGCGCACACATTCATTCTGCAGATCAATGATTCTTCAGGATAGCCGTTACCTTGTATCCGAATGACAATTTGAAGAAGCCTAAACGTAAACGAAGAAAGAAAAATCCCGGAGGTCCTAGGACCTCAACAAATTATTTGACATTCTCTATAGGTAGGTACAGAATTATGTCGTGTCCGTTCATGCAGTGTCCATTGTCCGGTAGCAATTATCTGGCGCTGCATTACAATTGTTCAGGGTTTCAACGACTTCCGCTCTTTCGTGACAAGTGGACAAGTTCTATTGTTCTTTAGGCCAGATTTCGCCACGTGTCAAGCTATACCGTAAGTTAAACTACACATGACAATGAAGATATACGAGACACTTTAATTACGTAACTAAAACGCATCAGAGGCTTTCATTTAAATATATCTACACATGTATGTATGCATGTATATAACTTCATACACAAAATGAAGATGTAGAAGTTTCAGATTATTCTAAACCCGTTTACGGTGCTTCAAGTTTTTCCGGTATCCAAATTATTTCATTTCTGTCATCAACAAGCATACGAATTTTCAGCCGTTGTCCGATTCTATATTAAACGTAGATAAAGCAATAGCCACCCATTTATTTATGCCTGTGCTAATCGCGCCAAGATTCTCAGATCATCAAAACCTGGTGAACAGCTATCAGGGATCAGGTAAAAAAATGGGAGCCATGATTGACCTGAACATGTGGAGGCGATTGGAAAATATAAAAATCGATGATATAGGACTAATAATATACTTAATGAGAAAAGATTCCCAACGAAATATACGACTGCAGGTTTGCAATTCCAGCGATTTATGGTCAGTACGTTCCATTTTCAAATTGCGGTAGATGATAATCGGCAGAAAGATTAACGATCGATAATCGACGACCACGGAGTAATGAGACGACCATGGAATTCAGCGTGATATGTTTACGTATATATACTATTTTTAGCCAAACTGTGATTTATGCAACAATTCATATTTTCGAGACGGAAGTATGATGTCATCAGCTAAGCAACTATGAGATCAGACAACGAGTCTAGCCGATCCAGAGTTTTTCTATAAATAAACAAACGAAAAACAAACAGAAAAACTACGTCGCGGTATTTTTTACAATTTTGCTCCATTGTGAATTCGTACATACATACTCGTCGAGTAGTGAGTTGAAAATTCACAAAATTTATGCCCTCGCTCGCCTCGTACCGAAAGTACGTATTCCTACGAATTCGAATATTTATGTAAGTTCTCTTAACACTTACAATGGAAATTCTAAAGCGCATATTAAACACGCGTCTTTACGTGGCACAGCGACCGCAAATGCAATTTGTTGGGAATGCGAAGTAATATGTGGACAGTTACATGCATTCGTGACATGATCGCGTCTTCACTTGACGGATAACTCATCGTATATTTAATTGCATAACTCGGCCAAAAACCTATAGATATACACAGAGCTGTACATAGCGGGTGCTAATTGCGGAGAACGTGTCATGGAACGTAATCAGTGTCAATTCGCACATTTCATAGGTACATACATACGTTTGCCGGTTATATATTTGGATTTCTGCATACAACTTCAGAAGATCATCTGGGGATGCCGTGATCTATCCTTACTGCGTTACATAATTTAGCCAGCTCAGATGTGAATGAACACAGTTTCAATATGTCTCCGCCATCTTTCTGTGCAGAGTAATGACAGAAAAAGAGATAGTTAAGGCGTTGAGTGGCGTTGAGTGAAGAAAAACTCCATAAAGGCCGAGACACACAAAACTCCTTAAGCCATAAGCAGAGAATGCAGAAGGCATAGCGCATGCGCACTACAGTGCTTTTCTTCATGAAACTACAGTGCGCATGCGCAATGCCTTCTGTATTCTCTGCTTATGGCTTATGGAGTTTTGTGTGTCTCGGCCTTAAGCCGTAAGCAGAAGATGCCGAAGCGCATGCGCACTGTGCACTTCTGCACTATGGCTTCTGCATTCTCAGATTATGGCTTATGGAGTTTCATGTGCTTCACTTTCACAGGACCACGTATAGAATTGCAGAATCAATCCGAAACAAACCCACTCGATAATAGGCGAGGCGGTAATGAAGGTTTCCCCCATGCCGGGAATATCGCCGATGAATCTCTGCTTCGTGATAATTTCCTCACTCCAGAGTATCGTTTCAATTTATTGACAAGGTTGTCTACAGAGAAAAACATGCATCGCTGATGCTAACAAACAGCTTACACGAATAAACACCTGATATGTTGTTTTCCTTGGGGATTAGTATTCCGTGAACGTCCCATCAAACATGCTATTATGCCGTGAAACACGCCAATTGAATTTGCGCCTCTACAATGAATATAATAGAAAAGATTCACGCCGGAGATAGCAGCTGTATTACCTATGTACTCATTCGAATATCGATGGCAATTAGGAGCATTATACAATTTTTGCCGAACGCTCAAATTCCCGAGTAGCACGGAATACTCATCGACTTATTTAGATCCCTAAGACGACTGAAAGATGGCGAGAGATTTGTTGACTTCTAGACGTCTTCTAGTCGTCCTCTGGATTCAAATAAGTCAGAGAGCGATTTAGTGCTATCTGGGATTTTCATGAATAATTCAGTCAATCCGAGTATCTCAATTTCTTTGACTTGATCGGATGATTATTCTTCTAGTCAGATGTGAAATGGTTGTCTCAGAAACTTGTCTAGCAATGTCGGTATATATCTGTCAAAGAGATTGAAAAATTGAGTACGGTTTTCAATAAGCATATTAATGAGAATAGATTCGAGAGAAAAATCCGTTTCATTAATGTTAAGAAACCATAGCTTCGCAGCAAAGAAGCATGAGAATTTTACCTTCAGTAGATTTTCTGAGCTTTTCGCAACCAGGGCGGTAAAATTCAAAATGGAGAGGTAATATCCTGCGCATTCGCGTACCTAATTTATTCTCACCAATTACAAATACTTGGAAGCCTGTAATACATTCGTACGATTCCGTCTTGGTCTATCTTAGAGACGTGCCAAAAATCTGTCCCATGCTCTGTCCCACCGATGTATGTACATACCTTGCGCGATTGGCGACGGATTTGCATTATAACTCATTTTATAAAATCTAATGGCGTACGACCTCCCAGTATAGAATCGCTTATCTGGCAACCCAGCCCACTTCTGTTTAAGGGCTGCGGATCATCGGGGGATGATTGAAATGTAGGATTTTGACGTCATAGTATATAACAAATGACTTTTGTTCAGAACGAAGTATCGATGTTCCGAGATGGAAGAAATTATATTGCCAGACCGATAGCGCCTGTATAATACATCGCTAGAGCGAATTATAACATATTAAAATATTCTCATTTTGGGGTAATGGTATAAGGGCTGACATTTTTTAGAAAATCAAGAATATTATTCGAACAGAGTGGTGGAAAAGAATTCAATTTCAACTTTTTTTTTCAATACATTACTTGAATTATTCGTTTAATTTGATGAAACGGATCTCTGATAGAAAAAAAAACCGTCGGTGAAACAAAATTTTCTGAATGTTTGAACAAAAAATTATTGAATCTAAGGGCTAGAAAAAATAGTGATTCGAACGCATGCAAGTGCACGCACGTATTAATATAACCCACATTGAGTAAACAAATGATTTTATGAATGTTATACGAAAAAATTAACAGAAAATGTCAGAGGAAAAACTGTTCTAATCAAAAATTCGTTTGATATACTTTAAATTTCTTTCAGTTCGTTTTCAATTTTACATTTCATAATCTTCAAAGCTACGCGTACTGTGCATCGGAAGTCGCACCGATTGTATCGATTGCCAGTACCATTTTCTGGATACCGGTTGTTTTTAGCGGGAATCTTTCCACTGTGAGCGAACAGAATCGCCGAATAGAATCTCCGTCAAATCAGTAGTAAACCATTTATACTGTTCTTCGTGTCCCACGCGCCGATGGCACTTCCAGTCAAAAGAGTCACATATGGAGCACCTAGCTTGGTTCGTCACGATTATTCCATCCGTCTGTGAAATCTTTGTCCCCAAACCTGTTACGTAGTCACCGATGCTTTCTGTGAGGGATAGATTTTTCAAAATTGACACGGGAATCCAGTACAAGTGTGGGGACCTGCTACTGGTGCGCAGTACACCGACCTATTGAGTCCTGCGGATGATATAAAGCGATGCGATCGATGGGAATGGGCGAGTATACTGGAGTACCAGTCGCAATGAAGTATGCAGCCTCTTCATGAACTTGCGTCGAAGCATCGTCCCTGAATTTCCACGACGTGTGATTCTTCAAGAAGTAAACTAGCTCTGAGTCCAGGACCAACGCTAATTCCGGAGTCACTGATGTATAAGGCTATACCACCGTCCGCGTGATCAAGAACGATATCGTTTAGTGTGACAGAGTCTCTGGGCGCAATTCGATCAGGAAATATGCAGTAGATCCTAGGGACCGCGTCGTTATTTTCCAGATCGAGGATGACCAAACGTGCTGGACACCTTGCTGCTGGATTTTTGCTCATAGTCTTCGTTCTTCCCGGATCAAGTACCCACGTCCTCCCCCGCGGATCGATCTCCATACGTATTGTAGATCACTGCAGTCTTCAACGATTCGCCAGTCCGAAGCCCAATTCGGGTAGCGTTTCAACAACAGAGCGGTATTGCCGTCCACGGGTGTTGCTGGGATAACGACCAAAGTAGCTGGTTGTCATTGAACAGTCTCATTATGGCAAGGTAAATCTTATTTTTCCATACTTTTATTCCAGCGGTCATATTCGTCACTGCACGAATATGTTTTTCACCATGGACAACTTGCACCTAGGCTCCTCTCGAGGGCCAGGTGTAGTTCATGTAGTTCCATTCGTACAGACAATTTCAAATGGTAATTGTTCTGCGGCGAGCGTGAGTGCTAGCAGACGAGCGAGTGTCACCAGACCGAACATCTTACGGATTGTATATTGCATGGACTCGAACCAAAGGTGTCTTCACGTTCTGAAAGCTTCAGTGTGGCTGTAGCTGATGATGTGGTATAGGATTATCTCTTATCACTTCCATACGATATTGTCTTAAGGCGGGTGTTGCGTGAATTTTGGATTAATCTGGACAGACTAATTGCGAAGCAATTCACGCCACTGCTAGCGATGAACGACGAGGAAGTGAGAACGAAATCGAAAATGAGGTTACCAATCATCAAACCCTGAGTGAAGGGTCCCAAACACGGTGGCGGCCGAAGTTATGACACATCTTCAATGTTACAATGATTTTTTCAGAGAAAGAAATAACACATCATCGATCAGTAGCCGTAGTGATTGCCGGAAGTTTCGGGAAAGCACCATTTTCCAAGTACCGATAGCTTTTCGCTTGAACCGTATACCTCTTATGATTCTAAAGTTTGGCTCTTTGATATCCATGGAATTTGCAAACAAGTACCATAATCGACCGCCTTCGTCAAAAGCAAAGCTTTCTGGGCACTGTGAGCGAACGGGATTTCCGGAAGATTTCTATCAGACCAGAGGAGAACGATTCGCTGTTCTTTGAATCCCGCATAGCGATGGAATCTGCACTCAAAAGCCCCGAGTAAAGAACACCTTGATTCGCCAAGACCATCCCATCTGTCTGCGAGCTCTTTCGCCCTAAGTCGGTTTCGTATTCGTTGAGGTTTTTCAGTGGTGAATTTTTCAATGCCGCCACAGGGCTGGAGTACACGTGCAACGAGGACTCCGGCGTCTAATACACCAACCTATTGGGCGATGAAGCGATGCCATTGATGGGAGTGGGCAAGTATATACCTACTGGTGTACAAGCCACAATGAAGTGTGCATCCTCTTCCTGAACTCGCATTGAAGCGTCATGCTTGAGTTTCCACGATGCTCCTCAAGGAATAAACTATGAGTCCGGGATCTGCAAGTCCGGAGTCACCGATGAAGGCCATAATATCGTCCCCGTGATCAAGAACAATATCGTTCAGTGCCGAAGTGCCATCGGGCGCAACTTCATCAGGGAATACGTAGGTTCGGATGATCTTGCGGTCATTCTCCAGGTCAAGAATGACCAAACGCGGTGGACGCCTACGGCCTAATGATTGGATTTTCAGATATCCATCCCGTTGTTCCCGATAAGCCACATCCTGCCATGCGGGTCGATCTCTGTACGTTGCGCGGATTTGAAGGCACTGCAGCCCACCCTCGGTTTGTCAATTCCAATTCGGATAGGGATCCGCTGGAGCAGTATTACCATCCACGGAAATGACGGAGTTAACTGCCAATGTAACTGGAACGCCGTGTTTGCGTCGTGGTATCGTTAAGCACATACATACATCTTATCCTCCCATACTTTTATTCCAGTAATCACATTGCGCTCTGGAATATATTGCCCGCTCGTCAAAGAATGTATCAGGGCATGCGTCGAACGCCAATTGTAGTTTATCAAATTCCACTGGAAAATCGATTCGAATGGTAACTTTTCGGAGGAGAAAGTTAACGCGACTGAACGAGCGATTATTACGAACCTGAACATCTTATGAATTGTATAAGGATATCGGATCCAACTTGTCCTCGCTGAGGGTGTGGATTTCGCGAAAGCCGCGCCGGGGCGGGATTTCGGCAACCAGTCATGCGCCTCATAGGAGTTCAGCTCGAGATTGGATTGACTACAGATAGGTGCCGCTAACTGAACTATTTCACGAGGTATGTACATATTACGTATATTTTGCTTGTGGCGCGTGGAATTATTTCGCGCTTGGCTAAATAGCAAGGAACACTTCTGAAAAAAGTGCATATTACGATACTGAGGGTGTGGAATTTCCACAGGGTCTGAAATTTGGGTGTGGAGGAACTCCACACCGGGTGGACCGGGTGATAATGTTTGAGAGCGTGCGGGAATGTATATACATTTCCGCATGGTCTAATTGTTACATCATCGCATGGTGTCTGGAACGTTTGGGAATCGGCCATTTCGCGCACCCTCTACAGTGCAGAAAGTGGAACTTCCCTTGCAGGTATCAGAGCTGCAGGTCTTACATAAAACAAATTACAGTGTGTACCCGTTCCAAATGGGTTCTGTGTGAGAACTGTTTTCAGAATACCGCATCCGAGTAACGCCTTAGTGTCTTGTGCCCGCTGTACCCAAGTACCCTTAAATTCTTTCAATTCAGAATTTCATGGATGACGAGGTAAGGCAGTGGGGAGAGAATATTGTACCGTTGAGTGTAGAAGGGTATAGCATAACGCTCCGGTCTTTGTTGTATAGCTTTTGAGTAGTAGGCCAAAGCGACAAGTTTGTCATGGTTTTCATAATTTTCAATGACAATTGAATTAGCAACGTGCGCAACCAGTGCCACCGTTGTGTACGAGAGTAGAAAATTGGAAGTTGTATAAAGTCACGGAAGGCAAAATCGCACCTGCAGGTAAAATGGACCGCTCTTACAATTTCATGCCGAGTGTTTTTACTGTTCTCATCTCTTTTCGGAATCTGATGAATGGCGGGTGCAGTGTCCGACATGCCATTTGTGGGCCCATCACCGCAAATGCGCTCGCATTAACGATGATGACGAGAAGGCGAGTTTCATATGCGAAAATGTGTTCCTGCGTAATTTTCCTGTAATTGAGTCGTTACTCGATTAGGTCCATTTTGCCTCACGGTGTTGTTCGTTTCACCTCGCTATGCAGGCAAAACGGACCAAGACGAGAATATCAGAGTTTCCAGAAAGTACCCAATAACGTATACTAACATAAATTACGTTGCAGGTAGGTAAGTATGCTGGATGAGACGTGAGCGCGCGGTATGCGGCAAATAAAGCGCGCCAGAGAGACCTCGCATTTTTCTGCATCCCAGCAGTAACTCGATGAGCAATGAAAATACGAAGTAATATGTGATTACCGAGTTTTCTTTATTCTTAAAGAATGAATATTCTTTCATAAAACACTTTTTCGATATCTCTAACCCTCCTCTAGATATCAATTTGAATAATTCAAATAGTTGTAACAATTACCGTATGAATTAAAAAACAAATGAACAAAAATTTCGTATTCAGGAGATGAAAATCTAAAGAAAGCAACCAGGTTCTTGAGTGGAATATCCAGTGCATACCGAAGTATCGCCCGCGCCAGGACTACATAACGAAAACTCGATAAAATTCACAACATTAATAGAATTCGGTAAAAAAGTTAAAAAAAAAAATTGTTACCAATAGAAACGAAAGCTACGGCAATTGAGAGACATGGCCTTAGGGAAGGGGTAGCCGTCCGATACGTATCCAAAAAAGACATAGTATCAGGCTCAATTAGATTTCGGCTTTGAAATTTGTATTCATAGAATTCTAGCGGACGGATCTCGTGCCACTGACTGTACCTCTATGCACCATAACCACCGACTCTACGCACTCATTCCCATCCCTATGCATTTGGAAAAAATAGAAAAATTGAGCCACCCTCTTGGGCTCAGATGTTCTCCTGGCACCAAATTGGAATTTTGGTTCCGAAAATTCCGAATCTTAGACTTTCAATGGACGCTTCTTCCACTCGCTGTATTAATTATCTCTCACTTTCAACATTCCAGCTCAAGGCGGATCGACATTTTTATTCTTTCGGTGTTTGAGAAGCTCACGTAATATCGTTATCACCTATCAACAATATCCATTTTCCTCTGTAGATCTTAGCTTACCCCTACCCCCATAATTGTTGTATTAATAATCGGTAGAAAAATAATACATTTGGTCACATTCAACATAACACCAGTGTATTTTTCATTTCACAACTGGGATACATAATATTACAATGGTGCATATTAAAATTCTATACATATTTTTTCTTCTTCGTCTATCTAAAAAATAAACACACCACTTTACTTTCTCTTCCCGTAAAGTTTTCTCTTCCATCACCATTTTTTTTTTTTTTTTTCTACCGCAGACCAAGAAATACATTTTTATCATTTATGTATTTATCTATTCAATAATTAAGAATTAAAATAACGTTATAATGATAATAATAATAATCATCATCATGAAGCAAATGATAAAAATTATAATTCGGCTACTAACGGTAAATCGTAGAAATTGGGTCGATTATAGTGAAATAATTCTATTCATTAGATTGATAAGATAATAATGCGAATCATTATTGTAATCTAGCATTCATGTTTTGTGCATGGATTCGCAAATCAATTGATTTTCGAATTCAATATTTGGTCATTGAAACTGATCACACAGGGAAAATGGCGTTTGTCAAATTTCTCATTTTAATCTTTCCTTTATTTCTCTGTTTAACTTAATTACCGCGTAACAATCTGAAAAAATCCCCGCGAACGAGCTTTTTTCAACCTATCAAACGACTTCGAAAACATAAACCAATTCATAATTTTTTATTTATTAATTACTTGTTTTTTTCTTTATTTTTTTCCATCATTTTCTGTTTAACCGTATAATAATAATAATAATAATCATAATAATTCATATAAACATTATCTCTATTTATTCCTCATTACTGTTTCATATTTATATTCATAGTATATATACATACACATAGGTATACATATTATAGGTATGTATATATACCATACAATAATATTTTATATATTTATATACCTATACATAATTCTGTGAATAGTATAATGAATGTCTATAATTCTACGTATAATATAGTATTGTATAGTATAATATAGTATAATATAATATAGTATAGTATTTAATTGTAATATAACTTCTCCGCGCTTCTTTTCGTCATTTTCGCATAATAATATTGATGTACAATATCTATACAATACGTGTATATTGTGTATATTGTATATATATATATATGTATTATATATATATATATATATATATATATATATATAATACATACGTATTGTTCCGAAACATTTATTATGTTAGATAATAATAATAATCATAATAATCATAATAATGCATTATATCTATCATATCTATGTATTTGATTATATATACTAATCAAAAGAAATTTAGTAGAGTAGCCGTTGTATTCATTAATATATTATGATGAATCTATAATTCGCTTTCAGACAACAGCGGGGTGTTTTATATATATATATATATTGTGTTTTCCGTGAATAAATCATAATTCACAATTAGGCAAAAAGGAAGTTTAGTTCTTTTTTTATACATTGTTTTTCATTTTTTCTCCCTTCCCTTCCCATAATTTTGCTATTTTCTCTTTTCTTATCGTTTGTGCAGATAGATGAAAAAAAAAACTTTCTTTGCATATGCAAACGCATGCACCTATTATTGGATATTGTTGTTGATAATTGTTATTTATTTATTTATTTATTTATTCATTTATTTATTCATTTCTTTCGTTTCTATACATAATAAGTATAATAATATTGTATATATTTCATGTGGGTTTTTATTTTCTTTTCCTAATGCTTTTATATTTTTTTCCTTTCTTTTTTAATCCTAACGTTAAACACGAAATACATGGCCGATACGGTCTTTATAAATACATTTATATATATATACGTATGGTGTATTCCATGATAACGCGATTAAGATCTGGCGGTCATGTCTCAGATCATTACCATAATTTATTGTACGCCAATTCTTGTCGAAAAATACATACAGAATTTCTTTGAGATTTTTCTAGCCCGTCGTATCGATGAGTTGAATTTTTGAAATTAAAAAAAAAAATACTCGTTTTCTAAAATCTGAAGAAATTCTGAAAAATCTAATAAGATATAACAAAATTCTCAAGCGCTATTAGTACATGGAGATATTTCATCACAGCAATAGTTGAATTATGATAATTATGAATTATGATGTATGGAAATTCATATCTCCGGTACCTACACGATGGGTTGAAAAATCTATGAAAAAAATTGGGTATATATTTTTCGACAAGAACTTGTGTACAATAAATTACGGAGACGATGTGAGACGTGACCGCCATATCTTGATCAAGTTGTCATGGAATGCCCCATATATATGTATATATATATATATATATATATATTCTACTTATTAGTACAAGTGCTATTTTTCTTCTTCCTCTTTTGTCAAAATATTAAAATAAAATTGGTAATTGCTAAAAATAATATATGTATATATAATATATGTATGTATGTATATATATTTATATATAGTAATATAAAAAGAGCTCTACATGTATATTAATATTATAATATGATCGTTTTAATCTGTTCATGTTTTCTTAATTTTTTTTTTTTTTTTTTCTCCTTTATTAGAACAAGAATATCGAGAGTTTCTGTGTTTTTATCGCTGTTCTTATTCCATGCTCGACAAACACGTTGAGCAGAAAAAAAGTTTTTTGGGTAATACATGGTATATATTCATTGTGTATCATACCTATATTATACTATATAATGCCTACGATACATAAATATAATTACACAGTAAAAACGAACATAGGTATTTACGTTTCGTTTGGGTGATGAGGGAATGGGGGCAAAAGCCAATAGGTGTTTGTTTCTCCACAGTGCTTCAAATATCGAGTGATACATAAGATTTACAGGAGAGAATATTTTCTCCTTTCTTTTCTATACTATGCCAGGCAGGAGAAGGAAAAAAAAAGATGAAACGTATTGCACACAAAGAAAAAAGAAAGGAAATAATATAAGGAGCAGCTATCTTGCTCAAAACATTAGAGACGAACAAATAATTAAAAAAAAATAGGGATCCATGGGAGTAGAGTAGCTGGTTTTTTTTCATTCTCTTGTTTTGTTCTCAAAAAACATTGTTGGTATCGGTATTCAACAATTCGATTCAAAAAGCCTTCTAAAGATAATAGGTAAGTTGTTCGATGATGCCTGTAGTAATGTATAGATATTATACAGTTTGAATGAAAAACAGAACAAATATCTAACAAATTTATAGAATTTACAGTGAAGGTAGCATACTTATAAATTTACACTTGACAATCGAGTTTTTATAGCTTTGAAACAGGGGTCTGCGAACAGTGGTTCAATTGAATCAATTTGAATTATTCAGCCTTTCAAGTAATTCCTACACACTTGGTTTAAAACTTTTGTATCTTTCTCTTTTTTTTTTCTCTCTCTCTCTCTCTCCCCCCCTCGCGTTTTATTGTTAGTTGTGTGTAGTAGTACGTAATACTTACGATGAAAAGTAAAGAGAAAGAAAAATGATTCGTATAATTTATAAATTAGGATTAGATAATTGTTTTTTTTACATGTCCCCCTATATCTCTACATATATATATAGGGGAATATGATAGGAGGCAATAGAAATACATTTATTTAGCGTATGCGCAGTTGTGTGTATAGTTTCAAGGAATTGTCTGGGTATATATATCTTCTACTCGTTGCCAAATTTCCAAAACGTTTAATATAGCTATTTTTCAATCACCATAGATCCCCCCAACTGTCTCCTTTCTAAATGCAATGGTATGTATGTGTATACCATTTACAATTAAAAAGATCAATTTCATTCATCAACTTGACTACCTAAATTATCTATAATTTATAATTTTGGACAAATAGTTTTTCATTATCCGTATGAATTATACAAAATCAAAAAGGAGGTACTAAATGTATTTTATCCAAGATTTAGATATTTTGTACAAACAAAAAATAGAAAAAAAAAAAGAAGAGAAATTTTTATTAAACGCTAAGCTTTTCTTTTATAATATAATCACTTAAATTTATAGGTACCCTTTTAGTATATTTATTATTATTTCTTTACGTTTGTCAAAGTAACAAAAGCAGTGAATTTTCATTCTCTTTTCTTACTTTTTCATATTTGCACATTTTTGTTTACTGTTTTTATTTCATTAATTTTTGTAAACTAACAGAAAGATGCTCGGCTCTTTCTGGGTGTATAATTTTTGCATTATGCACATGCATATAAACTTGAAAACACTATTAACTGCAAATCTTGTGAATCCGTTGGAAAAATTAACAACAATATCGTTGGAAAATGTTAGTATATGCTGATGATATTTTATAGATTGAAATTTTTAGTGTACATAATATGATATTATATTGTTTTATTTTCTAACATCATATTATTACGCTGCCCAATAAGAAAGAAGAAGCAGTATAGTAATTAGGTAAGTAATCTACACTAACTCCAACCCAAAATCATTGAGAACAATAATCAATATACTCGTCGTTAGATCCATTTTGTTCTCTCTCTCTCTCTCTTTCTCTCTTTCACACTTTTTAATACAATTATTATGAATTCTATTCGAACAAAATATATTAGATACTAATTAAAATCATGTTTATTAAAAATTTGTTATCCATAAGAGAAACACGAGTGCATTTAGATTAAAAATTTCCATCAAATTTTCCAATAGACAAGAATATTAGGTATTATAGAATTATAACCAGAAACAAACCATTGGAGATCGTTTCAATTTTTCAATAGAACACAAATCTTCACATGGTACATGAGAAATAATGAAAAAGTGCAAAATAAACAAAAAGTTTGAAAATCAATTTCAGGATATTTTCATTCTCAATTTTAGTGTAAATGAAAATAAAAAAATTGTGAAGAAAACTTTCCGACTTCCCGTCTGCCTCATCAAATCGCTCGTGAATCCTTCGACTGAAATTACATTTTTAAACAAACAAACAATTTCGGATATTGTAAGATTTTTTTTTTCTCGGACTTCGGTTTAACACGAGTTATCATTTTAATCTGACACATCCATTCAGTTCAATTGTATTTATACTACAAGTTACATAAATTTCGATATCAATTATTCACTGATCACTATATAAAGATCACTCCAAGCGAAATCGTTCACAAAAAATAAAAAAAATATATCTTTAATACCGATCGTGTAAAAACTGTCTATTAATATTCCACAATACCAATAAGACCTAAAAATTTGATCTTTCATACAATTTCTTCTCGTTTGAAATATTTGTAATACAAACGGAACAGTAAAATTCGCATAAAAAGTATATAGGAAAAAAGCAAACCCCATAACGCTATAAACGATTTCACCTTTAATGAAATTATATAATAATTATGATTCAATGATTAATGAATTAATTAATTTAAATTTATGTCACAAATTCCACTTCGATAATAATTAAAAGTCGTTGAATCGTTCTCTAAATTATTTTTCTTGTTGTTTTTATCTTCATCTTCATCTTCATTTTCATCTTCGTTTTCATTTTCATTGTTTTAAAATTTTTCTTTATTCTTCTCTTTCAATTCAATATGAAGTTAAAACTCCGGGTGGCGTCGGCACGACTACGGTATGTTGGGGTACAACAGGTGGCGCAGGAGGAGCCAATGGATGTCCAACTAAAACAGCAGCAGTAGGAATAGGCAAAACTCCTGGTTGCGGTATAGCAGAAGGTGTAGTAACTTGAGTGGGAGGTCCTTCAGCGGCATGTTTTCTAAGATGCCTAAGCATATTTCCTTTTTCAACAAAAGTTTTACCGCAATCAGGACAGCTGTGAGGTCTTTCGTCCGAATGTGAACGTCTATGAGATACTAAGTGACCTTTGCACATAAAATCTTTCGGACAAAGATCACATCTGAATGGTCTCTCCGCGTTGCTCCCTTTATTATGAGAGCGCATATGAAACAGGAGATTTCCTTTCAGTGGAAAACTCTTGCCGCATTCGGTACAAACGAATGGACGTTCGCCAGTATGACATCTCATGTGATTCACGAGGTGTTCCTAGATAAAAACGTACAGATCAAAATAGATTAATATAGAATTGAAAAGCAGAGAAATATTCGAAAAGCAATGAATTAAAACATTCAGACTGAATCAATTGAAAAAAAGGAGTCATATAGTTCAATCGAGGCATCAGTTTCACCATTCTTCATGGAGGAATGTTAAATGATCGGAAGACCGAAACTATTGGATGAAAATGTTGAAAATCTGTAATAAAATGAAATACAACATACCTTTCGTGTAAATGGTTTAGAGCAGACGTTACAGCAATGAGAAGATTCGCCGGTATGTTGTCGGAGATGATTATTAAGATGTTCTTTCCTGGTGAATGTCCTCTGGCAGAATTCGCATCTATGAGGTGACTCTCCGGTATGTATACGAACATGATTGGTCAGATGTTCCTTGCGAGTGAACGACTTGGAGCAGAAGTGGCATCTGTGTGGCGATTCGCCTGTATGTTGACGCACGTGATTTGTCAAATGTTCCTTCCGCGTGAACGATTTGGTGCAATACTGGCACTTGTGCGGTGACTCACCCGTGTGCTGCCTGACGTGATTGACCAAATGATCCTTACGAGTGAACGCCTTCGGGCAGTACTGGCAACGGAATGGCGTCTCACCTGAGGTGTTACAAAAATTAATAAAACATTTGCTTAGCCAAAAAACAAAATGAGAAACAGAAGATTTGAGCTTAAAAATAATTATATCACTAATAATAATTAAATACAATCATTTACTTATGGACATTGAATCGGAATGTCGATCATATATTTTTAAACAAACTGTATTTTTAAACAACAAGTTTTTCAATAGTAAAAAAACACATTAAAACACATGAATAAATAAGTGAATAATCAGGCTTCTTTGTTAATACTTGAAAATTCATCATTGGATTAAAAATAAAAAATAAAAATATCATTTTTAATATGAGAGCGGTGTATATGGCAGAATTATTAACAGAAAACAAAGAATAATTGAATAATCAAAATATTTCATTGAAAACATGTTATTTATTATTCAAATATTTTCAACTGATAGTATTATACTTAAACTGCTAGTATTATACTTAAATTTTTTGCTTCGTTTTGTGGAATCGAAAAAAACGAAAAAAAAAAAAAAGAACTAAGGAGGATCAGCAACAAAGAAATTATTACATATGAATTAGTACTATTATATTTTGAATATGAAATTTCAAATAGTTTTAAGAACTTTCAGTGATTAAATAGAATACCGCTCAATTGGTAGAATTTGACGGATATTATGTACCATCGGTATAATAATTGGATGATAAATTAGGGAAGTAATAGTTCTACGGTCGGTTTCTGAACTCAAGAAACAGCCTACTCTGAAATAAATACCTAAATAAATTGAGGCTGCCGAATTTGGAGCTAGATATTTTGATTTCATCACTTATTGATTATCGTAAGTTTGTTTGAAAAGCAATAGACTGTAATCAGAATCTAAACCTTTTAGTACGCATTTCTGAGCTCTAATATTTCTAATATTTCACGGTACCCCAATATCTACATTATTTAGAATTGATATTCCACTGTTTCAACTTTTTCAGTGAAAGGACTTTGTCAATTTGAACACTCAAACAATAATTCGAATAAATTACTAAAGAATTCTGATAAAATTGAAATAATATCAATTGTTGCAAAGATGAATAGAAGAAATTTCAATTAATTATTTTAGAACTAAACTGGTTGAATGATGAGAGAAATGAATATCGAAAATAACCACACACAAATTTGTCTTTCTGGCTCAACATCCTGATAAAAACAGAAAATATAGAAAGAAACCATAATAATAATAGTAATAGTAATAATAATAATAACAATAATAATAATAATACTAATAATAATAATAATAATAATAATAATAACAATAGCAATAATAATAATAATGAACAACAACCACGGGTAACCATTAATTACGAATGATGACGATGATGATGACAATAATAATAATGATGATAAATATATTATGGTAATTTAGTTGCCCCGTGAATTGAACATCTGCCAACCGCTCTCACCTGTGTGTTGGCGGATGTGATTAACAAGGTGTTCCTTTCTGGTGAACGATTTGGAGCAGAAGCCGCATCGGTGTGGTGACTCACCCGTGTGCTGTCGAACGTGATTCAATAGGTGCTCCTTCCTTGTAAACGTCTTTGAACAGAAGTCACATCGATGCGGAGTCTCTCCAGTATGCCACATTATGTGGTTCGTGAAGTGCTCCTTCCTCGTGAACGACTTACCTGTGATTTTACGTATTGAATGAAAAAATAATTCGGTATTCTAGAATATATGTATATAGACAGTTATCATTTGCTCAATTATTTGATATTATAATTTAATAATTATTTGAAAGCCACCCGATTTGTTCGGTTTAACCAGGTTAATTAATTGTCAGCGTAGCCAATTCCACTGATTAATTCAGTTAAACTGGAACTTGAGATGGTAATGTGAAAAACCATTTCGAATGAAAATCCAAGTCCAGCGTATTTTTTTTATTTGATTTTTTTCTATTATTTGATTATTTCAAGTGAAGTCGAATAAAACCAAAAATTATGGTCAATCATCTTGACTTTGCTTGAATTCAAGTTTTCAAAATAATAAATGAAACTGCAATGCTTATATATTTTTTCTCTTGAGACTGAAACAATAAGTTCATGTTCTCGAACGAACTTTCAATATGATGCAAAACTTGAAGGAATTAATTAGTTAACTAATAACAACCGTCAATAAATAAATAAATGAATGAAATTGGTATAATAATAAATTTTCTTCCTCTTCATTGTGTTGATATGGTATAAAATATTCGATATTCGGATTATTAGCAATACAATAAATCGGGCTGTAAGAATGTGTAGAAAAAAATACAAACCGCTAATATTGACGAAATAACAAGTCATGCCATTACAATTATTGACAAAATATGTTATTGTGGGATTAGTAATAGCAAAATTTGAATGAAATGTGGAATTTCTTTCAATGAAAACGGATTAAAAAGACACCGGGTTCTCTAAGGTTATAGAATATAATATATAAGATTTCGGCGATGTGGAAATGCGCGCGCCCCTTGCCGCGGTTTACGGCATGCGCGATCAATTCTCACGGATTTTATCTTCATTTTTATTGTTATTTTTTCCGCCCCATATCAAGCTATCCCTCCGTGATATCATAAACGCGACCGTAAAGAACGCGTTATATATCTATACGCGTTTCTGTAGCATGCGCGATAATAGACACGCGAAATATTCAAAATTTCTATCGCATTTTTGCGTGCCAATAAATCGGTCTGTAATTTACATCAATCGTTCAATTTATATATCAAATTACCGCATAATCCAATTGAAATATTATTCAAAAGTTACAGGTTCCTTTAGAATATAAGAGATCAAATTCACCGCTTCCAATACCTATCGAATCAAATCAATGTGACTGATAGAAGAAGCATACAATTTCAGAACAAACATTGGAAATTTGTCATTCGTTTTCGATTTCGTCCCATCGAAAGAAAATCTGCGTACCAAAAATTGTCGGAGTTGATTTTGTTTCACTTTTCTTTATTCAATTTTTCGCGATATGAGTAACAAATTAATTATCTCAACTACCTCAGTTTCAGGCTTTGAGAGACCGTGTAAAAAAATTTCACATGAATGTGTTTGAAAAAAACATATGATTCCAATCTTGCGTATTATTATTCGTAGATTATACCGGTAACTGCAATGAATTTATCTACCAAGCTGATTGACATTGACATTTTTTTATATCAGCAGGGTGTCTAGCGTCAATGGCACATGGAATTCCCTGATATTTCCAGGTTTTCCACAAGAAAAGATTATTTCTCCCTGACACAACATAACCCTCCGCTGGTCGCGACCACAGCTAGTCGCTGGTCGAAGGTTGAAAATAGGCCGGCATTCAAATTACTGCTATTTACTAAAAAGTACAAACAGGTCGTTACATAGCTTTCCGAGCAAATTTTACATATTCGTCATAAACAAAAACTCAAATCGTTATGAGAATGGCCAAATAAAATTCTCAAACATGACCGGCAGGCTGGTATTGATGCGATCGCGCGAATGAAACCTTGACTGCCTGAAAAGATAAAAAATCACGCAACCTCATTTAGAGTGAAGGAAAAACAAATCGAGGACAGATACACGGCTTCCCTGACATTTCCAGGATATTTCCAGACACGTAAAATTCCCTGACATTTCCCGGTTCCTCAGATTTCCCTGGCAGCTAGATACCCTGATCAGACGTAAGCACAATTCTTTCAGCAATTTTGCAATTTTTCCAATTTTCTACTTTTGAATAATTAAGAAATTGTGAGGTATATTGCGCTGGATTTGAATTACAGACAATTTTAATTTCCGATATTACGTCACCTTTTTGAATTTACTTGAAGTTTTTTATTCTGCTTTCAGAATAATTGGAACGGTCCAATTAAAAGAGTATTAGGCATATTACTTATTTGGACTATATTCTTTTCTTTCGAACAAGCTGAACAGCAACAGAGTAAACGGCAAAAGATTTCCACTTACAAGAAGTAACAAACGAAGAACAAAATTTATTCGGACAAAACGAAAATAATTGTTATTTTATTTCCTATATTTTTACTTACCACAGATTTCACAACGGAAGGGTGTATCGTTAGTATGTGATCGCATATGATTAGCCAGATGTTCCTTCCGAGTATATTTCTTTCCGCAAACTTGGCAATGATGAGGAGTCTCACCCGTATGCCACATAACGTGATTCATGAAATGTTCTTTTCTGGTAAAACTTTTCTTGCATATATCACATCGATGCGGAGTTTCACCCGTATGTTTCCTCACGTGATTCACCATGTGTTCTTTTCTGGTGAACGTTTTCGCGCAGTACTGGCATCTGCGATAAACGGAAAACGAACAAAAAATCAATCAAGTACTATATTTATTATTCCGTATACATTTTCCCTCGATTTGTGCTCAATTCTTTCTTTTTTGGTCTTCAAATAATAAAGAATAAAAAAAAGTACAGTAAATTTCGGTAATTCTAGATCAAATTCCGAAACAAACCTGTAAGGAGTTTCCCCGGTATGACATCGCGTATGATTATCCAAGTGTTCCTTCCTTGCAAAACTTTTACCGCAAACAGTACAATTGTAAGGTTTGTCGGTCGCGTGTCTTTTCATATGTCGTTCCAATGACGGTGCGTTAGCAAAAACGTGGAAACAAACTGCGCAGGTAAACATCGATCCACCGAGGTGACACTTACCATGGCGTGTCAGGTCGTTTGCATTTGTGAACGCTTTACCACACACCTAAAACAAATTGACGAAGTCGATTAAAGTATTGTTATTCGTGAAAGAGTATTCCTTTTTCAAACATTTTCCTGCATTAGTCTCAAAATATGCGATTTCCACAATTTTTTATTAAACTTCTAGGAGCAGCATTAAAAACTCAGAGTCTAGTATTTTAATCAACGCTTCGAACAATATGATGATATTTCCAAGAAGAAAAGAAACATTATTAATATCCGGATATCGAAATGAGCTGCAAGCTGGTGAATATGGAAATAAAATTCATTCAAAATTCATCATTGATGATAAATGAATTACTATTCAATTTTGATAAGAGATGATTATTTACCTGACACGTAAAAGGTTTTCTTTCAGTATGATATCTGCGATGAACAATCAGTTGATAACGGAATTGAAAAATCTTTCCGCAAACTTCGCAAGCATGGCTTCCGACTGATACAGGAGAAGCGCTTGGTCCAGGGGTAGCTTCTCCGTCGCTAGTTTTGATATCAAATTTATTTAATTGAACTTGTTGTACGATCGGAGTACCGTTTTGAATAGTAGTAACTGTTTGAGTAGGAACAGTACCGCCAACAAGCGTAGTTCCGGCGGCAATTTCGCTCTGTAGTTTACCAAAAACTTCATGGTATGCTAAGAGCTGATTTATATCTTCAACGTTGACCTGTAAAACAAAATAAAAATGGAATAAACATACAAACTAGATTGAAAATCGACTAGATTGAATTTTTATTCTTACATGGAAATCAACGCTCTCGCTCACCTTGTACATATTTTGAACCATTTCCACGCCGAGTGTTTTAGCAAGATCCTGCTCGCTACCTGCACTTATTTTCACAACTGAACCATCCGCTGTTCTGACATCCATCATATGTCCGCCAGGTTTAAGATCAGGTAACTGGAATCTGAAGAAATAATTAATTCATAAACATAAATAGAATGTCTTGGGTAATCATATTCGTTTGCTTTTTACTGAATAATGAAACAATTTGAGGGACAATTTTATGAAAATTATTCATTTTAAGATAAAAAGAAACTGTAATATGCCATAATATTTCTAACTTACTGCGCCATACTATGTTGACGCATTTCTTTGTCCTTCTCAGTTTTCAATCCATCGGGATTATTCTGATTGCCACTATCGTTGTTACTATTACCGCCGATATTAACACCAATTTGTTGTTGTTGTTGCTGCTGCATTAAATTTTGTTGCATATCAGTTTGAGCCTGTGGTTGGAGCTGTAAATCGCATTGTACTTGACAATGTACTTGATTATCGCTACATCTTTCAGTAGTACAGCTTCCACCTTCGTCTTTTACTTTATTTTCATCTCTCTGATTGCTAGACTGATTTTGTGGACTATGTCCACTATTTTGACTAGTCTGATGATTCTGCATTTGATGATGCGCTTGTTGTTGCTGCTGTTGTTGCTGCTGCTGCTGCTGCTGCTGCTGCTGCTGCTGCTGTTGTTGTTGCTGCTGCTGTTGCTGCTGATGCAATTGCTGCTGCTGGGATTGCATTTGTTGCTGCATTTGGGCGTGCGCTGCGTGCAAATGGCTAACGCTTGGGGGTATATGAGTACCGTCTAAACTTAGACCAGGCAGCGATACTGGGATCTGTTTAAAAAATGAAAAAGAACGACAAAAATCTAATGATTATCATTTCAGGTGAAGAAAAGCGGATTAAAAAATAGTTTTCAGTTCAAATTTCAATTCATCGATGATGATTGAGACTCTGTGACATCGGTGTCTAATTATCCTTCGATAAGCAGTAAAAAATAAAATATCTTATGAACAAAGACTTGACTTTGTTGAACTTAAATTTATTAAACTAACAACTGCACTGTGTTTCGTGAAATATGTTCACGAGTTATTAAAAAATATGAAACTTCGTCGTTTTATTTATTCTTCACCATTACAACTCCTGGTAGTCTCGTTGTTCATTGAAATTACATTTTTATTAATTTTAGTTGAATTCATGCAACGCACAATCGATTTTACCGTCTCTGCTAGTTATAAAAATGATTATAGTGAATTTATTGAATTAAAATCCACATTCTTTGTATCATTTCTGTGGCAAAACTGGTACTCGAAGCTGTTTTAAAAGAACCATACAGTCATTTTCACTTCATCAATTTAATAGGAAGAATTTATTCAGAGGGTAGAAAAGTGATGTCAATATAATTAATATGTCAACAAACATCTAAGTCTAGATGATATAGCCAGAAGATTTTGTGATATACGTAGTGTTAATTGTCTACGGAGTGATCGTTTAGCAACAAAACCATGCTGTAAGATAATCTAAGAATATTAATATCGAAAAAACAATCAATCAATAAATCAATCGATCTAGCTAAAATCTACTAAACATAGAGAAACGTGTATTTTAATTGGTAATAATAAAAAACTACGTTTCAAGCATACAAAGAGGTACTTGCTTGTGGGTGTCTATAAATAGAGTGAATAAACGAACCTGTGAATTTGAGTGTAGGGAATTATGTTGATTGTTGTTATTAACTGAAGTTTGTTGATGATGATGTGAAGTAGTTGCCTGCTGATGTGAATTTTGTGCCAATGCCATTTCTTGAGATAAAGAAGAAGAAGAAGTAGCGGCAGATTCTTTATTGGCAGAATCACCGCCTCCGCCAGCCGTAGTACTTCTATGCGGAGAATTATGATGCGGATGATGATATACAGAAACCTGAGGAAGCGGCGCCCCAGGAAATAGATTGGTCAGGACCCAATATTTAGCTACCGAAGAGGCTAACGCTACTGCTGTACCTACTCGAAGATCTGCCGAAGAATGGGGAATACTTCCTATGTTCCCAATACCGGATCCAGTCGCCAATCCACTTGGATACGAAGGGCGACCACTTTGACCCACGTTTACTTCCTACCGATACACATTCAAACCTTTTCTTTGTACGACATCGATTAAGCATGCAGAGGCATGCCTCTGGGCTATTTTCCAATTTCCAACTGTGCCTAATACCCTCGCAACATAATTTTACATCTAATATCAATTGAAAAATCATCCTATTTCAACGGATCGGCGGGAAAGAGCAACTAGCTTTAGTTTCTCAAATCGTTTTCCCAAGAAATACATTAAAATACACATCAGGAATGTGAGCTGTATTGAAATATTGTAAAAATTCGATTTTCCGAATCAGGTTCCATGACTTTTCCAGTTTTTTATGTGATTTCCAGATTAAAAACGGTAACAGAAATGAATGAAATACCATTGAATTTTGATGAACCGTGAGAATTAAAAATTCCGATGAAAATTAGAAGACTAAAAATTCACCAAAGTCAATAGATTCTCAGATTCCGTGGAATCGTTACAGGATTTTCTTCATTTAAATTGTTATTTAGAAAACATTTGATCATGATTATCGTTGAAATAGTTTGGACTTTCAATAAATACCGGATATTTTCATTCCTTGTTGTACATATTAGTCGTCATTTGGAATATAGCCCTTCCTCTTTTCTAACAAAGTAAAACTCAAAAAACAATGCTCTTACCTCTTGCTGCCCCTGCGTAGTCGCTGGCAGTGCATGCTGCTCCCCGTTCATCTTCGTTCAATGTGGATTGTTGACAATCGTCATCTGTAGCTCATCGTTTTTTCTTCTAGAGGAAAACGGAACACTATTTTGCAGACAACGGACTTCAGTCAAAAGGGAGTTCATTTTTTACAAATATTTAATTAACCCTCCATGTGAACGCTTGTTTTTCAGACCTTCGGTGTGAACACTGGAGCTTTGAGGGCCATTCCAATTTTTCCAATAGTTTCAGGGTTCAAAAAAATCAGGAAAAAAATCATGGTCACTTCTCAGAGTGCCTAAAACATTATCCAAAAGTCAATCAAGTGGAATTTCAAACAGATTTTTCAATAAAAATTGAAATTTGTACAAAAATATGTGAAAAATCAAGAGTTTAGTAATTTCAACTGGTTCCCCCCAAAGGCACAGTGTTCACATGGAGGTTTAAAAACCGTTGAAACGAAATTGCAGAGTTCTCACACTCGGAAAAGGGAGAACTTCTTACAAAAACATTAGATGAAAATGAAAAAAAACAGCTGATTTTCTTTATCAAATCAAATTACGTCATGAAACGATAATAACTTCATTTTATAAGCGTACTGATAATAATGAAAAAACAACGCAAAGACTTCATCCTTTGTTTAAAAAGAAAGCTAAACACAGCTGAGCAGATTATTTATTCATCGCCTACATCTTTATTCACACTCTTCTTTAATATTATGTGTTATCACTTTCCAACTTGGTGATAAAAAGTTTCTTCAAAAGAAACCTAAATCGTGATACCCTGATATATAAATTCAAAAACAAAAATGAATAACGTAATCTTCGATTACAAATATTGGGTACAATTTTAGCGACAAATACCAACGCCACTAGGTAAAATGAAAAATGAGAAAGAAAACAAAAAACAAAAATAGAAGAAATGCAGACGAAATTTTCATTTTTTCTAGAACATAGAATCAGGGTTGAAAGTCCCGAAGAATAGAACAAATATCGAAGAAAACAGAAGCACCCAGAAACTGCGGCGAAAATCAAAATAATACAATGAGAAAAATTCGAACGCCACATACGTAAACGAGAACGAATGTGATACATACATAGGCCATGACTGACTTGACTTGCGAAAGAGAGACAGATGGATAGTTAGAGCGAGCGAGAGAGGGTGGGTGAGAAAGAGAGAGAGAGAGAAAGAAAGAAAAAAAAGAAGTTGGGTCGGGATTTTAGCTTTGGAGTAGAAAACGGGAACTTGGTATCTACCCCGATAGGATGTATGAATAATTGGGCTAGGATAATTGACAGGGAGTTGAAGAAGGGGTTGAGGAGTAGTCATTGGGGATTTTGTAACATCTTCTGTGTGACCGCATGACGCGTCAATTTCCAAACGGGGGCAACGTCATACAAAATGGAGGTTTATAGCGATGAGCGAGAACTCGGATAATTGGAAATGCCCGTTCACAATGTACTCTGGTATTTATTATCCTCGGTATAAGGGATTAAGGGGGGTTGTCAGGAGGGACTCACGTGTTTGCTGTTGTTGGCGGGTCTGGCATCTCAGTCGGTTGAGGCCGGGGACGTGCGTCCCGACGCGAGGGGGGACGCCTCTCCAACACCTCACCTCGCCACAGGTACCCACAAGCAAATCCCTGGATAATGGCCACGCAGCGACACTACCGTTTCAACAAATATCATTAAAAGAAACTAGGTAAAACCCGTGGCAATATGAGTGCCTAATAAGGTATAAAGCTTGACTGGAACCTCGAAAATTTTACAAATATACACGAGAGAGTAATTGTTGTTGCAGTTTAGAGAAAATACGACTACTGTCATGGCGGACGTCGCCTTCCACGCTCCGTTAGAAACGAGAAAAATATTCAATGTTATAGTATTAGGATCGGTGTAGGCGAAGCCTGCGTATCTCAAACCAATTTGCATATGTTGAGAATTATTATTGAGCATGTAACCTGAATAAAAAATCATTTCATCGTTTTAATTTCATCCTTAAATATTCGAAGCGGCTTCGTTCACGGGTATAATATGCGCGCGCAATTTCCTGCGACGCGCGCACTCCTCAATTTCACAATTATCCGTCCCGCCCCAAACTTCCGTTTGCAATGCATTGTGGTTGACTATCATAATCGTTTCACAACTTTTCTACAAACTTTGTTCCATTTTTACAAAAAATATTCGTAGTTGTAATTTTTTAATCAGTCTTTATTTTTCTAGAGGCATTATAACCACAAATTTTTGTGATTTTTTATTTACATTTCCTATTTTCCACGGAATCAGTAACCGCAGTTTGATCAAATCAGGAACTATGGCGGGAGGTTTGAAATTTAAAAAGCCAAATGAATCACGATTATTTCAAACTAGTTCATTGCAACGAATGTAAGATTGATTTCGAATAACGAGTTCTCTTACGAAATGAATAGTCATTACAGATGATGATATAACTTTATAACAGATCTGTATAAAAACATTGCTAATCCCCGCCAAAACAGACTTCATTTCATCTCCAGGAGAAAAACGTTCTGTATTCTCATGCATTTTAATCCTTAATTCGCTCTCCAGTTGCATAATAATTTAGAAAGGGAATGTATTGTGTAATTGAGAATTATAAATCTATACTTCACACGTCTATCTACGTATTGGGATTTCAATATAATAAAGGGAAGAATTAGACTTCAATTATTAATTTAATTTACTTGATTTATTTGTATTTTTTGTTTGTTCTTCCAATTACACGCACGTGGTCGAACGCACGATTTGATATATGTTGATTAATTATTGCTGATATTTATGCCTAAATATGAATTATCATTTTCATTATTATTATTACATATACATATACATATATGTTTATATACATAGATTTGTACAAAAGACCTGATTACAGTCGAATAATAAGATATATTATTTAAAAAAAATAATAATCAAATTACCGATTTGATATTCAGAGATTTTTTATTATGCTTCACTGGAGAAGAAACATTATTATTACTATTATTATTATTCTTGTTATTATTATTATTATTATTATTATTATTATTATAGTTAATATAATTTTTAATATACAAGATAGAGATTAGAGAATTCTAATTATACACAAAGACAAAAATGAGATTCATATTGCAGAGAGAATGAAATTTTATAAAAAAAATCAGTCAAATTTTTAACAGAATTTGTTTGAAAAATTTGTAATAATTAACTAATCATCTTTAGACGAAAAAAAAAAATGGAAAAAAACTGACTAGTACACTAAACATACAATACTATTAAAAAAAAAACAAGATATATTATAGTAGATATATAATTCAGTTATATTAAATATAAATCAATATTTATACAAAATGAATATAAAAAAAAAAAGAAAAAAGAAAGGCTTACAATTATTTGGTATTTTCACTATTTCGTCGTATTCTAATATGTATAGTCAAATATGTCGATAAAGCCGATCCAATGATTACAACAGAAGAAAAACGTGACGCGTTTCTATCATCTAGATGTTTTAATTAAAATAGTGATTGGAAACCATCTAGAATTATTAACAACTCATATAGTACCTAGATACATATCAGAAATGAATATCAATTCAATGTATAGATGTTACAGATTAAATATAATAAACACAGAAGAAAAATCTAGAAAGTAATCATTGCCTCATCGTTGAATAAATCAATCGACCGATCGCTATATTTCAAATATATAATTTAATATAATCTAATGGATATGTGTAATACGTTGTATCGGTATATAAATATAAATATAACAATTATAACTCTGTAGTAATTTCATCTTGAGGTCTAAATCCTAAAATAGTAAAATCATCGATGAGATAATCACGATTAGGCATCCAATCAGATAGAATAGTATAATTAGCAGCTTCGACCTGCGGCTGAAATTCCCATTGAGGATTTAATTCTCTGTCTAAAATACTAGACTCTGTATCCCCTACAATGATATCGCTTTGAGGCGAGGCGGCTCCAGAATTATAATTAAGATTATGATTATGATTAAAAGTAGACACAGCTAATTCTTGTAAATTAGAATGAGCATTATTTTGCGCCCGTTTCTGATCTCCGTAAACTAGAGGAATAGTCTGACCCAAAGTCGAACTATTGGGACTCAATTTTTCGTTATAAACACTACAGCTATTTTGTCCAAGACTTGACCCTATCGGACTGTGATTGTCTTTAGCATATCCCAAGCTTGAGCCCGCTGGACTTATGCTAGATTTTTCACTTGCTTGAAACGTAGTCAGTGGAACGTTCGCTTGGAATGTTGTCAGATTTGTTGGCGTTGATCGAGGCTCATAAGCCTGCGTCTGCTGTGTTATTGTTATCGGTTGAGGCGGCACTAGATGTATTGGACTCGCCGGTTGCTGGAGGAATGTTACCAGCTGGGCCACCTTCAGATTAAAAAGAAATACAGACCAGTAATTATTATGTTCACTAGCTAACTTTTTTGCATCGGAATCGACCGTTCAATGGAAAGTGAATAAATCAGAAGATATATATTAAGTGATCTAGTAATTTTGAATGTTTTTCTTGTCTAAAAAAATCTTGCTAAATTCGGTCTGCATACTAATTTCTATCCAGTTTGTGACCATAAATTTGAGAGCTCAAGTCTCTTCGAAAAATTAACAATTCTTCATCCATTACCTGTGTTTTAATAGTATTTGAACTATTTCTAAACATCATATCGCGACTACAGGAGTCTTAAGATTGTTCATACCTGGCATACTTATAAAAATGGGTAAAATAGTTCAAGAGAGACCAAAAATATGAATGAAGGTGACTAAAATTCTGCAAATTTGAATGCCAATTTTCAATTTTCATTCAAGTCCCAACTAACAATAATATTCATTTGTTTAATTTTATTGTCATGCTATTTCTTCTCAAGTTATATTGTTTATTATGTATTGTTATAAAACCTATCATAACAAGCGAACTAGTACACTAGATCTTTGATATTACTACGTCTAATAATATCTTCTGTTACAACATGATACAAAATTCTTTTCATCAAATTCAAATGCTCTTGAAACTGCTTAAGCAATGTAATATCTACAAATATCATCATGCCGGGTATTGAAATGATGCGTTTGATCAATGGGATTTAAACAGGCACGATTTAACGTAGGAATAGTTGGCGAAAGGTTTTTTATAATCTTGCATATGATCATTTTATTACACATCTTTCAAACAAATTCAGAGCTTGGCGGGGGTCTGTGGGTGGTTCCATACATGCAGACTCACCGAAGTGTCTTAGAGACTAGCATGTAAAGAATTTGAGATAATTCAATGTTATTGGAATAGTTGAAATTCCTGTTCCGAAGTGAATTTTTTTCCTCCAATTTGAAAAAGTAGCGTTACATACCTCTGGTGAACTGTGTCTTTTATATCTTCTCAAGAGCCTTTCAGCCCATGCTAAAAGCCTCTGCCAATCATCTGGCGGAACTGGAATTTCGTCGTCCCTTCTATTAACAAGTATTAAAATCCTTGCGAGATCACGAAGTACGGGTCTGCGATAGAATAACATTATATTATTATACATGAAATATGATTTTCCAGTTAGAATTCAATAAGAAGAATTATTCATCGCTGTTACCTGTAGGCTTGAACGCCGACTGCGCCGTCACCGTTGTTTCCAGAGTAGTATAATTCTCTCACTTGTCTTCTAGTGTCATTTAGCATAGAGAGGAAGGTGTGTGCCTCGCCTCTAAGAGTAGCTAAATGCTTTAGAAACTCTCTTCGTTCAGCACTGTGAAATAGAATCGCAAAATCTTAGTTTATGAGTATGAGATGCGAGTAGAAACAGAATTTCAAGTATATCAGAAGACTTCATGTTTGAGAGGATGTAAATTCAATGAATCTTCTTAGATTTTATTTCTCATTCATTCTCACCTATCTTCGAATTGCTGTACCAATTTTGTAGCTTTTCTTTTTCTACGATGGACAATTACAGCGCCGCATAGAATGATAAAAATGCATATTGTAGCTCCGGACACAACGCCAACTAGAATTGCAACCTGACTTCCAGTCAGGCCAAACATGTAACTATTTTCTTTGCAAATTCTTCCCATATATTCGACCGTGTGACCAGGCGGACAAGTTTCTACGCAGGTACCTTGATGAATGAGTATTTTGCAGCGTACGCAAGTATTCCCATTGCATTTTACGCATCCGTCTTTTCCTTCCATACATACTGCAAACATAAGGAAAAAAACAAACTGGATCAATACGTGAATAACAAAGGAGAGGCATGAAAAAATAGTAGTTACGTTATTCTGTAAGAAAGTATGAGTATAATATTTATCGTAATTGATTTTCGCTCCTCCGATCATTCCTATTTTTTACAAATAAATGGAATTGTTCCTGGCCAAGCAAAAACCTGACTAGGAACTGGATTTCGATTATTTTTTACCTTTTAAAAACACATAATCGAATATGAATTGAAACAGAAAAAATTACATTGAACGAATACAATTTTTATGAGCAAATTGAGTTGATAATCAATAAATTGAGTACACCGGTAGTCGGATATCTTTGTTCAAAATTTATGTATCAAACTCTGAAAAATTAAGTGGCTTACGTAAATTTCTTCAAAAATTACACAAAGTGCGAAACTCTATTTCTTTCGATTTAGAAAAAAATATATTACCGCACTTAGAGTGATTAGAAGGACGATCAAAAAAATTGATTCACACAGTTCAATTACTCGGGATCTCACAAGTATATGTTTCAAGAATTTCAAAAACTGGAAAAACAACAACAAAAAATCAGTTTTCAGAAGAACTGTAATAAATTTCACAGCGAATTGACATTATACTTTGAATTTTTTCCCTCAAATAGTGCCCAACTACCTATATCCTCCGGGCATTGCCTCTTTCCCGCGATACTGTTGAGTACTTGTTCTGATTGTACAAAAAACACGCAAGAAATCAGGCGTTGTGTTTTTTTTTTTTTTTTTTTTTTCTCCTCTACAAATTGATAAAATTCGAATTAATGGTTATCAGGAATATTGGCGATCTATCAAATCACAGAACAATGAGATCTGACTTGGCCTCAGTTCAATTTCACGATAAGCTGAAGAACAACAACAATTATGAAAATGGGGTAACACGATAATATCAATATTCTTATAAAAATGTGACGAGACAAAATTGGAAAATTATCGCTACAATAAACGGTAAAAGAATGACGAACAAAACAAACGAACGAAAGATGAGGCAAGACGTATAATCTATGGCAAGAGACGAGAATAGAAACAGAAAAAAAGAAATAAAAATGAAAATTCCGCGAATTTCTGTTTCGTTTACAAAAATGAGAATAAAATTTGCTGTCACGTATAGTATGTGAATACATGTAGAAGTGCACCTACATATCATATGCAGTATTACCCTTAAGTTTGAGTAATCGAGACACGGTTCTTTTAAGGATTTACGATAAAAGCCCGACCTCTGCAGACCTGTGAGAAGCGAGTGTTCTCAACTTGGAGAATGTATGAGCTCAAGTTAAAGGTTTAGTCATTATAGTCGCGGTTGTAGGAGACCCACATATCGAGAAAACCAGTAACCGCATTCCTTATATACAAACATACCCATACATACATTCTGTGCTAAGTCGCGGCGTACGTATGTATAGGTGTGTATGTTATAATATACCGTATATCTTCATGCATCAGATGATCGTAGCAAGTATGTATATATCGTCCCATACATATCTTTCTTGATCCAACAGTGTACCTGTATGCGGATAACAGTGATGAAAAGAAAGGAGTACATCATCATCCGCATACATCCTAGGTACGAGTGTAGTAGGTATAGGTAGACATAGGTGTGACGTAGCAGTGTATTATAAAGCGTCAGAGAGTAATTTGTATAGTAGAGCGTATAGAGATATATAGGCATGATAATATGCCCGAGAAGAATTTGGCCCACTGCTCGAGGCTGTCGGTTAATAATTTCAATAATTTGTTTCCGATCTCCGCGATCTGCTATCTCCGACTTTTTCTAGATCAACCACTCTGTGACCCTGAATCGATTAGAATGCCTCTGGACAGTTTAGTATGGGTATGGGGAAAAAAATATAGGTATAGATATGTGTGTGGCGTACACACCACATACGTAGTACTACGTGCAATATACGCTGTCGTCGATACTGCGGTAAAACGACTTCTCGTTACCGCTTCTTGGTTTCCTGTTTGGATACGAAAAAAGATCGTGATCAATGAAAGAATTGCCGCGGAATTGCGAGTCTACGAGCGAGTTTTCTCAATAGAAAATCATCACAATCGTAATGTAATTCTATTTTATGGATACACCGGCCGAGCATACTGTTCATATCGAATCTATTGCTCGGTAGACGTAGTACTACGTCACATAGGCAGCTATAATAATCGGTATTGCACAATAATACGCAAAACGGAAACGACATGTTTCCTGTTCAAGTTACTGATAAGGGAACAGGAAACAATATGACAGATGTTGAGCCCCCGGTTAAGAGCGCAATTTGCCGAGCAGATCGCATCGCAGCTTTCGCTCAGATCATTTCTTTTCCTCATTTTTACCCTTTACAATTTATTTCACCTCACAATTCCACTTCGTTATGTTATTTTATTTTTTATTTTTAGCATTCAACTATAACCAAATTCTATCGGATTCGCAACTAAAATTTGTTTCTCTCTGTATCTCCCAATATGGTGAACTATCCTGGAGGTTCCATTGCAGAAAGCACATGCGCGAAATATACGAATTTGTGAGAAGAAAGAAGAACACACAAAAAAACTAATTATAATATAACATATTATGTATTTCCACTGATTGCAAATCGAATTGATGAAATTTCACGAAAGTTCTGTATCTCTTTGCTTTTCGCACAGAGGCTTGGCAAACCACCGTAATACCCGCAAGTATATAGTGTATAGCTGCGAGTTTTTCCTTGCACTGCAGATACCGGGCATAGGCATTGACTTGCATCAGACAATTCGTGATCCTCAATTCATATAATATGCTGTATGTATATCATTATAACTTTCACTCGGCGCATACGGCATAATGCGTACAGGTATGAACATACATACGTACATATAGTTATGCCAACGCTGAACACATTGTATATCTACATACAAAGATTCTGATGGTGTAATTATCTTCCGTTCATACTGTATATGCATACATACGTCATACAGTCGCACCCCGTCACTGCAAAAATTTATCTCGTATCAAGATAAACACCCTGCCGGGTTTCTTACCCCCCCCCCCCCCCCCCCCCCTCCCGCGGCTCATATTCTTCAATCATCCGCACAAAATGACCCTGCAACGTTGATGCAGGAGAAATAACGAAATTTTGAATCATAAAATTCGCAACGTTCATTCGGTTTAGGTAAAGTTTGTTCTTTTTTTTTGTCTAACGTATCTCACATTATTCAAAATTGAGAAGGCGTCACAAATTTCCTCTCATGAGTCGGCTTAGGCATTCGTGCTTCCAATTTATGTCCGTTTTCTTAAATTGATAGAAACTGATGAACTATAAGTACCTATATTTTGTTCGAGGTCATCGAATAACTATAATATAAATGTGTACATAAATGTTGGCGAGAGGTTTGTTCAGAGTATAAGATCCGTGTGAAATCTCAAGACCTGATTACCGAATTGCGTATCTAGGTACTATTTTTCCCATAGGTATAGTTACTGCAAGGTAGCCTAGGGCCCATCCAGAGGACAAACGTAGTTAACAGTTATATCAACGGAATATATATGTATACAAAGATACCGACCGGCTTCTTCCTCCTACCCGACGATTCTTTTATTACGACTACTGTAGTACCTGTGAGAAAAGGAAGAAGTATAGAAGCAGAAGTATAGAAGAAGGAGAGAAAAAAGGATCCAGGTACTATCTCTCAGCGAAGATCTTTCCACACCAGATACTACGCCCTGAACAATTTCGTTAGGCATGCTTTCCTCGACAGCGAAATCACCTTCTAATTAGCTCCGGTTTAATAAAACTATTTCGAAATTTTCTACTCTACAATAAGGGTCAGGTATAGGTATTGCAATATTATCGACATGCATGTATAGGTACGATATAACTGCAGTATACCTAACGAATCGGTCTCTTTGGATGGAATTTCAATAATACGTGGAGAAAATGGAATCAAAGCTGCGGAAACTCTGTAAACTGTTATTCACGAAAAAGTGAAAAAAGAAAACGAGATTCATGTTTATCCGTATCATCGTCTTACATTACTTTCCTCCGTCTTCCCCTATGTCTCGTTCGGCTTGGAATGAAGAGAATCTTCAATTAGTTCCAACAATTTCTTTTGAGGAAATCAGTATAATTCTCCTGAAAACACCGTCGTTTGGAATTTAAATTGTTCATCGGTTGATTAAACCAAAATAATTCAAAGTACGTACCTACTATACCGATTAATTATCGAAATTTTTTTTTCCCTCCTCAGATTTTCTTGTTCCGTTCATTTTCCCTTGTTACCTTATTCTTTTCTCCCTAATCCCAAATGGATCTCCTTTCCATACGAAACTGATTTTATCGATTTTTTAATTTTACCGGTAAAACGAACTATGATGCTGCAAACTATTATGGTATAGTCTCGTAATATGGGCGGAGGGGGGAATATGAAGATATACAAAGATAGTAATTAGTATTCAAGTTATTTTATGACATGATAATTTCAATTAAAAAATATTCTTGCCTCAAATCTTGTAAAATACTTCAACTTCCTCCCTCTCTTTCTCTCTCTCTCTCTCTCTATATATATATACATATATGAGAGGCTGAAGTTCATAACGTTATTAGAGGTGATTTGGACTCGCTATCTGAAATGTACAGAAGCCATTTCGAAAACGACAACCGTGTATTTACACAAACGACTCAATCGATTTTGATAAAACTCCGCAAATTTGTTGAGTATGATGGCAGAAACTGGCTAACTATTTCACATTTTTAAAACATTGATCGGATTCGATAAAAAATGAATATGCCTTATGTTAGCTAGGTTAGATTGCCAGACGCGACTCCAAATTCCCCTTAACGCAACAAAAAAAAGCAAAAACCAATATTAGCTGGTATTTATATGATGGAAATATTTCATGCAATACTATATTTTCCGCGTTTTTATTGCGCCAACGTTATAGACTTCGATTTCCTCATGTCGTGTGATACCTACTTCGGTGTACTACATACTTCACTTACGGACAAAAATTTGTCTATCGATTAATTCGATATTTCAGTCAATGGATCGGAAAATTAGTTGAGAACGAGCAAAAAAAAAAGAAAAAGAAAATAGAATACAAGGGATGGATACGGATGGAGAAGACAAAAGAGGATAACAATACTCTCCGCGTCTAGGTTGAAGTACCGTTGTTATTCCTACTGCAGCGTGGGAAATACAACTCTTCAAGAAATTCATATACATAGGTATATACCTATAATATAATAGTTGTATTAGGTAGATATATATAGTTTTGCATGATTATGGATACATAATGCTATGTATATATAGGTATACATACTGATAAATGGGCTTAATATATACAGGTTGATTCAGGACCCACAGAAAAGATTTTAGGATCAGATTCCTCGCCAAATTCTAAATAAGAATAAAGTTTCTTTTCGAAAACATCATGTGATCTATGGTTGTCGAGTTATTAATTTTTGAAGTTGACCAATCACAGCATGCGTTCGGTTCGCCAGCTCCGCATATAGTGCCGGGGATCTAGCGTGTGCAGTGACATGGACCCGTGGCACATAAATCGATTATATTGAAATTTTCAATTTATTCATGACATTCAATTATAAAAAATCATTTGGGTCATCAGCCGTCTAATTTCGGGCGGCGATCTCGGGGCGCCGATTACCTGGACCGCGAAAACTGGAGTGCGCCGGTCCCGGACGACGGAAAACGTCGTTCCCGGGATAGCTGCCCGAAATGTTTTAAGGTCTGACGACCTCAATAATTTTGTATAATTGAACGTAGTAAATAGATTGCAAATTATAATTCAATCGATTCATGTGCCACGTGTCTACGTCAGTGCCCACGCCAGATCCCCGGCACTATATGCGGAGCAGGCGAACTCCCGCTGATTGGTCAACTTGGAAAATTATAAACTCGAGAACCGTAGATCCCGCGAAGTTTTCGAAGAGGGATTTTATTTTCAGAATTTCCCGAGGAATCTGATTCTGAAATCTTTTTCGTGGGTCCTGAATCACCCTGTATAGTATAGTACGTACTGCTAACACTTTTCATTTTACAAATGTACGCAATAAAAAAACAATCTTCTATGAGATATCGGTGTATTATTGCGTAGCTACGTGAAGTATGTATATGCATACTCATATACTACGTAGGTATACGTATATATATTATGAAACTGCAGTTAATTCACAAAAGTTCAGCACACAATATGATAATACGAATACGAATACAGAGAATTATTGTGGATTTTTTCGAGCTTGCGCCAACGATTTTATGATCAGGGGCCCCATACCCTTATGTTCTTCCCTGGATATGGTACATATACCTATAACATCCATGAAATTTGATTTCGGTGACACCAAAAACCTGTTTCACACCGTTACCGCAGCGGTTCGGTAGCAGACATCGCGGTAGTAGGTATATTATAGATAGTTATAAATTAACGGATAAAGATAGCGAAACGGTGATCTCATACACCAAAAAATTGTCTTCCGATTTGTTTTCCCTTTTTCTCTCCCGCCATCTCTCTCTCCCTGTTCGTTACGATTTTTGTTTTTTTATCACTACATGATCATTTGAAGTCAAGTTAATAAATGTCACATATTGAGGCTTGAAGAATTCACAAGGTTAACGCGCAAGAATAATAATATCGTTTCAGCCCATCTTTTCGGTACACGATACAGAGTAAGTAGTACCTACTGGAGAGCGCTGCGGCGAACTGTGGAAATTGTCATTCGAACAATACTGGAGAGCGCTGAAGTAGAAAATGACAAATGACGAACTAAGATTAAAAATAAACGTAAAACAAGGACTAAGTGAACTGAGAAGAGCCGAAACTCTAGTATAAAATTCCGATATACCTATAATGATATCATAGTCAGAATTATACAGTAGTACCTACCCTTACCTAGCATACAACAGAACAAAGTGAACTAAATTGAAGACTTGAAAGAAAGGCAGAGAATTGAATAGGAACGAAGACTTCTTCCACTGTGTATGTAATAATAATACTATACAGCAATAAAGTTACATGCATCACAGTTGAGTGGGTATACTTTTTAGATTTTGTTTTCGTATTTTATGGTATAATATACTCCTATGTCATGGTATAATAAAACGGGGGACAGATGTAACCGACGTATAAACAGTTCGGTTTTAAACGCAGTGTTACGTGTACTATATATATATATATGTATACACACGGGGTTTTACTATGCACTATACTACTATATGCGTATGCCACGGGCCTTTGTGTATAGCGATGTATGTATATACACACACACCCACGCATCGTAATGATCTGTAACTGTAGCACATTCGTGTGTATTTCTTTTTTTCAACAATTCAACGCATGTGAGAACTGGAGGAAAAAGAGTTGAAAAAGCGAAAGAAAGAAAGGAAGAAGGCTGAAAAAGAAGAGAAAACAAAAGCACAACTGCGCGCGTGCGTTCGTTCGTTCATTCGTTCATTTCAGCTGACGTATACCCCATACACACCAACTATGGCCATATGTGCTTTCTATAATTAAAGCTGTTGGAAATTATTTGGTTTGTAGGTATGTGCATACATACCTACGTTCACGTATACGCACATCTATCTATCTATCTATCTATATATGTATGCAAGCATGTGTGTGCACAGGCAGTACATATTCGCATACAGTCTATCGACAGCTTCAATGATATTTCAATAATATAAATTATTTATAATATAGAACGTATGCACGCGCAGATATTGACATACGTACGTACGTACGTATGCACATGTTTGCAATGAATCGAACACATCGATTGAGTAATAAAAGTCGAAAGTTACATACATAATGGATAATATGTATGCATGTATGTATTTACATACGCATACGATATTGGTAATAATTGTAAGCGTTATGGAATTACGTCACTGCGGTCACCACCCGCCGCATAATTTATTATAAACGATGATCTCGCGGGTGAGCTTGCGGGGTCAGGTAGAAGATAGATAGACGGATGGATATATAGACAATATACATAGGTATACGATATGGATATTATATTACATTATACCCATACACTTGTATAATGCCTGCTATATTACATCGATGCAGTCAAAGGTTACGTCACAGTGGACGGCCTTTGTCTGCTCATCTTTGTCTTTTCACATTGGAGAAGAAGAAGCCTCGTCGTCGTATTATATTTTAGTATTGATCGCTCTATAAACGGACGATGGATGTTATAACGATGAGTAAACTGTGACCGACTGAGGGGAGACTGAAGAACCGTTTTTCATTACATGTATATGATTGCTCAATTTTCGGTATAGGTATATGTATATACAAGGAAGTCGAGCACGCCTGGAAAAAAATGTGACCAAAGTGAGAAAAAGAGAAAAAAAATTGAGAGCGAATCAAGTAGGAGAGATGCTGGGAATGTTTATTCAATTGATTAGATATAATTGATTGATCGATTAATCAGTTAACAAGAGAAGTAATGAATCCAAATTTCATGGAAAATACAGTATGCAGTCACTGAATAATAATTTATGATCGACGCACGAATAATACGTACGAACATACGTCAGCTAAGAGATAGTTAGTTTTTTTTTTATTCTTATTTCTTTTTTGCGTATTACAAATTAAGTATGTTGTAATGCGATCGAGTGTCCTTCGAGGTATTTATTTACCTAATTGATTTATTCTTCTTCGGTCTTCAGGATCTGTGCGCGGAGTAAATATTTATTTTCAAAATCCTTCTCAGCTCTTGTTTTCCGCAATTGAATAAAACTATGTACATACTTTTCAAATTCTAATACTCAAGGGTGTAGCTCTTTCCTCTTTTATATATATATATAATACAGTAGGATTTGTAAACGAAATAGTCTCTTTACTTTTGCCATATACCTATTGCGATCTTTTCTACACAGTGGATTATAATGAATATTATCCATTCTGCATGTCGGCCACCTTACCAGTTGGTTTTTCTTTTTTCAATTTCATGCTAATTTTATGGTATCGTCAGGAGGCCCAAGAAACATGTTTGAAGCACTCGTCAACGTCAAAAGTCAAAACGTCGCAGAGCTAGGCTTTGTTTCCGAGATTCATAATAATTATCCACAATTTTTCTCTCTCAATAATTATTTCGGAGTGGACCGGTAGAGAACGAATTGATAGATGCATGTATTCACGAGGATTTATTTCCGTACTTTCACTTATTGTTAGAAACATACTTGTTTCGTTCGAAACGGAGCGCGATATCGGGAAAAACGCGGTTTCAAATTTTCAATCACACTTTTTTCCAATTCGGGCCCGATTTAAAAAGTTCGAAAAATTTCTCAAGTTCATTTAATTCCTTCAAGCCAAGCCCCCCCCCCCCCCCCCCCCCCGTTGAAAATCACGTGCAGACAATGGTTGCCGAGTGAAAACCTCGTTTTCATTAGTTTTGCTACGTCATGAAAAGTCTCTGATTTCCAGATGCAATCGAAAAGGATCCGAGAGACTCGTTTGATCCCAGCACTCGTCGGGAGTCGCCAACTTTCCGCACTTGTTTCACAATATACTCCATACCCAGACTGTTCGTAAGAGTAACTTTTTCCGCACCGGTGCGTAAAAGTACTGTTCCAAACGTTGAACAACAACATCGAAAATCAAACTTTCCCAGCGGGTGTTACAAAGAAGATATTTTTCACCACACGTCGACGGAAAAAGTATCCCGTGTTTGCCCTGTTCGAGGAAAAAATATCGAACTTTCCGTTACGGGTGTGACGAAAGATAGTATACGCGACACGGAGAGCCTAAATCAGACGGTCCCAAACCGCGTATGAAATATAGTTTATTTAGTTTTCCATCCTATAGTTGCGTAATATATTATTTCAATATAATTCATGCACCGAGTGCAAAGGAAAACTATTCAGTATATTGCGTAAATTACAATATGTATCTCAATTCAATTCTCGTGAATTTTTCGTCACGCTATTACATAACAGTGTACATGAATAAGGTATATATATATATATATATACATCCAAATGTATGAGGTGGAAAAGGTAGGTGCATACATATCCAAAAAAACATAGTATACAGTATGATAATGAGGTAGTTACGTGCCAGCCGTTATCAATCCCGAGAGATAATAATGTAAGAAGGGTAGGTAGGTATATCATATTATTTGGAGAATTCAATTAGTCCCCCGTGAGGGGTCTCGGTTGTCCCGGGGTCCTCGAATGACGTATATAGTAAACTAGACTCTAGGGATCCGAGTGATATCAAAAATGGGAAGATAGGCCTCTTGGCATAGAATAAAAAATAAATTTCCTTCTCCGGTAATAGCGCGGTGTAATACGCGACGTAGGTAGGTACTCGCAATTTCAAATAACCTTCAGCACGAACTTCCTCCTCAATTTATCAATTGACTCTTCACAAGAAACAGAGCTCCTGTATACGTAGCTACCACAACTCCATCACTGTTTGAAGAAAGAACCAAAAAAGCTCTATTTTCGTGTTTCGTTTCCCTGTTCATTAGATAATAATACGAGTGTAGTACGTATAAAATATGAACACGATACCTCTGAATGAGTTTGAAAAAGCTGTACCGCGCGATCGTTGTGAATCTTCGCAATCGCTCGTCCATCCACCGGTTTGAAAATATCGTGAGTTAGTGAGTGATTTTAGTCACAAAGTTAGAGTTAAAAGGAAAGTGAAATTTAATGTTAATAGTTAAAGGTATAAGCTAAACTGCACTTTCTTAATATTCTCTCTCTCTCTGTTCGCTCATTCGACCGCTGCAGATACCAACATGCATTATACATTATAGATAATAACATATGTATATATATATATATACGTGAACAAATTGGAAAGCGGAGAAAATTGGTCGTTTATCCTGCACTCAAACCCGACTTGTATTTTTAATAGAAAAGCTGAGGAAATTCACGAGGCTGGATAGTTTATAACGTTAACGGTAGAAGATTACGAAAAATGGATTTGCAACCGAATTGCAGTTGCACAAGAGAGAAACAGAAAAAAACAAAAAAAAAAAAAAACTTTTGGAATAAATCGTCGGAAGAAAGAGCTCGCGCGGAAGAGAACGAGATGAGAAAAATAATTGTAACGATGTTAGACGCGGGTTAAAGTACCGACAAAAGTTTATAATAATAGACGCAGTAGTCGGTAGCGGTATGTATATACATATATATATATGTAACACCTTATGTACATACTTTATACAGTGGCAGATTTCTATTTCACAATTCATCTTCGTAAAGAATGACTGATTGAATTTCCAGGCACGTATATATATATACCTAAACGCATACGTATATATATTCGTACGAAACTTAGCAGGATTGATATACATACATATGTATATATGTATACATACACGGAAGCAGAACCCACGAGCAATTGGCCAATCTGGGCCACCACGGTATACTATATCTACAGGGTGGGCGAAAAAAAAATGAAAAATGAAAAATAAAAAATAAAAACGGACCGATTCGAAGCGTGAATGCAAATTCGAACGCGTCGGCCGATTTTCAAAAGCTGTTCTTCGCTCGAAATTACAAGAATAAAACAATTCCGTCACGCGTTTGAAGATCCGAAAAATCTTCTTCATTCCTTCTTGAGAGACACGCTTTCGAACAACGGGGCCCCGAAAATGTGGCTGGTAGGACGAAAAAAATGCATATCAGAGAAAGTTCAACTTTATTTCCAACTTGAATTGTAATTCGAAGGTTAGTTCTGACAGCATTTCAGCAATTCTCCTATATCCAATTCACACGACATGAAACATTTCTTGTAATATTGGAGTCAAAAAGCGCGCTTTGAGGTTAAAATTCCGTTCTCGGGACATTGTCAAGTAAGTCTTCTATATCGGTTAAAAAAAAAAAAAAAAAAAAACCAAAAGTCGGCTGTAAGTGATGTCGAGAACCGAATTCCGCTCTCTATTTTCGTTTTCTCCGATTGCATTGATCATATATGAATTATTAAGAAATTTTGAAATATGGAAAATAAGACGAATGTGAGGAAAAAACACACACATTGTTGTAAATTTCTTGTCACTGAATAAACGAAAATGAATAAGTCTTTGAATCACAATTTGAAATGGAAATTAATTTGAACATTCTTTGATGTTCATTTTTTTCATCCTCCCAGCGACATCTTCGAACCCGTCTTTCAAATACGTGTATCTCAGCAGGGAATGAAGATCTTTCGGAGCGTTCGGATTTCACTCACGTTTCAAATCGGTCCGATTTTTTTTTCTGGCTCACCCAGTATGCATATATATACGAACCATTTTTTTATTCTAGATAGAAAATGAGGAGTTATTGCCAATGAAGATCGAAAAGAGGAAGAAAACAAAATACAATAATGATAACAATAATAATAATTCTGCAATCCTTTATGCGCGAGTATAGCTGAAGATGATACATACCGATACAACAGTGGTGGTATAAATTTTGTCATTTATTGTTCAGTTAATCTCTCTTTTATACTTCAATTCACTATTTTCTATACAGAGATGCCGCCGTAGTAGCAAATTTCTATATTTAAAACACTATTTAAACAGATGAATCGACATTCTGCATAGTACCGATATACCGTACAATACGAATCGTAGAATTATTACGCCAGAGAGTAAAAAATTCATTGGAAATGGATCAGAATTTGATTAATTTTTAGATCCTTAGTCATTGAGAGAGAGCGAGATCTCCTCGGCTGATGAGAATGATGACATTTAAAATAATTATACAGGTACCTACAAATTTCTCACCAATTCAATTCCAATGGGAGTGAGAAGAACTAGAGTAACGAATTTGTGGTACCTGAATGTTATCTCGTTGACTCTGAATCATGAAATTTGATTTTCTCATAAATTTCGGAAGTTCAACTTTCAACTTGTCCTAAAATTAATTCAATTGCGAAGCCGTTTCATCTAATTGTAAGCTATGGAACACTACGATTTTCGAAAAACAGAAAAACAAAGAAAAAAACAGACATAAACGCGAGTATTAAAAGTACGATAATGACGGAAAACGAGGATTTTGTTACGCTTTTATGTTAGTGCACACCATTTCGGTTGATGGAATGTATTATAACAATGAAGTATAACTGTATACCCAGAGCTCCAGAAATGGCAAGTCGTAATTTGTTACAAAATTGTGGAGGAAGGAATAAAAAAAGAAAGGTAAGTGAGGCGAGTAGGTACAGGTTCAGGTACATAATAATATGTAATACTCACTATACCTGCTTGTATAACATCTCATACTTCGTGTGTAGGTACTATAACATAATAACCGTTCCTATTTGCAAAGATAGTTGTCTGTATAAGAAGAACAGAAATTCCGTAAGGTTTGTATAAGATTTATTCCGTGAGAAAACGAGTAATTATATAACTTGAATTGTAATTAGTTGAAGAAATGACTCGGAATTTACTGCACAGCTTCAAATATATATATATATTTATTTATGCGAGGTACAACACCTCTTAAACCTACACAGGGAAGCCCCGCGACAGTCCAATCAACGGCGCCAGCAAATAAAGGAGGGCTTCGCGATAGTCCGTTTCCCAACGATTTGACCTCTAGCGATAGTTACAATCGGGAATCGAGAATCTAGAATCGAATTCAATCACATCTAGCGTTTCCTAACCTAGTTTTCAAAGATCAATCCGCTGCGCGCATGCGCCAATGGGCGTGGCTAATTAGAATATAAGCGAGACCGCGTATTACGGAGGGGGAAAAATTTCTATTCCATTACGGGGTTTTACTGTATTTCGGCCTGGTACAGTATAACGACAAACAGTTGGAAAAAACAAAGTGTCTAGATGGAATCAAGCCTCATATGATATAACGTATGAGAGAAGATAATACAGCAATAAAAGACCCCGAATACATATTTGCCTTTTATTCATTGCATAAATAAGTATGTAGCACATATCATATTGCCATTCAATTATTGCAACACGAGACCGCGCAGGTGCAACAGCGACGTTTTTAAAAGAAAATGTGATTCCGGATGAGATTATTATAACTTTTGTTTTTTCCGGGTTTTTCTTACTTGTAAACTCTTTCGCCGCATTTTTTTTTTTATCGCAATTAACCATCTGGAGATGAGATAGAAGTCCGGTGGAGTGGCTTTTACATAAAAGGACAGGTTTCACGGTGGTTTTCATTTCTTTTGATTCTCATCTTTTATTTTATGTAATACATACAGATCGGCGATTAAACAAAAAATCGGAATAAATTTCAACGAACAAAATTTGCATTCGTCAAATTTTACGTTCACTTATATATCACGAATCTGTGGAGCTTCGAAGAAATCTACATCGCCAAAAACAGACGCAAATCGGAACATTGGAAAGCAGTCATTTACGGATGAAAATATTCTCCGCAAGATACTTTCGATCGTTCGCTGCTAGGAATGGATGAATCTTCGATGACAGACAGAAGAGACAAATATTTCATTGATATTGTTAAAATTCTAATGCAAAAGAGACACATGAAACTGCTGGGAGCGAAAAAAAAGAGGGACCAACTTCTTCCTTTTCTTCTCTTCTCTCATCCTGTTTACAATATCGTGAGGTATTCAATCGCCTCTATAGGTATAACGTAAAAAGTTTGCCTTCAATCGCTCCGAGGTTGAGTACATACGTATACAGCCGGGTATTATATATGTACGTATAAGAAAACTTTGTATTCAACCTTGACACTATAGTAACGAGAAGCGAGTGAAAATATTGTATTATTTGATGAAGCTTGAACTTGGAAATTTTTCTATTGAGCCTCACAACTACTCAGTATACATACGTACTACATACTTCCATACATCCGTACGTATGCATACGTATGCATACGTACGTAGATTAAACAAACAAAAAATTTACCTTCGCGGACGAACAAATGAACATAATTTGAAAAATGGTTAATACCGTGGTTTAGCGCGGGTTATCTTCTTCCGCATAGTATTATATGCATACGTACTATAGGTATATACATGAACAACTGGACATAATATGTAACCTCCGTGAAGAAGTATGAGCTCATGTGTATACGCAATATACAATCTAGTAACCTCTAGGAAATCATCATCGTTAAACATCGTTATATTACCCATTCCTGAGTCCAAGAACTTTCGTTTCATGACGTAAGAAACTGTGAAAACGCAGAGGAGATGAGGCAATGATCATCCAGCGCCGAACAGGTGTCGAGGAATGAAAAGGGAAGAGCAAAAGAGACGAGGGAAGAAAACAGAACAGAGCAGAAGAGAAAGGGAAAGGGAAAGGAATAGAAAAAGATTTATGCATCGCTTCATGCCTCCTCGCAGCCGGCTGCGGCATCGGCAACAACCCTCGATGAATATTTTTATCACGCCAAAATATAAATAATAACTGACAATGAGATTACCTAATTCGAATTCTGACTTCTCCAGAATTTCTATCACGATTTCAATCCTCGAAGAATCTGCGCCGGGAGAACGGATGAAGTTATATATACATCGTAAATGACACAAAACAAAAATCCAAATGTATATGAGTCGTGATGAAGAAGTGAATATAGATTGAAAGTTGATGAAAGTTGAATAAATAAATAAATAAATAAATTTCTTTTATTCAACTTTTCAACTCGATGCCGTAACCCGTCATTCTGACAGTTTCTGGTTTCAATCGTAACCGAGAGGCTATAAAAATATTCTGGAATAGTTTCTCTCTTCAAGATTATTCGGTTATAGTTTGCACTGAATGGAGAGCGCTTGATTCTGAAAAGTAAGAGAAATCGAACTGTTTTTTTTTTGTGGTGTTTTTTTGTTTCATTATTTTTGATTTTTTTCCTTTCTTTTCATTTAATTTGGAAATCAAGCTCTCTGTTTTTTTTTCTGCTTCAACGGACAAAAAAAATATTTCTAAATCAATTTTTGACAAAAATCGCTTCTCGCTAGCCCCACAAATTGAATTTCCTTTCAACTGCGTAGAGATTTGTGTGAATCGGTTCGTAGTCCGAAAAAGCTGTGGAGCAGCGCCTCGCGCGCTGATAAATGCTGTTTCCCGAAAAACGCATTCAAAGTTTATCGTTATAACAAATCGTATTCAATGTTTGCTATTGGCAGCTTACATTTAATCAGCTAAACACTTGAACAGTAAAACACTTGATTCAAACAATTTAGGTATGCAAATTATGTGGAAAAAACAATCCAATTTTTTCATCGTCATGAACAGTAAGCTCCCCTCCCTCAAGGGAAATTTGAACTCGCTGTCTTAAATGTACAGAAGCCGTTTTGAACATGGGAATCTCAAATTTTCGCAAACGACACGGTCGATTTTGATAAAAATTCGAGAATTCATTAAGGAAGATGGCAGAAATTGGCTAAGTATTTCACTCTTCCAAAACGTCGATCGGATTTGATGGGAAATAGATATTATACCCCACGTGTGAAGATACTGCACGTTTCCAACACAGTAAACAGAGGTTAGCTTGGTCAAGACACGAGAGATACGGGACAAAGTCTCATCCTTCTCTGCATACGTAATAGTAAAAATCCGTTTTTTTTTTCTTTTGTTTTTGTTTGTGACGATTAATTGAAAACGGAGATAAACATAGAGAAGAGAGAGGAAAGCGGCATGCATATGTATGGTATACTCTCGAGGGGAATTTGGAGTCACCGCTGGCAATCTAACCTAGCTAACACAGGGAATATTCATTTTTCATCAAATTCGATCGGTGTTTTGAAAGAGTGAAATACACTTAGCCACTTTGTTGCCATCGTACTCAATGAATTCTTGAAGTTTCGTCGGAACCAATCGAGCCGTTCGCGTGAATCTACGATTCTCGTTTTCGAAACGGTTTCTCTACATTCAAGGCAACGGGGAATTCGGACTCGCTATCTTAAATGTACGGACACCGTTTCGAAAACGAAAATCGTCAATTTTCGCAACCGACACGATCGATTCTGATGAAACTTCGAGGATTCATTGAATATAATGGCAGAAAGCGGCCGAGTATCTCACTCTCACAAAACATCGATCGAATTTGATGAAAAAATGAATATTCTCCATGTTAGCTAGGTTAGATTGCCAGCGGTGACTCCAAACCCCCCTTAATGGAATATATAGTAATTTTTCATCATCAGGACACAAGCTATGACCCCGTTAAGTTTCAAATTTCTCAGCCGTTTTCCGGAACACCGTGCCCGTTTGTTTACAGACCGACAGACGGACAGACCGACGCCCTGTATCTACCTTGAGAATCATGTTTGACACGGCATCTAGACTATCTCAAAGTCGAGATTTGTTGAAATTGGTAAAAGTCGTTTACGACACGAAACCAATACCTTTCTATCACTTACGCGATGAAAAGTAGAAATTAACCAAATGATATATATATTCACAGCCCGGTTGAATTTCTTCGGGTATAATAATTATTTCTCGGATATGATTAATAATAATCTACGAACGTATATGAATAAAATTTATTGTTTCAATAAATCGCATTGCGTTTTACTACGCGTATACAGACAGGTATGTATGTACCTATATTATACGTGTAACACAGTTGTTATCCGTAAAACAATGTGTATACGTACGTACAATGATCTTCTGGTATATATATGCATATATATATATAGGTATACATAGGTATATAATGCATCGTAAATATTTATCGACCAAACATATTGTTATAGTGTGAAGTTTGCATTCAAGTTGGTTGCAGAGTAGTAATAGCATAATAATACGCGCAGTTAGTGCATACATACACAGCACGACTTGTGGAGTAAAAGTTACAAGGAAAACGTAAAAAAAAAAAAATAGAAGAAAAACAACTGTACCAATACATAGTACAGGTTTCGGGACGCTGTCACGATCTCGGCAGATGCGGTATCAGATATATCGTAGTATAGGTGACGTGTGTATACCTAGTGCGCGCGCACGCACACTCGCTATCTTTGAACTTCCGGCGCGGCGCGGCAGCTCATTTCCGCCTGAACGAGTCCTAAGAGATTCGGACCTGCGAGGGGGCCATGGCCAGAGAATCCATGACTTTGTGGAACAGCTGTTTTGTTTTTCAGCTTCCCTCGCATCAATAAACTACATCTTTTTCCCGTTTCTTTCTTCTTCTTCTTTTTCTTCTTGCTTACTTACTTACTCAGCGACTGAAGTAAACTACAAACGTAGTAGCTATACATAGTGGTATGGTGTACACAATTCTTACTCCAGTAGGTATACCTGCGGCTGCAACAGAACCTCCCTTTCATCTTGTCCCGCAGGGAATTCCCAAGCTATGTGTACATATACCTATATATATATATATGTCATCCCTACATATGTATAATAGTTTCACTATTTCTCTCCATCTTTTGGCCTTGTTCTTCCCCTACACCCCCTGCGCCGCTGTGCCGACATTACTGCACTGAATGATCACTGTCACGCTCGCTGCCACACGTCACTTGTTCATATACGTATATATAGTTATTAGCTCCGAGTGTAAAACACTGCAATCATAACGCGGGCGTGTTATTTCACAGCGAAAGACTACCGGCCGTGCTATGTACGTATGTATACATATATCACATCATGTATGTGCATACATACCTGTTGTATATTTCATGAGGCACTTCAATCGTAACTTTATTTTGATCTGAATAGTATAGGTATATGGTATGGATTCATAGCTATAGCTTTACAAGTGGTTCATACGCATCTATTTTTCCCATAATAACGATTCAGGAGCAACACGAATTTAACGTGACAAAAGTTTATATCGTACAACGTATGAGAAAAATCACGAAAAATGGGATTCTCAAACGACTTTTCGCCGGAATTCGTCGACGAAGAAATATCATGATTTCTCGGCCACTTCGGCAGTGCGGTATTCCGCCGGGCCATCGGAGATTCCCGAAACGACGAAACAAGAAAAGGACGGACGAAGATATTTTTTCGTTTCAAAATTTTCGCCCAAAAGTCGTTCGAAAAAACAATTTTTTAGAATTTTCCCGCATTCACGTTGCGAACAAGTTTTTTTTGTTTTTATAAACTTCAATTTCACTATCATGCAATACGTACCTACTGCAGTAATACGTATGCAGCTCGTTCGTTGAAACCAAAATAGTAAATAGCTATTATACTATACGTATACACGGACTGATTTGCAAATTCAGTCATCAACCGTACGTATGTACATTCTTGGGGCCAATTGTTTTCTTCAATGTTTATATATACGATTTTATAGCATATATAGGTACTCATATGCAAGACTAAGCAATGCGATATGACTCGAAGTGAGTAGGCCACACGCGCGCATGCATACATAAATACCTACATACACACATATGCACCGGAAGTAAACGAGCAAAAAAACAAAGTCTGTATAATTAATACACATATACATGATATATCACGTGCCCGAAGTTCCGAACGTTCAAATGAACGAAACTTATCCGGTTATCTGAATAATTCTCTATTTTTCACATTATTTTCATCATATCACGTATCCAATTTTTTAATTGTCATCCGTAACTAGCGTCGAGGTAGATGAGATGTAGATTTTTAACATATATATATATCTAGTCAATTCTTTTTCTCCAAAGTTTACGGGATGGTTACAGGTATAGGTATATCGGGAAAATGGAATTGCTCGTCACAAGGTGCATCGGTGAGGCGGTGAAATTTATACCTAATGGGATGATAAAATTCAAACACTCTCTACTCTTCATTTTGTCGTTTGCGTTTTTTTTTGTCAAGTTTTTCTTTGCCTATCCTTTTTTCTTTTCCTCGCTCCTCACACTGAAGTACGATGTTGTTGTGATGCGATAAGAGAGTTGTTCATTCGTTCCGCCTCCTCACTTATTCTCAAAGACTTCGTGAGCCTGAATTTATAGTTGGAGGGGAAGAGCCAGCCCCCCCTTGCCCCCCGGTTACTAATTGTCAGATGAGGGTTTCAGATTAAACTTGCGCGCGTCATTAAAATAAGACCCGTGCTTTCTAGCGTTGACATATGTGCAGTGGCACAAATGTAACACAAGAGTAACCTGAACCAACCAGTTGTGTGTACAGCGGAGAGAAGGCTGGCTGGCGTATGGTACGATGATATCATAGTGAGAGAAGAAGCAGAAGAAGAAGAAGAAGAAGAAGTAGAGAAGATAGTCGAAAATTTTCATCTCTGTACACAGCCAGAGCGAGAAAATTGTGGCCCAATAAGAATGACGAGAATTTATTGATTCGGAGAAAAAAGCGGGAAGGACGAAGAGAAAACGAAATGAAATTTTTCATATACCTTGTATATAATATGTACTTTACGGTAAAAATCAAGCAGATATATTCATCGTCGTTTCTTTAAACCTAATCGACAACAAATAGGTACGAGCGGCACGGGTACGTGTACCCCCCGCTTACACTGAAACACGCAGGTATAAAAACTTGAAATGAGGAAGAACGCGGTGTATATACCTATGTAGATGCGGAGTTCGTTGACCTTGTCTTTGACTTCAATTATCATTAATTTCACAAAAACTGAAGACCCGTTTAGACGACGACCCCGCGCGCGAACAGGACTGTGTGTGTGTGTACCTCTATATATATATATATATATATATACGTATGCGCGCGGTACTCTACGGTAGATATAGCGTAAGTATTATAGTAGGTACATAGTAGGTACTTCTCGACAAATATTACACACGCAATTATCACGAGCATGGTAATTTCCTTGGAGAAGTTTAGAATACGAATCTGTAGATATAGGTGTATACGCACACTGTTTGCATGCATGCATGCATAGATATACATGTATATAGCCTGCACCATTTTCACAACTCGTTGATAACCTTATTGTTATATTTATCATTTCTCTAAATTTTCGTTGTCGGAGGTCAAGTAGTAGTAGTATGTTCCGTAGAGAAATTCTGGCTCAGGATGAGCTCAATCGTACACAATATTTGTAGGTCCAGCTTTTCAATGTTCGATTTAACGTTCGAATAACACGTAGAAAACGCGACCTTATTGTTAGATGTGCCGTTGAATTCCGCCCGCAGCTATATGCGTGATATAGGTACAGACGTGCGAATAATTAATGATTGTGAAAGATCTTTGTTGTAGGAAATTTCGTTTTCTTTAAAAACAAGTCTCCCGACATTCTCGCAAATCTGGCTGGCTCGACTATCAAGAGATAATTGTGTATGTCAATGTGAATTCTCTGAATTTTTACAAATTTTCACGATAACTCAGAAAATATTCAAGATATCGGAATATGGGAACAAAAGTTATATTTATATATTTGTGGGAAATAAAATTTTCGATCAAAAATGTCACAGGTATACAAATGCTTTTTCGGACATTACCTGTTCCGAAAGATAATTCGATTTTCGAATGTAACCCTCGCTCTTCATTTTTCCCGATTTTTTGGTTCAAATTGAAAATTATGAACGACACGGCGGAATATGAAGAGTGATCGATCATCAAGAATGCAAATTTTCGACCTGTGAAGTGTATAATTGCTGATAAATAATGCATATTACCATTCTCCTACCGCCGACATACTAACATTCTTCCAATACAAACGAAATAGTCGGTTTTCGAGAGAAATACTCACTATCAATTCATATTTCCGAAATCGCATTCACTTTTTCGCATTCACATTACAATTTCATAACGCTGCGTACGTTAGTTACGGATATTCAACGATCTGGAAAAGAGCAGTCAATTTATTTTTCGACAAAGAAGTTCTTTCAGTATCGTTCCGTAATCACGCATAGTATGTACGTTTCGAGCGCACGGAATCCAACGACAAATCTGAGTATACATTTTTCAAGTGTTGTTCAAATTTAAGATCGAAAATTGGAAATCGGGACCTCTAAATATTGTCCTCGGCTGATTGAGCGCTCAGCTCGAGCGAGAATTTTTTCTCTTTCACCGCAAACAATAGTTTTTTTTAGGTAGCAGGTGAATAAAAAATTAATTTCTTTCCGCACCAGTCCAATACATGTATATACATATGTGTATCAATTGATATATTTTTAGTAAATGAATATTGAAAATCAATATGAACAAAAAATTGGTTATTTTCATATTTCCAAACTCCTGTGAAATACGAGTGTTTTTTTTTTTTTTTTTTTTTAATTGTTCAATCAAACCTGAAGCATTTCTTTCATTCAACCACGTCGTAGTACCTATGTATAATACTGCAACATTTGAATAGGCTAGTTATCTTGCAAAAAAAAAAGGGAGTGGTTTTAGTCATATATTGTATTTCCCGAGCCGACAGGGGAGCGAGAGGGAGAGAGAGAGAGCGCGCGCCTCATATCTTCTATTATATGAAGACCACAAAGGAAGACCAAGTGTTGTGCAAGCAGATAAAGTCTTTCCTGTCTCTGACTCTGCGGGCGAGATGAATAATATACCTAAGTATATATATATATATACGTATAACAATACCGTTGAATTGCTTTTTTCATAATATCATTTTCTCTTCGTACGTACATACAAGAGCATACAATGTATACTGTGTCATACCGAATGCGACACGAAGTGAATACCGGTCCGAATCAAAATATCGTATCATCGAAACGAACAATGGAAATAACTTCGAGAATAGAATGGGGCTGATGTAGGAAGTCAAATCGATTGAGGGAGGAACTGTATGGACAACTTAAATTTTGTCGTTATTAAACCCGATGAAAATAACAACAATAACGATAAAACATCGTACAAAGGTGTTCAAATTTTTTTTTTCTACAACATATATATAGAATAACAAAAATCATGTAAAATTCCACCAAAAAAAAAAAGATCCTCACAAATAAACGCAGCACCCGATAGGTGGAGCGTATGAGGTGAAATGAAACCGTGCGAGTAGAAGCAAAAAGATAAAAACGATTTAAAGGTCTGAAGTTACATTTTGAGGTGGCACAGGTGATATTTATGAATGTAGATAGTAAGTATGTACCCGAAGTAGGCATGTATGTTATATACTCATATCGGTACGCCTACGCAGCGTAGTTAAGCACCTGGTTTTTCTCTTTCTCTTTCTCTTCTTCTTCTTCCTCTTCCTGTCGCCACTGAACATATATATATATATATGTATAGTAGCTCGGTAGCTGGGTAAGTAGCTATAGGTATACACGCATTTTCAAGTTTACCAAGGCGTTGAAAAACTAATTAAGTTGAGTTCAAATTGCACAATTTTTGTACACACATTAATGAGAGCAGCGCGGCAGAAATCCTACCGTTCTAATTGTAACTACAGGTAGGTATACCTACGTATAGGTATATACATACAGGGTGAGGCATTTAAGTTGGCAAACGCGAATAACTATTGACAATGAAGTATTTTCAAGAGAAAAATGTTTCATGCCAGACAAAAGTTTTCATCGTCTTCGAAGCGGGATGGCTAACGGCTATAATGGTTTACATATTGGTGGAGGATTTCACGGTCATTTGAAGGTCAACTTCGTTTTCTGAATGGATACCTCCGTTCTTTTCCGCACAGATTCATATTTTATATGTGATAAAGAAACGAGCAATTTTTGTTCCAACCATTTTTTTTTTTGTTTGGTCCAATCGTTCGCGAGTAGGTAATTGAGCATTTTCGAAATTCAATAACTACGTCTGAAATAAATATCTTCTGCAGAAACTACTCGAAGGACCTAATGGGCGGAACGATTTCACACCACTCTGTTCAACCAATAATCTGATCAGTCTAACGCATGTTCAAAATGATGTCCTTCGAGTTAGATAAACTTCTCGATGCGGTTTGCGAAAGATTGCACCACCGTCCGTATTAAAACATCTCTGTTAATATCTCGGCAAGCACTTCTGAATCCGTTTTTCCATATTTTCCTGTGCAGTTGGCACGTCTTGAAAAACTTTTGCTTCGAGCTATCCCCGAAACAAAAATCTGGTGAGGTCAAACCAAGTGTGCGAACAGGCCAGTGACCGGACCACCTCGTCCAGTCAATTGATCGGAATAATCACGGTTCAATACCGCCCGTGCATGCATCCACGATTTTTATTTTCGTGGTGATATCTCAGAGAAGCAGTTTGTCAGCCTGAAAGCGTGTCGCGTTTCATCGTGGATCGGGCATCAAAGGATTCATAATGGATCAGAAAATTTTTTAGCAATTTCTTGAGAATTTTCGCAACGTTGAAACATGCGGCGTTTCATTTTTTTTCAAAATGTTCGAAGCACCGAGAAGAAATAGAAAAGAAATTCGCCCATCGTGGGACAGACCCCGTGTCAAAGTGATCGTAATGAAAGATAAGATTTTTGAGAATTTTTTGAGATTTTCGACGAACACCACTTTTCAGACGGTTTTCAACGATCATAAAAATCCAGCGGTTGAAGAAAAGAAATAGAAAAAATTCTGGATCGCTTTTTCGAGATCGGAGAATCGTATGAAAAATCGTGAAGCGAATCGGATATGGTGAGGGGAAATCATTGGTCGAGTTGACATGGAATGCCCCATGTATATTAGAGGTATGTACGTCTGAAAAATAATAATGATACTTATTATTATCATTATTGTTGAGCATATGAGTATCTCTCTTATTTCTTATTTTCTCATAGTACCTATCCACGAAAATGCCAATATATCCGTGGAGTATCATCGTCGTAATCTTTGCCATATGTCGGGAGTAAGAATCATGCGTTATATCCCACGAACAAAAAAACAGATAAATAAATTACCTGTACCCTATACATCCGTGGCCTATACTGTAATAACGGAAAAGACGCTATAGGTAGAGGCGATTTGTCACGGACCATAATCATTACATTCTCTCTCCCTCTCTCCCTCTCTCTTCTTTTTTTTTTTTTTTTGCTCTATCATATCTTTTTCTCGAGTTTGTTCACTTGCTTCTTTGTTCATCTAATCATCACACATAAGTTCATTTTCATTTTCGTTTCATTTTCATTCATATTTCTTTGTTACTTCAAAACGCATTTGCGGAATAGACAGACATCGCGGCGACGAACGCGGCGGACGTAATCTACGTATCTACATATACCTACGTGTGAAGATACTGCACGTTTCCAACACAGTAAACAGAGGTTAGCTTGGTCAAGACACGAGAGATACAGGTCAAAGTCTCTTTCTTCTCTGCATACGTAATAGTAAAAATCCGTTTTTTTATTGTTTTTTTGTTTTTGTTTGTGACGATTAATTGAAAACTGAGATAAACATAGAGAAGAGAGCGGGAGGGGGCATGCGTATGTATGGTATACTCTCGAGGGGAATTTGGAGTCACCGTCGGTAATCTAACCTAGCTAACACAGGGAATATTCATTTTTCATCATTCGATCGGTGTTTTGAAAGACTGAAATACACTTAGCCACTTTGTTGCCATCGTACTCAATGAATTCTCGAAGTTTCGTCGGAACCAATCGAGCCGTTTACGTGAATCTACGATTCTCGTTTTCGAAACGGTTTCTCTACATTCAAGACAACGGGGAATTCGGACTCGCTATCTTAAATGTACGGACACCGTTTCGAAAACGAGAATCGTCAATTTTCGCAACCGACACGATTGATTTTGATGAAACTTCGAGGATTCATTGAATATAATGGCAGAAAGCGACAGAGTATCTCACTCTTACAAAACATCGATTGAATTTGATGAAAAATGAATATTATCTATGTTAGCCACGTTAGATTGCCGGCGCTGACTCCAAATTCCCCTTAACACACATTATCCCCACGTGAGCATGTGTACCATGCAAATAACTAATTACGATAAAAATACCACCAAGGGGGAAAGAAATTCGCAGTTTCATATTAACATACACCCATATCTGTCGAGTATCTAAAAATGGGGAAAAAAAACAATAAAAAAAAAAATAATAAATAAATAAATAAAATGAAAATACACGTTGTTGCCTCTATTTTTGTTAAACTTCCATTATGCACTCAAAGCATATAGGTATACATATGTCCAGACTCATAAATAATGCAGCGGAATGAATTAGAGGGAGTTTTGGTATTCCACAACATATGTACACCTATACCTACGGATATATATGTATACAGCGATAGGTCACGCGAGACAGGAAGCCCTCTTTTCTTAACAAGATTTGATCAATGAACAAGAGAAAACGGAACAAAGAATAAAAATAAAATAAGCGATATCAAAACAAAATGTAAAAAGGAAAACGAGAATAAGAGAAGAGAGCTGGATTTGGGGGAGAATGAAGTCTGACAAGTTCATCGAATTATAAAGCAACGTATTATACACAGGTACATGTACATACGACAAATAGCAGGCGCACATGTTATACGGAACAACAAAACGAAACTTGAAACGAAAAAGCGAGATTATCATCAGAAGGGCATAAAAATGTGTCGACAACTGAATTATAGGTATCGCAGATATAATTTCGTTTCTCTTGCTTTATATTCTTATGGACAATGAGTTATCACCGAGATAATTACATTCTGAATCTTTGAATTACGACAGAGATGACATAAAGAATGAACTGAAAATGAATAATTCTCAACAATTCAATACAAGTTATACATATATATATATGCATAACAAATTTCTTTCTCTTCCTTTTTTGATCTCTTGGAACAACATAGGACTTTTATGTACTAGCATACGTACGTATATGTACGTATATATACCTATACCCAGAATTATTAGCAACTGCACATGACGCAACACTGATAGCTCGACAAACGGTTGTATCCGCTCCAGTATAATAAACTAAATATGTGCGTAGTAGGTGCGTGTGTAGTGTAGTGATGTTCTTCCTCTGGTATAAGTTATACGTAACCGAATATACATGCATTGCCTGCCGCTGCATATATGCGTGCAAATGCGACGATAAATCGCGCACGTTCGAATCTCCTCGGAAACATGTATATATATATGTAACACATGTCCGACAGTGGAACACAAATCGGTATCGTCCATTGATAATAATCCACATTCGCGTTTAGTATATAATTCACGATCGGGTGATAATTTCCCACGTATCACATGCGTCGAGAATTGAATAATATTGCAGACGTGTGCAGCCATTATTTTCACACATCATACCAAAATCCAGGGAATGTTTCTCCGCTGTAAGTTATAGTGGTTTACTTGATCTCAAATAAAAAGAAGTTCCTTTCTTCTGATATCATACAACATACCTGTCCTTGGTACATCGAAATTACACCACGTATTCACAGTGGCCACCGAAAACAGTCTGGAAAATTCTCCGACTTTCCCTGACCAAATTATAATTGTTCCCTGACTAGAATTTGAACTAATAATAATGCCGATTATAGTAACTGATGAATGAAGCTCCGAATTGCATAGGGGTATCACAAAATATATTTATGAGCTGTTCAATCATCGTCGAAAATGATTTTGACCCACCGCAAAGATCACTTACGGCATATTTATTTTCTTTCGTCAGAAATCTTTTTTTACACGTTTCATTCGAAATTGTGTTGTATACGGTTTACATGATTTGTATACGTAACAATCCTTGCCATTCTACACTTTCAACAGCTGGAAGAAATATCTAAGGAATATTATTTTCCCAAATTTTGATGTCTCACGGGGAAGGCGGGCTTTGCATTCTTTCACCTTCCGCGGCCGCCAGAATTCCCTGACCATGTAAACAATTCCCTGACACTTCCCAGACTTTCCCCGACCAGTGGCCCCACCATGGTACAAATGAATTGCATAAAACGCAACTGAGGATCCAGGCGAGATAATCCCTTCTGACCTTTTTCGATATAGATTCAGCAAAAAAAAAAAAAAAAAAAATATATATATACGTATGTACATAAACACATCTAAATCAATCAACGGACCGCAGTTGTTAAAAAATAGATAATTTAAATACGATTTTTATTTTTTTGTTTTTCACTACGTCCGTCAGCATTTATCGAACACTGCATCATTCGTACAAAGGCGTAGATACGCGTGTATATATTTATATAAATGATGCATCATTATTTTACGATAAACGTAGTTAGTTATAGAGTTTATTCATCACGATTCTTCATCGGCAAAAGAAAGGAAGCAAACAGAAACAAGAACAAAAACGAACAAATATGAAACCTAGATTTATGTAAAAAAACGGGGGAGGAGAAAAAACGAGAGAACGCGGTATAATTATTATAATTTATCATCTGTAGGTATATCAGCTGAGTTTAGAAAGAAATGCCTAAGAATAACGTTAACCTGCTGCACCCGCCGCGCTGTTTCAGCGATTGAAATTCACCTATGACGACATCATCGGTTCGGCGACACAGCAGACATACTTCCTATACGCAATATACCTATGTATATACGATATCCCTGTGATTGTTATTATCCGTATACCGTTTCTTCTACTTCTTCTCATTCTGTGAAAGGATAGTTGACCCGAAGTAGGTATATCTTCTCTTTTCCAACCTACCAACCTATACCTCACTTCAAGGTGCTGCACGTCCTTTTTTGTGGTGTTCGTTAACAGTACAAACTACGTAGGTATATTTATGAACATGCGTGTATGTATGCATGTATAAATGTACACAGCGGTATAGACAAAGTACGTATTTGAATAGGTGTGCTGCAACTTCCAATACCGCTCAACGATAGATATTCGTGTGTAGGCAGATCTACTGTATAGAGCGGCCTGCATTCGGAATCGCGGAATAGTATGTATGAATGTGTAACATGCGTAGCTGTACCTAACAAATTTAATTCGTTAGTCGCGTTTCCCTGTTATTCTGGTTCTCTGTCGAGCCGATGCATGCGACGTGACTCTCCTCTTCTCCACTCCTCAGATCAGAGAAGACACTATCGGCAACGATCGACAAACGGTTTCTAACATAGTTCACGTCTTTTCTTTCTCATTCAAGTACTCGACACTACACCGCGGTCGATAAGGGGGACACGTGAGAGTTGGTCCGTTGGTGTTGAAATAATACATTACAAGTATATGGCACAGATGTGGACAGATAGAGAATAGAAATTCAATTCACTTTTTCTTTTTTGTATCCAGAACAATGAAGTATAGTTTGTGCATAATTATGGTGTATCACAGCATAATATACTGCATCTACGTTTATGTATGAGTATATATATATGTGGCACAGCTGATCACTTATCGCCATACAAACATTACGACAAATGTTAACCCGTTATTATAAATAATACTTATATACCAATATATATATACATTGATAATAATTAATTATCATGTGTTCATGCCGTTGAACTTTTTCTCAAATATTGCGGTGATGCTGCGATAGAGAAATGAGAAACAAATAATGCTGAACAAACGGATAGACATTAATATTATGAATGATAATATTATTGGAATACATGACGATATTTTGTATCGGGACAATTAAATTTATGCACGCGTGTGTAAATAATCAAGTATTCGCGTAAATGTTGACAAACAGATAAACAATAAAAGCACACTGAACGCATGCAGTGTACAAATATTTATTCATGTATGCATACATACGCGGTGTGTACCGCCACATATCCCGATCGCGCGCGTGAAGTAGTTCTCCAGGTTATAAAAGTCGGCGGGAAAACGAACGTTCGTGTTGTTAATTTGAATCTTATATGTTATCAGTTAAGAAGAAGTGAAGACGAAAAGAAAAAATAAGGAAAGAAGAAGAAATTCACTGAGATGCCATGCATCGGCATACATTATTTTACAATAAATCTCGAATGCGAAGAAACAACGAAAAAATCATCAATCCAGTTACAAGAATAAAATACAACAAAAATCGCGATTCATTCGATAAACGGAATGAAAAAAGACAACTTGAATGCCAAAAATAACTATAAAAACAAGAGAGGGAGGCAAACAAAAATTCGATGATTCTTCGAAAGTATGATTTGTGTCCAGTGGATGGAGACAACGAGAAACAAGAATCAAAAACTCATTATAATGATAATAAAAATCCTATTCCTTTTCAACGTAACCTATTACAGCTTTCAAACCTGGTCATTCAATTGTTTTGCGTTTGATATTCGGATAAATTTGACTCGGACCTACGAACGAAGCGACACGTGCGAACGAAACGAGCGGGGTGGCTAAAGCGAAAAGAAAAAGAGAACAAAAAATAAAGAAAAAGAGAAAGAGAAAAAAACAAGTTCCACCGAACGTCACGATTGCCTGTCAACTCTTGACAGTACAAACCTGCTGCACAGTAAACACAGAGTAGTAGTATGAAAGTAACATACCTGGTGAATCTTCTTCGCCCCGTACGTAATCCATAAAGTATGGTAAAAACGCCGCACCAAATCTCACCACCGTCGCTAAATTACCCATATTTTGTCCACATTATTTATTTATTTATTCTTGCACAATTATTCCTAACGATCACCTTCACCTATTTTGCGTTCGATGATACGAGGTAAAGAAAAAAACAAAAACCAAGTGGAAAAGCAAATTGCGAGGTAAACTATCACGCGACACGCGGCTGGAAACACATTAAATACACCAACTGCCTACGGCGGTCGGTGACATACTGGTCACTGCCCACTGGAATAAGATCTGATAAGATCCAGTTAGAAGTTGAGAACTGAGAAGTGAACGCAGAAAATTACAAGATTGGAGGCGGAGTGGGAGACGACGACCGACCGCGGGTCACGTAGAGTTCCTACAATACAGAGATGTGCATTGGCCACGGTCGTATCGTGGCCAATGCGGCGTAGCCATTTGTCGGCCCAAGAATGCGCGCGGCATTTGAATCGCTTATTTGAAACGTTTGTTTAAATTCCCGCTACCATGTCTCTGATTCCTGCGCATACACAACTATTATGATTGGTTCAGACACTAAGCTCCGCCATAGTTAGTTCTGCCGTTGAGCATGACGACCTATGAAAATATGAAAATTGTCGACGCATTGGCACAACTCTGTATTATAGGAACTCGGTGGACGAATACGGAAATTTACGAGAACTACACGGCGGAAATACGTCATTTTTACGATCGTTAAAATTCAAATAACTAAAGATTTGAAGCACCAGAGCCGGGATTCTGTACACAAAATTCGTTAGCTAACGATATCGTTAGCGAGCGATATCCTATGGGCACTGCGCCTTTCCGGTAGATCGTCCCTGCAATTGGCTGCAGTCGATTGACGATATCGATAGCTAACGAATTTCATGCACAGAATCCCGGTGCTGGTGAATGAAAATTTTTATCAAATCGCAAACAACTTGTGTTGTATGTTATACCTATACATTTCAACGAAAAAAACGCAAAAAAAAAAAAATATAGATATACAACGTATGTTTAGAAAATGTGTCACTACTTGTTTGTTTTCTTCATTGTATTCTACTTGGATAAAAAAAGTTGATAATTTGAGTTTCATCTTTTTCCTTTGTTTTTCGTATTCTTATTATTTTGGCAAGACAATCAAACAGGTAGAGGCCAGCAATACGATGTGTGATTCATACCGTGTTTTATTATTTATCATAATATTTATATTACACAAAGATTCATATTCAAATCGTATTTTCAATCAACCATTATATACATATACCTCCTATATATATTATATATATGTATATGTATATGTATTTAATCTTTCGGGATGTTCTTTTTTTCTTCAACATTATCCATAAACCAGGTCACAAAAATTACATTTACATATCTAATGGCTTAGAGGGATAGGGGAGGGTCGATAAGGTGGGAGAACAGGTAGAAAGATAGGGAAGAAAAAATCAGTACCCATTTTTGCTTATCAGATAAATTGAAAAAAAAAGAAGGGTAAAAATATCTACGATTGGTTTCTGAAATGTTATAATAATCAATAATATGTATAATTATTATTTTATCTCTCTCTCTCTCTCTCTCACTTTTTCTTCCTATTTCTCTCTCTCTCTCTCTCGCTGGCTCTCTTTTCTTCCTTCCTAGTTATCATTTTTTTTCGAAAATTTATATTCGTCGTCATCATTTGTTGTATATTATACCTATACCTATGCCTATGTAATGAGTCTCAAGGACTCGTCGCGTGAATACGGTTTTTTTTCTCTTTCTCTCTTTCTTTATACAGATATATATTATACTATATATAATAATGAATTTTTATACAAATTAGATGATTAGGCTTCCAAATTTGATTAATTAATTTATTTAATTTCATTATATTCCAAATTTTTGTTTGTTCGTTCCCTTCAGTATTGTATTTCTTTCTTTTCTTTCCGTTAATTTTTCTTCAGCATTCGTGAAACGAAGAATTGTTCATCATTATTATCATGTTTAATGATAATTTTCATTATTATTATTATTATTATTATTATTATTATCATTATTAATATTATTATTATTTTATCCAAGCCTTAATACCTACAAAATTTAACTTAGCAATTTACAGGCAAAGTTCTATTATTCTCATTTATATCTCATCTTTTTTCGCTTTTATTTATTTATTTATTTATTTTTATTTTTTTTTTGTATGTGTTTTTGCCCCCATTTTACCGCGATTTTTTTTCAACGTTTTACTTTATCTTTGCACACGCACGGCTCATCGAGTATATCCTCATTTCGCCGTTAAATCACACTGATAATATTAATATACATATGCATTTATTATGTTTCAATATATATTCATTCGGATACTATACACAATACGTGATTATTCAATTACATTCTAAGAAATAGAAAACGCAGAAGAAGAAGAAGAAGAAAATTAGAGGAAATAGGAATAATATATAGAATCAAACAAAACAAAGAAAAAACTTGAAATTCATTCAGACACACATTCTAATTATTCCGAGATATTTTTTTGTTATATCACAATCGTTATAATTTTCCTAAGATGAAATTTTGCTTTCTCCTTTAGCATTCACACACACACGTGTATCTATATGTAGATCATTATAGATGCAAACAAACGTACATGATCCGTAGAATATAAGCGTTTTGTTATTATTTTTATTTTTCCCTTCCTTTCTCTCTAGACCTATTCTCTTTCCTTCTTGAAATAAATCCAAATCATATTTCTTTTGACTTATTTTTCCAATTCTGTAATTTAATTTATTTTTCTCCCCCTTGTCTTCCTTCTTTCGATTTTTCAGATAAAAACTTCCGTCTTCTTCGACTTTGCCCAAGATGATTTAATAAAACCGTGACCGATTACATAGCCTTTAGAATTAATGGATAAACGTTAGGTATATCCACGTACACGTGTACACACCCAAATATCATTTTATAATAATTCGGTAAATGAGAATTGTATTTTCGCGCAATATGGGTGAAAACATCTATATTTTCCTCATTCTTTCTCCAATAAATATTTGTAATCAATTTTTATAATAATTGGAATTGAGAATTAATTATTCAAGTATAATTCCAAACGTTGCCTTCGCATGTATACATTCATACGTACTCATGTACGGAATATTTTGCCTTAACTCAGGTAGCCGTTGGATCCTACCACATCCAGCATTTTTTTTTTTTTTTTTTTTTTTTCACCGAAGCGATATTCTGCGTTACGGAATTCCAGACTCTCATACCAGAGGAGATAACCGATATAGAATTTTGATGACAAATTAAAAAAAAAAAAAAAACATAATAATTCCAAAGCTGAACAGCTGAGATGGAGTTGCTCATAGCCAACTTCAGCTAATTCAAATTCATGTTTAATGGTGCAAAGTAAAAAGAAAAAAGAAAAAGGAATATAGTCCAAAATGGGGATATCTACGCGAGTTCCCCTCTTATTCGACGACAAAACATTATTGGCCCCCCCCCCCCCCCCCCCATCAATAATAGACAAGGTATATAAATATATATACACTAATAGAGGTAAGTAAATATATAATGCTTTGATCCAATTAGTCACAGTTTTATAAATAAACCGCATTCAATTCTATTTATTACAAATGAAATATTATGCCTCTAGCTTCTAGATAAAATGCTGTTCTAAAATGTTTTTGTTTTTAAGATTTTTTTTTCTGTTTCCTTTCTCTTCTTTGTCATTTCACTATCCTTTTTACACAACATTGTCATTATTATTATTATTATTATTATTATATAGTATGTATGTATTTACAAAGTTCAATTCATCATTATCTCTGGTAATTTGATAAATCTACTATCCAAAAATGATTCATTTTGTATTTTATCTTAATTTTTTGTTTGTTTTATTATTAATGTTAATTGTTTTAACGTGGAGGTGAGGAGGAGAGGGAGGAAATGTACTAAATATATTATTCGGCCTACTTGAAATAGAAGTATTATATTTACATTACCTAGATATAATTTTTAGTTTTTTGTTATTTTCTTATTGTTTTCTTTTCGTCATTTTTTTACAGTATTCTTTCCAATGTTCCGGAAAGCCTGATTTTTTTTCTATTACGCTTCTTTGTTTTCAACTTTGATCGTAGCAAAAATCTGTTATCTTCATATGTTTTTTTCCTTTGCTTCCTTTGTATAAACATAATAATTATTAATAAATGATTATTCTGATCTCTAAGCACTAAATATAATACATTATTACTAATCACTGGGCAATGCTTGTCAGAGTTAGTTGAATAAAAAAACAAAACAGAGAAATAAATAAAAAATTACGACAATTTGCTGTGCTTATTGTTCTTTCCTCGTTTCTAAACAATTTGTAACTCATAATCGTTACATAAAATTCCATTTTCATTTAATTTTATATGATCTCATCTGAATCCTTGTTGGAATAAAAATGTAATTTTTTTGCAAAGTCATTTATATATTCAATTATTTAACACATATTCATTCCCCCTCGGATATTTAATGCTTTTTATAATAGGGTAATAGAGAATCCTTGAACACATTCTATTTCAGCCAAATTTTCATAATTCAGGACTGTTTGATTTATTATTGATTTGTTTTTTGCTTCATCAATAAGAATTGAAAATTTCAACGTATCAATAAATAATTATTTATTCAATATATATTCTTAAGTTGATTTCTGTCCCTAATTTTTTTCTCCTTTTCAAAGATAAGATAAAACAGACATTGATAATCTACAACGCTGTTTCCTGTTTACATAAGACTTATGTATAGTCAACTTCAATCATTATTATTGTTATTATTACCTACAATATTTTGGACATTTTGAATAACGAAACCTAATGCATTTGACAATAATCTCAGACACAATTTAAAATATTTACTTTCATTATTTCGTAAATTCTGTTCAACTTTTTCCCTCTTCGATTAGAAAAATGAGAAGGACTATTCTTGAAAAAACTTTCATGTAAGCCGTGATAATGCTTAATCCAAATAGCTCTTGGTTGAAAGTTCATAAATAATTAGTTACTTCAAGTTACAGTTAAAATAATTCACATTCTTTCCCCGACGCTGCATTCCCCAGATCAAACGAACTCAAGACAATTTCATAACATTGTTCCATTGCCAAATTGAAATACCAACAGCGAATAACGTAAGATTTGTTTAGCTCAAAAGATTCTGCATATAATACATTGAAATATTCGCATTATGCATCGAAAACGAGAAATATCACTTGCCTTTTTCGGTGACTAAACCTCTTCTGTAAAATAATTCTTTGTATTTATCAGATATACGCTAACAGCTGATTTTTTTTCTATTTTCATCCATGTACTTTTGCAAAAACACATATGAATACGATTCGCACCAACAGAGTTGTAAAAAAAAAAGAAAAAAACGTATACAACAGCTGCCTTACTTACTTTTTTCTAACTTTTCTAATGTCCAAAAATCAGAAACTGTTATCAGCGAATATTACAGGTTGATGATGCGCACTTACAAACAGCAAGTAACAAGAAAAAACTTGAAATTTTGATTGAAGTCTCCCTTTTCATATTGTACAGATGTAATGTGACATAAAATAATAATCTGTGAGTTCATTGACACTGAACACATCGAAAAAAGAGATGGCAGTGATTGTAATGATGTGCAAGACACACGCTGTGACTAATGCTCAAACCAATATAAGTACTGTATCTATTTCATTTTTTAATGTGTTAAAATTCTTCCTTGCTTCTATAATAAAACTTCATATTCCGATCTCACGTTACAGTATGCCTGCTTCACAGTATTCATAAATGACGTTCTTATCCCCATGTTCGAAAAGATTATTAAAAACGGAGCACTGGCCTTTAGCTCATTATATTCATAATTCGTTTATTTTTGAACAGCTACATCGTAGCTGGGTTATAAAACAATAAACTGATTAACGATCCCATTCGGGCGGATTAAACCCTTTTCGGTTCAGAAGGAAACAGATAGATGTATTATGAAGGCAATGAACAATTCTTAATATGCAATTCCCACAAATCGTAGTCGATTCTCAGTCAAGAATTTTTCTCTAGCTTTCATTTTGCAACATGTTATATATCTTTATCCTAGTTTTTATTCATTTTTGTTGTTTATTCTTTGTGTTCTTATTTTAACGATGTTACATATACAATTTTTATTCCCTGTTTTTCAACTGACTCACCATCAAAGTTTCACGTAACTCGATGCAGGTTGCATTTCGGTATGTACTGATTCGTGTCCAAAAGCCAGCCCTTTGTAAGAGCACAAGGATAATGAGTCACGCTCCGACAACCACGTTTAACACAGCCTATATTGGCTCCTGTAAAACCGCAGGAACTGCAAACTGATTTTGCAGCATCCCAAACAGCTTCCTGAAGTCCAGTCACTCTCCCACCTGTGGAAATGTATGATGAAGAATTATTTATTAGCTTTTGACCAAAGCAACTCATCTTTCTTTCCGAAGTTGGTTCTTCTTTTTTTTTTTTTCAAGATAAAGGGATTGCTACAAACCTGCCATATAAACACCGGCAGCCCAAACTGCACACTGTTCATGAAGCCATACTTCCCACCGTTGTTCCTCACCCGGTAGTTGCGTCATTCCTGTTAATATTGTATTCGTACCGCCTCCTCCTTCGACAGAATTTCTCTTCCTTTTACCCATTTTAGCAGCAAATTGATCAGCTAAACCGGCGTGTCTCAAACTTCTCTTATTTTTTCCCCCCTTTTTTTGCTCTGTTGTTATTTCTTGCTCGTCTGCGGACATCACTCCTTCTTCCAATCTTTCTTTTCCAATTAAATAAGGGCCGAATAAATCGCTTAGGACGCCGGCCGGAACCTGTGCATACAATCAGAAGCTTCATCAATAAGCGTTCCAATTTAAAGTATCGAAAATTTCCGATTCACTTTATTTGTCGCAAAATTTTAAGTACCAACCATATATGTTCCGGGAGCGATATGAGGCCCTGATAAGTTCGGGTGTGGTCTTGCCGGATCACCAGCAACTACAGAATGTGGTCCTTGCTTACAAAACACGCAAACCCATGTAGAGTCTGTTGTGTGCGCATCGTACCGTGACGATAACGTCGAACTAAAGAGACCCGCTCTGCTCACTTTGCCTGTTATTAAGTGAAGAAGCCTTTGTTTATGCTTTTGCAAGTTATTTTGTGAGATATTTGTCTAGAATGTTTTTAGAAATTACATTCGTTCATATGTTGTAGATTTGTTATTAGATTTGAACGCACTTGAACGGTTTGAAGGAGGCTTCAAACACAGAAACTGATCAGTTTTGACAGATAAACCATTGAAAAATGATGATAAAGTTTTGGGCTTAGGTTCTGGACAATTTGAGACTAAAGAAACAAGAATTCTCAATGATAGAGAATTTCGAGTTTCTGCATAATTATCATAAAAAAATTATTCTTACCGCGATAATCAAGATCATTTTGATGGCTAAGCCTCTTGCTCCGTCCAGCGTTACCATTGCCAACGCTTTTTCTTTTTTCTTTACTTTTCTCCTCTTCTTCTTCACGTGGAGCGTTTACGACTTGAACACTGAGGGGGCTGTCTCTAGGTCCTTCCACGTGAACAACAGGACCACGAGATCTGATAGAACTAGCATTAGACCCAGAATCGTAAGCGATTTCCCGTAGTCCGTCAACTTTAGTAGTTTTTTTATTTTTTTTAACTATTTCTTGTTTCTTAGCACTTTTCGAAGCTCGTTTCTTCTTATTATCTCTTTGTGGCAAGTCGCCTATTGAACTACCAAAAATGGCATCCGCGGATCTTTGTACTTTTCTCTTACCACCTCTACCTTTGCCTTTTTTTGTCTTTCTTGGTATCGGTTTAGTATCAACCGTCGATGTAACGTCCGCTGGTTTGGTGTCTTGGATTTCCATGCCATTTTCCGTCTTCTCAATACCAATAACGTTCTCTTTTTCTATATTCATAGACTCAACTTTAGGCAAATCTTTTTTCGACTCTGTATCAGTCTCAACGATACCGGCAAACATTTTCTCCAGCTCAGATTCAACTTCATTGAATGGATTGGCATTAACAACGCCTCTGGGACTTGTGACTTTGGAGAACTCCGTTGCATCATCGCTAGATTTTCTTCTAGCTCTTTGATTACTCGGAGGTAAGTTACAGGCAGGTCCTTCGCTGCTTCTCCGCCTTCTAATGGGCTGATTTTCCTCTATCCTCTCTTCTTGTTTTGGAATTTGTACAGAATTCGGTTTTTCTTGTATTGGTTCGCACATTCTAGGTGCTGAAGGTTCCGTAGGTTCAAGTTCCATATCTTCTACTTCAGTTTTAGAATCTTTGCTTAGCCTTACAGGCTTTTCTAGTTTTCTTTTCCTACGTTGTTTACCATTGTCATTAGAATCGTCGTTACTAAACGACGGTGATATAACTTCGTCCTCTCTACTTGGAGATTTAGACTTT